>JBBPCZ010000028.1:11508288-11520724 GCA_037974445.1 Brycinus macrolepidotus
ACTGAACACTGACTATAGTTCTCCTGCTGTACTGAACACTGACTATAGTTCTCCTGCTGTACTGAACACTGACTATAATTCACCTGCTGTACGTGAACACTGACTATAGTTCACCTGCTGTACATAAACACTGGCTATAGTTCACCTGTTGTATATGAACACTGACATCCATAGATCCACGCTTTGCTCCTGTTTCTGGTTAAAACTACGCTCCAGCACTTTGGATTGGGAAATATCCACTCTTTTGTCAATATTATCAGTCTAAATTAATGCACTGATAAATGAATTATTTTGTTGTTGAAAGCTGAATGTGAGATTTTACTGGCACACAGCACATAAATACTAGGACACATGCAGAGGGTGAATTACCACTCCATAATTGGGGGGTACTGCCCATGGTTCGAATTACTGGGGGTACTGGGGGGGGTACTGTACAGAATGCAGAATCAGTACCACAAAAATTCAAATAATAAGGCTTATTCGCTAGCTAGTTTTTTTTTTTACGTTGCCCCCACAGGTTTCACTGACAGTAATGTTTTTTTCAGAACATAACGTTAGACCTTCTTATGCATTAACATTAGCCTAATAACAAACCACACAGGCTAGGTGTCAAATTAATTTCAAAACGTCAGCTTGCATTAGTAGATGAAACACTTAAACCAATAAATGGAGGTTGTAAAATAACACATTTTCAACAGGCTAGACTTCTGCTGTCTACTTACATTTACCAAAGCACGTCAAACAGTACCACGACAGACGAGCACAGTGAACAGGTCACTCCATAGATAAATATATATGTGTCTGTGGGTCACTCAATGAGAATGAATGACGCGACCAACTGGCTAAGCTGATTCTAGCGCCTAGGTGGTTAAAATGGGACGGTCCACATTAGGGGTGTCTGAAATCGTTTTACATAAAATTTTCCTACAAGGTGAGGTTATCTTTTTTTTTTTTAACAACAAAAGAAAAATGTTAAGAACCCCCCCAAAACTGCTATTTTTGTCTCTTTGGGGGGGTCTGGGTCTTAATCGGGGGGTACAGTAACCCCCAGTATCCCCCGTAATTCGAACCATGGACACATGCCCCACTGAAAGGGGTCTAGCAATTCCCCTGTTCTAGCCCCTGCCTAACCAAGTGTCATTCCAGTGTAAAACCTCATTTATACTACATACTGTATACCTCTCATATTACACTCTGGACTTTCAATAGCACATTATCTTTTGTTACTGTCACAACAGGCACACTTATGTCCTACTATTGATAAGCCTATAATTTACCACTTACTCAGTGTGGCTCAATGCTGCGAAATGGCTCTTGTGCAATATCATACTTAAGGTGCAATATTACATTTCAATAGTAACATTTCATATTAGTAATTAAATGTCAACATGGGAAAGGATGTGACACCAGCTAGCTAACATAAGCTAGCTAATATCAGATAAGGCTGATGTCAGTTAGCTAAACTGTAACAAAAGGTAAAAATCTAGCTAACATTAGCGTTCATCCTTAAACACTTGCCAAAATCTAATTCAGAAACTCTGGAGGTAATACAAGTGTATTAAACAAGCTCGATAGCTAGCTTGTGTGACACACACGTGCATAGACTATAAAGAGGATGCGCGAGCCACTGCAGTGATATGAGTGAGGCAGGCAGACAAGACGAACCCACACCAATGGTGTAGTCCATTCAGAGATGCTCACAATTTTTGCAAGTCAAATCTCAAGTCTTTCAGCTTGAGTCCATGTCCAGTCTCAAGTCTTTTATGGTTGTAATGAACGTTAATTAGCTGTATGTCATCAGGTCTGCCTAGAACAATGCATTGCTCTATCTAATGAATTCAAAGCACGTATTTATCATCATTACTCCTATACCTATTAGCTTATAGTTTCAGCATTGGTTAGTTTAAAATATGACATTTCAATGCAATATTTTAAAACACACAATGACAGCTTTTAATGGTTAATAACATTTTGCAATACTTTTAGTTTTTGTTCCACACACAAAGGATGTATGGTGCTGTTTGTATGTGTTGAGCAATGATTGTTAAAGATTGTTATTAGCCTGAAACTATCATTGCACTGTGAGGGCACGTTATGAGGTCTCTATAACTAAAGACCCCTGTAAATAACACTGAAATGACTTCTGTTGTATTTTCAGTAAACTGAGAGTCATCACATTCTCCCATTGTGAGAGGTCCGTTACTTGAAGAAATGGGGCCAAAATTTCAACAAATTCTTTCCATTGAATTAATTCTCTAGCAAATAAGCACAGGCCATTATGTCCTTGGGCTTCCATGAAAGGTTTTAGACTTTGGGGTCAGTGATTGTCTCTACAAGGCAGAGAGTTGTGTACCATCGTGTTGATACAGCACATGCTGTGATTGTCTCAAATGCTTCCTTTAGCCCACAAATGGAATGAAGTAAAGTGCAGAATTTTGTTACCTTGTTCAAACATTTTGTCTCCTTCAGTTCATCTCACGCAGGTTGCAATGTGAATTGTCTGCACTCTGTTTAGAGGAAGCAGACTGTGACCACGCCTGCTCTTTGAAAAGCCAACGCTAAGTCTCAAGTCACTGTGTGTGCAACATGAGTCCAAGTCATAAAGCTCAATCCCCATCTATGGGTCCATTTTAGGGATGCTTAAAATCATTTAACCAAATTCTTCCAGGCATGAATATGGGAAATATACTGGGATTAGACAAGATAAGATAAGAAAAAATGATTTATCCCAAGGGAAATTCTTGTGTCATTAGCATGCTCCGAGACAAGAAAGAATAAAAGACAATAAGAAATTATAGTCACATGTAAACACACCACAGCACATTGTGTGAACAATGTGAAATTCTTTCTCTGTATTTAACCCATTCACCAAGTGAAGCAGTGGGCAGCCACCAACGGGGGAGCACGGGGAGCAGTGTGTGGGGATGGTACCTTGCTCAAGGGAACCTCAGGGGTGCCACTAACAGTCCTGGGATAAAATAACAGCAGATGAAAATAGCAGCAGATGATATGCAAGTGGCTTAGTGTTAATGCAATAAAAATAAATGTCATAAAATAGCAGCAGATGATATGGTATACTTACAGTTAGAGTTAGGTTACAGTTAGATGTATAAATGTCCCCCTGCCCCCCAACTGTTGTTTGCACAATGTTCATAGCCCTACACACACGATTTGTATCTGTGAGGACATCCTATTGCTCATAATACTGCACTGACTAACACTACAGCTAAACCGAATCCTAACTTCAGTAACCAAATGTCCATCTTTCTGTTTGTTTGTTTTTTTAAAGAAAGTTGAATTTGTCCTGACTTTGCTGTAAGATGACACCTACACATAGACCTAACCCTCACCTCAATCTCCGTCATCAAAAGGCTCTTTCTTCTCTTTTAGTTTTCGGGAGGGGGAAAGTTAGAATCGTCCTTTTTCGACTGCATCTGCACAAGCACACACATTCACACACCTACACACACTCACACATACACAAACGTTACACACACACACACACACACACACATACACAATCACAAACGGCGCACACACACAAATGCTACACACACACACACACACACACACACACACACACACACACACGTACTTGATTGGTGGATTTGCTCACGCCCATTTGGTAAGACCACGTGGTCGAGCCCCCACCTCCCTTGTCAACGTCACCCGTTTCTGCTGGCTCTGCTCCGTGTCTAGCTCGGTTTTGAGTGGACAGCAGAAGCGCCATGTCTCTTCGGTCAGTAATTCGTCGGCTGAGTCTTCCTCTGAGAGTCCTGCAGGCCCCCGCGGTGCTCTCCGGGCGGCCGCACGGCTCCCTCGCCCAGGCGCGCTCCGTGCTGGAGAACGAGCTGGACACCATCCGCGCTGCAGGAACCTGGAAAGGCGAAAGAGTGATCACCTCCAAACAGGGCGCTCACATCAACGTGGACGGCAGTCGAGGAGGTGAGCCTGGCAATTTACACTACATGGACAAAAGTATTGGGACGCACCTCTTAATCATTGAGTTGGTGGCCCCTTACTTCCAGTGAAGGGAAATCTTAATGCTTCAGCATACTTTGTGGACACAATTTGGGGGAAAGCCCATTTCCATTCCAGCATGACTGTGCCCCAGTGCACTAAGCAAGGTCCGTAAAGATATGGTTTGGATGAGTTCGGTGTGGAAGAACTTGGTGCTCTACAGAACGAATGGGCACAAATTCCCACAGAAACACTCCAAAATCTTGTGGAAAGCCTTCCAAGAAGAGTGGAAGCTGTTTGAGCTGCAAAGAGGGTACCAACTCCATATTAAAGTATTTGTATTTGAACGCAAAGTTATTAAAGTCCCTGTTGGTGTAATGGTTAGGCGTCCCAATACTTTTGTCCATATAGTGTATTTAGATACAACGTCCTGCCTTTCCTTCAGATAATATGCGGAGGAACTTATAGAGGTATATGTGCGTGTTTAGTGTTGTTTAATGTTTGCAGCAGTCTAATCTAAAATTGCTGAGAAGTCAAGTTTACACCGTAGAAGTTATTTATTTCCAGCTTAATTTATGTGTTTATCTCCTCCAATACGTTTAAACCAACATTTTATACTGGGTTCTATTATAAAACGTGCATCGTTTTACTTGCATCGTTTTATTCCAGTAAAAGTCATATTGTGTAATACTGGCGTTTGTGGAAGTGAGCCAGCTTTAGTCAGTTTTCCTGTAAGCTGCAGGTTCTTTGTAACCTGTTGCTTCCCCTTTTCCAGCTCTTGTGTCAGCAGTATTGCAAAGGCACTAATAACAATGCAGTAGCTCAGCACTCTCATGGCACTGATATTTTCTAAACAGTGCCCACTCCAGTGTAGTAAGTTATGGTTTTTTAACTGTTGGGGTGTGTTTTTTTTTTTGTATATCTACACTTTAGATATATTGAACTTCTGTGCCAACAACTACCTGGGCCTGTCCAGTCATCCAGAGGTTATTCAGGCTGGAATAGAGGCTCTCCAGAAGTATGGAGCTGGGCTGAGTTCTGTCAGGTTCATTTGTGGAACACAGGTAAAGTGAGAGATAATCCTACAGCATTACCACACCCTGCGTCTGCAATTTTGTGGGCGATTTTAATTATTCGCCTCTCTCTCTCTCTCTCTCTCTCTCTCTATATATATATATATATATATATATATATATATTATTTTTGTGTGTGTGTGTGTATGGTTACAATACACATTTTTTCCCTCAGGACCTCCACAAAAATCTAGAGCAGAAGCTTGCTCAGTTCCATGAAAGAGAGGACTGCATCCTGTATGCCAGCTGCTTTGATGCTAATGCTGGTCTCTTTGAGGTATTTCAATCATGTGAAGATTTATGTATTAAAAAATGGCAATATCTGTTCACTTTAGTACTGTTTATGCTATATCACACCATTTGTGCTTTCAAAGCTCTCTTGCCATAATGTCATACCTTTAATGTTTTAGGTAAAATAACTTTACATGATCAGGTAATCCTACAGTTCTATATTTGTCTTTGTATATTATGCATGTGATTAAACTGTTCTGTAAACAATGATTTGCTGCCAAATACAGCCTCTTCATGTGAAAATGTTGTTGTCACAGGTTCTGCTGGGACCAGATGATGCTGTGCTGTCTGATGAATTGAACCATGCCTCGATCATTGATGGAATTAGACTGTGCCATGCCAAGCGGTTCCGCTACAAGCACATGGACCTGAATGATTTGGAGGAGAAGCTGAAAGAGTCTCAGGTAGATACATATGATTGTGTCTGTTCTTGGTAACAGCATGTAAGTGGGCATAAGCTAGGCTGAAGCCACCCTGACTTATGGTAAGAGGATTGGCCTCTGTGTACTGTCAGTGGATAAAACTGGAAAAAGTTGGAAGCTAAGCCTTTTGTGATCACTTTTGTGGTTTCATTGGATGTTGCTGTGTCCAGCTGTTTACATCTGGCCCTCAGTATATGTCCAGTAAATAGTAGCTACTCTAAAAAAAATAAATAAATATTGTTCTAAAGCTTTTAATGAGATGCACAGTCTCTGTGTGCTAGCAGCAGAATGAGTGATCAAACTAGTGGCCATATCAGTTGTATCCTACATACCAAAACCTAAAATCTGCCTTATCCTCCACACACAGTCATCTCGTCTGAGGCTGGTGGTGACAGATGGAGTATTTTCAATGGATGGGGATGTGGCCCCTCTGGTGGGCATCTGTGACCTTGCTGAGCAGTATGGAGCCTTGGTCTTTATTGATGAGTGCCACGCCACAGGCTTCTTGGGTCCTCGTGGTCGGTGAGTAGAAATAGTGTGGTGGGGGTACTTGCTCAATATATAATACAAGTCTGTCGGAGAAAACCTTTGTGTTCGGCCCACACAGAAACTTAACAGTATACAAAGAGGGGAAACAAATATTCAACCATTTTTATTTTTATTTAATATACTTCTAGTACATATATCTACTTAAAATATACGCAGATAACATTTTTTACTTTGTAAACATAACATACATTCACTCTAACAACCATGACTTTGTTTATGCTTATGAATACAGTCAAAAGAAATTGTGTGTAAATTGTTAGTCAGTATATCCACTTGAGGCATATTAAATAACACAAATATAGTGTCTGAATGCTTGTTTCCCTTAACTGTAGGTTTCATTATAAGATGAGGTAACTTAATTTGATATTTGCTGTTGTGATATTGTCTTGACCTCATTGCAGTAGTAAGTCAATCCATAGGTGTTTTTATGTGGTTGTTTTCTTTGGTGTTATTGCAAAATAATGTGGCCTTTATTGCGGTTTTTAAAGAAGTGTGTCAACGTCTGTGTAGTGCTAAATTCTGTTTAACATAAAGATACTGAAAGAAGAATGTTTTACTGTGTTTTCAATCAGAGGTACTGATGAACTTCTAGGGGTGATGGACAGAGTGCACATCGTAAACTCCACTCTGGGAAAAGCCCTTGGAGGGGCAGCAGGTAAGTCATTATATCACTTCATGAAAAATTGTATGCAGGTCAGATTTTTTGAGCCTGTGTTCAAGCTCTGGAACACAGAGAAACTGAAATCTCTCGTGGACACTATTGGCAAGCATTCTGATTGGCTCATCCAAATTCAGATCAAATTCTCAACAGTTTAATTGCAGAATTGCTATTACAGAATTAATCCTGTTGAACTTCTAGAAGTTCAAGTCAAATGCAACACACTGATTATTGATATTTTCACTGTCAGTGTTATAAATGAATTATAAGGGGTTATAAAGGGTTGCTTACAGAAAGCTATCATAAATAATAACTGGCTGTCTGTTTAATCTTAGTATTACCTATTATTTTTTGATTTTGTTGCTGTAGGTACAAAACCTTGGATCTCCATGTTTTGTCATTCATCATTTTTATTTTTTGAGAATATTGAAATACTTGTATTTCATATTATGTAGGGATATTTAGGGAGGTTTTTACTTCTGATCTAAAGGTACTGTTTTAGAGATACAAGGCTTTGTCCCAGCAGCGACAATATATTGCATATTGCTGACTAATTTCTAAATCCTAATATTAACTCTCAATTTTATTTTTTCAGGTGGGTATACGGTTGGACCTAAACCTTTAATCGACCTTCTCAGACAGCGCTCTCGTCCTTATCTATTCTCCAACTCCCTCCCGCCTCCGGTGGTGGGCTCTGCCACTCGTGCTGTCGAACTGCTCCTGGCGTCCAATGAAATTGCACAGAGCATGGCAGCTAAAACCATGAGGTAGGAGTAAAGGAAAAAGGGGAGGTCTGCAGTGGGTTAATTTAGTTACACCCTTACATTGGCTAGGGTTTGTGTGTGTGCCAGATAGATAAGCAAGCCATGTTTGTCTGTGGCCGTACAAATCCACCAAGGTCATGTTACAACATAAGAATGAAAGACGTCCATATTCTCCACAACTCTGGATGTATTCAAATGTTTTACTTTTTAAAATTCAGAAAGCTGCTTTATTTAGATGTCTCAGTTCTCAGAAATAACTTGACCAAAATAAAGGACAGGGCTGTGTGCTTCCAGCTAGCTCTTGATACAAAGCTATTCTCAACAGCATAAGAGTTATGATTCTATATAACATGGTGAGTTACAATATGACAATCACAGTGGTGAAGACTTGTGTCTCAGGTGTCTGTATCTCCATAATGGCAATGCATAACCAAAAGCAAACTTTCCACATTAAGTGTCTTCCAAACAGTGGATGGGAACACCTTGACCTGTGAACTCTGAACAAAAAATCAGCTGCACATCTGTGAATGTGTGTTCGTGTTTAGTCGACAGCTGTCGGAATGGAAGTTTTACAACACGCAAATGGTGGAAGTATGAAAAACTTAAATACTTAAATTTAATAGTTAATTGACATTACTCTTGGCAATTGGCTAACATTGATACATTTTAGTTAGTCAGCTGCATGCTCTGAATCAACAGCACAAATGAGGCCAATACAAGCTTGTTTTATACCAGAACCTATGTGGCACAGCAGCAAAGCAAGCGAGAAATTCTTTAGTAGCACACAGCTCAAGATAAACTTGTAGCTTTGAGTATGGCGACTGCCCTCTGCCGTTTCTCCCCTCCTTTGGTTAGTGAGGAATAGAAGATCCTTTTGATCTAAAATTTGCTTTGTTTAGCTGGGCTATCATGGAAAAAGTGCTCAGATATGGCAGTGATGTGCTGTGTGCATCCTACCATCATGGTGCTGCGGTGATTCTTTCAGCCCTACTGTGGCCTGCGGAAGTGACGCTGTGCCTAAATCAAATCAAATTAAGCAACAATTTGAGATCCCAAATTTCTTGCACAGCCCTACCTCATGCCAGTATATTCTTTAGTAATGTCAGTGATGTATTAGTCTAATATTCAAAGTTTTGCACACTTGCCACCCTGACATTTAGATATTGAAAATTTGGAACTGCAGTAGTCATACTATAGAGTACTTAAAACTTTAAAGCACTCTGAAGATTCCTTGTAGATTTCAGTTCTAAGTATAAAATTGTGATTTCCATTTCATCAAGAATCATGCAGCCCTAGATCAAAGTAATGGAATTTCATGGAAAATCAAATTGGGATTCAATGACTAATCATGGTATTAGACCTTCACATAAATACACGGCTTTGTCATTTGATCCATCAGGTTTAGAAATAGCATGACCCAGGCAGGGTTCACGATTGGAGGCACTGCTCACCCCATCTGCCCTGTGATGCTGGGAGATGCTCGCTTGGCTTCGATCATGGCTGACGACATGCTTAAACTGGGTAAGACTTCACATTATTATTACTTTTAGGTGATTTCATTGTAGTAAATTTATGTGAAAATGTGGACATATAATTTCATTATTCCCAGTGAGAAATTGTTTTAGGACCTATAAAAAGAAATGCACTTTTACATTGCAAGAAATGCAAGAGACATAATGGTGTGATTTGAGAAATTGATACAGGGATACTCTGTAATTTTTTCTCTCTCTCTCTCTTCCTCAGGAGTGTATGTGATCGGATTCTCTTACCCGGTGGTTCCCAAAGGAAAAGCCCGTATCCGGGTCCAGATCTCAGCAGCACACACTGATTCAGACATCGACCGTACCGTGGAAGCCTTTATACAGACTGGCCGAAAGCATGGTGTTATATCGTAACCTACAGAATTCAGAAAATAGTGCCTTTCAAAGATTCAACCTGAAAGAAAAGCTTCCAGAAAATGGACTGTTACACTAAAGCTTAACACTAGAGCGACTGATAAGTCATAATTCAGCATACTGCTGAAATCAAGAACAAAGTGCTTTTGTCTTTGTGCTAATAAATGCTTTTGTTTATCAATGTTTGCCAGTTTCTTTTTCATTGTTGTGTTTTACTAGCTGGAGAATTAGTTTTTATTCAGTCTTTATAAAATTGTTAGTACACTACATCAGTGGCTCCCAACCTTGGCCCTGCAGTGTCCTCTACCCTGCATATGTTAGTGTTTGCCCTGCTCTTACACACCCACTCCAACCCAGGTGTGGTGGGAGCTTGAAACCATGTACTATGAAGCATGTCTGTGTAAATTCAGACCCTGGAGCTTTTGTGAGGACAGGCACTAATGTTGGACAGGAGGCTTGCAATCAACATTCCATTTCATCTCAAAAGTGTTTAGTTGGTTTGGGATCAGAGCTCTGTGCAGGCCGCTGGAGTTCTAAACATATCTTTATTTGTGCTTTGTGCACAAGGGCATAACCTTACCGGAACAGGAAAGTGCATCAGCCAGCTATTGCTACAAAGTGTGAAATGCTGTCTAAAATGTCTGTGTGGTGAAGTATTAACATCACCCTTCACAGGAGTCTAGCCCAAGGGGCCTAGCCCAAATCCTTAAAAAAGCATTATCGCTCCTCCACCAAACTTTACTGTTGGCATTATGCATTTTTTTATTATGCATTCCAGTAGGTGTTTCCTTGTATTGCAAGTCACTTTGGATAAAAGCGTTTTGACAAATGAATGTACTATAATAGAATGTAGACCACATGTGCTTCAGCATTTTTTATTATGCATTCCAGGAGGTAGTATTCTCACAGTATTTACAATACACAGACTGCTCCAGGGCCCAGTGGTGTTGCTGTGGAAACCCATTTCACAAAGCTCTAGAGGATAGACTGGCTTTGTCATCCCTACACACAAGGCAAACCCAGTCCAGCCTGGTTTCATTTGTGGTTCTCTGCTGGTGGAATGAACTTCCTAAGGCGACCAGAGCAGCAGAATCCCTCTCTATCTTCAAAAAAACTCCTGAAGACTCATCTGTTCAGAGAGCATTTCCTCTCCTGATGCACTATCTGTCTTCTTGCACTACTCCCTACATAAAGATTTTAGCACTTAATACTCTCCTTTGGTTCTCACGCTGTCCTGAAACTTGGGTGTTTACTTGTATTGCAAGTCGCTTTGGATAAAAGCGTCTGACAAATAAATGTAATATAATGGAATGTTGACCACATGTGCTTCAGGACTTAGTGGCCCTGCTCTGTGTTTGTGACATCTGCATCATTATGGCTGAGCTGTTCTGCTGCTGCTAGACATTTCCATTTCACAATGATAGCACTTACAGTTGTTTAGGGCAGAAATTTCATGTACTTTCTTGTGGCAAAGAAAACGTCCTATAAGGGGAGCACTTTTAATGTCCCAGAGCTCTTCAGTACAACCCATTCTACAGCCAGTTGTGGTGAACGAACATTGCATTGGTATGTTGCTAACATAAATCAAAGCAGCCTGTTATTCCAGGCTGTATATTCAAAACTTCATGTTTGATGCAGCCAGCCCAGTTTCTTAAAGGTAACTACTCTGAGACAACATTTACTAAGTCAATTGATCTATGCGGTGTTATTAAAGACCATGAAATGATTTATTTAACAATTTATGTTTGAGTATGACCTGTCTATAAGAAGCCGATCGCGTATTAATATTGATAACAACTAGTTCTTAATTAGTACAATTCGACAGAATTTAATATTTGGTCATTCTAAGCCCTAAACAACTCTGTTTGCTTTCTCCTTTGTTTTTTTTTCCCCCCACAGCTTAAAAGTTTTCCCGCCACAGCGGCCCTGTAGTACCGCCTTTTATTGACGTATACACACAGCTGAACCAATGAGCAAGCGAGGATGTCAGTAATGGGTGGAGTCCAAGCGTTTTGCCGCGAAACTGGTAGCGTGGCAGGCATTTTGTGGATAAGGGGTTTTCTGAGTAGTTTCTGTACATACAGAAGAGGAGATTTAGAATTTTTTATAAAGACACGAGCACACACCTTTCTTTATTTTTTCTATTTTAAGTGTCTCTCGGCTAAAAGGGAATAAAATGTCTGGATTTGACGACCCAGGAGTGTACTACAGTGAAAGTTTTGGTGGAGGAGAAGGTATTGGGGATGAAGGGGCTGTGAAGAGAAGCCAGATCAAGAAGCGATTTCGTGAGTTTTTAAGGCAGTTCCGAGTCGGCACAGACCGCACTGGATTCACCTACAAATACAGGTAAAGTAAGCACAGACAAGGTTGATTTTACACTATGGTTTACTGGTTCTCCTTTGTTGGCCAGCCGTGCTGAGACGGAGCTGCTAATTTACTAAATGGCCACCTTCCTAGTTAGATACGTTGTTATATTTATGAAATCCAGATATTCTCCACAGTTGAACCTAAACCTCAAGATCTTGCACATTTAATTCAACAACAAACGAATCAAGTAATCGGTTCAAAACGCTTAGCTACACTATGTGGCCAAAAGTATTGGGGCGCCTGACCATTACACCAACAGGGACTTTAATGACTTGGAGTTGGTCCTCCTTTGCAGCTATAACAGCTTCCACTCTTCTTGGAAGGCTTTCCACAAGATTTTGGAGTGTTTCTGTGGGGATGTTTGTGCCCATTCATTCTGTAGAGCGTTTATGAGGTCAGGCACTGATGCTGGACGAGAAGGCCTGGCTCGCAATCTCCGTTCCAGTTCATCCCAAAG
>JBBPCZ010000028.1:11521107-11532638 GCA_037974445.1 Brycinus macrolepidotus
TTGCTTTGTGCACTGGGGCACAGTCATGCTGGAATAGAAAAGGTTCTTCCCCAAACTGTGTTCACAAAGTTGGAAGCGTGGCGTTGTCCAAAATGTCTTGATATGCTGAAGTATTAAGATTAAGCCTTTCACTGGAAGTAAGGGGCCTAGCCCAAACCCCGGAAAACAATGTGTCCCAATACTTTTGTCCACTTTGTGTACGTTTCTTTGTTGGTCTTAATTTCTATGAACCCCTGCAGATATGGCTAAAATGAATTTTTGTTTATAATTTTAAGATTTATATTTTCTAACATGAGACTGCTGATTTTAAGGTGGCTGTAAATGAGATTATTTTATGAAAGCTCAAATATACATTGTTAGGTTTATTGAAATGTATAACTATGCAAAAGTAACTATAAACCGATCAGGACAAGCTCTGTGGCGTTAATGCTTAATTTAATAAACACAAGTCGGTTGAAGTTTGTATGGCAGCTGGTGGCCTAGTGGTTATGGAGTTGCCCCTGCAATCAGAAGGTTGTGGGTTTGAATCCCATGACTGCTAGTGGCACTACTGAGGTACCCTTGAGCAAGGTGCTGTCCCCACACACTGCTCCCCGGGCGCCCCTCGTTGGTGGCAGCCCCCTGCTTCACTTGGTGAATGGGTTAAATGCCGATAGAGAATTTCACGTTGTTCACAATGTGTGCCATGCTGTGGTGTGTTCACACATGACTATAAGGGAACACTTTACTTTTTACTTTGCTTACTAACCTTTGTATATTTTGGTGTCATTTTCTTTAGAGATGAGCTCAAGAGGCACTATACGCTTGGAGAGTACTGGGTGGAGGTGGAGATGGAGGATTTGGCCAGTTTTGATGAGGATCTGTCAGACTGCCTGTATAAGCTGCCCACAGAGAACCTTCCTCTGGTGAGTACAGACTGGGTATGCACAGATCTAGAAACGCCTAGTAGTGGTGTGGTAGGTGCCTTTTCTTTTCCACTGCCACCTAAACAAACAAAAGCAAAGTATAACTCACTATCAGAACAGAGGTACTTTTCTTCAGAGTTACACATAGTATAAATAATAAAAAAAAAAACATACCAGAATATCTATATTCAGTATTTTTTTTAAAATGTAGTATCTACCATTTTTTGTTTTGTTGTATGTTTTATCTGAAGTGTGCATACAATAATTGCTCTGTTTTGGTAGCTAGAGGAGGCAGCACAGGAGGTAGCTGATGAGGTCACGCGTCCACGGCCTGTAGGGGAAGAGACTGTGCAGGACATCCAGGTCATGCTGAAAAGTGATGCCCACCCTGCCTCTATTCGTAACCTGAAGGTGAGTTTGTGCAAACATCTAACACTTTAGACAGATTCTTCAAATCCGATTCTGTGTCAGTATTTAAAATTGTTGTTTCTTTTTGTGACCCTTCTAACAGTCAGAGCAAGTGTCTCGTCTGGTGAAGATTCCTGGGATCATCATCTCTTCCTCAGCAGTTAGGGCCAAGGCTACCAGAGTGTGTCTGCAGTGCAGGGGCTGTCGTGCCGTCATCAGTAACATCCCTCTGCCCCCTGGACTGCAGGGCTATGCTCTGCCCCGCAAGTGCAACACGTGGGTCCCATATATTTAAGGAAAACTTTATTATGAATCTGCTTGTGTCCTAAATGACTCTATACTGTAGGTGTAGTAAGTGTTTGTCCTCCTTGCCCTTAGTGAGCAGGCAGGCCGTGTGAAGTGTCCTGTGGATCCCTACTTCATCATTCCAGACCGGTGTGTTTGTGTGGATTTCCAGACCCTCCGTCTGCAAGAGTCCCCCGATGCTGTGCCTCATGGAGAGATGCCCCGCCACATGCAGCTTTACTGCGACAGGTATGCATGTATGCATAGACAAAATCCACTACACAGCATTGTGGGCTACTAGTCAAGAATGGTGCCTGAGCAACAGTAGCAGGAAAAACAGTGAACAGCCAGATGGGGAGAAAACAAATCAGTGTTTCTGTTTAACAGAAAGCCCAAAGTACATTTGTGTGTGTGGAAGGGATGAGATGAAATAAACTTTTGATGAAACAAACTTCAAAAATACTGGCTTGTAAGCCAGACTGGGTAGTTTTTGAGAATTGCCATCTCTGACAGGAAAGGGCTGTGCAAAACGTTAATCACAATGTTTATTGCGACGTATGCAAGATCACGTCCTTCTAATCTGAATATATGGGTTTATGTATTATTCTGTGATGCCGCATTGTATTCTTTAGCTTCATTGTTTTGAAGTCATTGAAGGCTTTTTATCATTTTTGTGTTTTGGCATCAGTGTTCTCTTACAACACCCAGCATGCATTATGCAAACACAACTAGTGAGAATCGTTAGTTCGATAAATCTAATCTGCTAGGTGGCATTAGTCTTTCAAAACTTACATCTTCAAAACGCATTAAATCCAGTCTGTGTCCATGTAATTAATACATCAGTCTATACATTTTGGAATGTCTTTTCATATTTAGGTCTTGTATCTTGGTGCCTAATTATGAACATCTTTTTCTTGTCTTTCAGGTACTTGTGTGATCGTGTAGTGCCAGGCAACAGAGTGACCATCATGGGCATTTATTCCATCAAGAAAGTGGCCCAGGCCAAGGCCAAAGGTCGTGATAAAGGGGCTGGCGTGGGCATCCGCTCTGCTTACCTTCGCGTAGTTGGTATTCAAGTGGACACAGAGGGGGCAGGTATATATCTTTTTTCCTTTAGCTTTTTTTTTTTTTAATATAAGTTTCCTATACTTTGACTTTTGTTTATCTTTGGTTCTACATTTGGTTTCTTCAGGTCGGGGAGCTACTGGCTCAGTGTCTCCTCAGGAGGAGGAGGAATTGAGAGCTCTGGCTGCTTCCCCCTCCATCTATGAGTCTGTTGCTCGCTCTCTAGCTCCCTCCATCTATGGAAGTGATGATCTGAAAAAGGCTATTGCCAGCCTTTTGTTTGGTGGCTCCAGGAAGAGGTGAATGATTAGTATCATGTATTAAGTTTTTGTTACAGGTTTACAATTTGATCTTTCTCTAATGGGCAGGTTATATTAAACATCTGTATGTGTTTATTAGATTGCCAGATGGTCTGACTCGCAGAGGTGATATTAATCTGCTGATGCTGGGAGATCCAGGAACAGCCAAGTCTCAGCTGCTAAAGTTCGTGGAGAGATGTTCTCCAATTGGGGTAAGCCCTGGCTAGAAATCTCTTCTAAATGTTTTTGTTAGGGCAGGCTCTTCTGATAGTTCCTTCTTGACTGTCCTTTCCTGAGAACACTAATTCTCTTGGCAAGGAAGTCCAACAATAGGAATGTACTTTATATGCCTGTTTATATAAAAATACTTTCAAACTCTACTTTTCAGTCACTGACATGAGATTATTATTCTTTCTCAGGTGTATACCTCAGGCAAGGGCAGCAGTGCTGCTGGTCTCACAGCTTCGGTGCTCAGAGACCCTAACACTCGTGGTTTCATCATGGAGGGAGGGGCCATGGTGCTGGCAGACGGCGGTGTGGTCTGCATTGACGAGTTTGACAAGGTGAAACTCCTTGGCAAAATACTTTTTGACCAAATTCAGTTTTACACCTGTGAAGCTCATAAGTAATAGAAATTTATAGTAACAAGTTTACTGTTGGTTATTTATTTCTAAAAGTAATAACTACATCCTTTAGTGTCAACCTGTGCACATCTATACAGTTTGGGGGAACTTTGATTTAGAACTGCAGTTTGCACAG
The DNA here is from genome assembly GCA_037974445.1 of Brycinus macrolepidotus. NCBI lineage: Eukaryota > Metazoa > Chordata > Actinopteri > Characiformes > Alestidae > Brycinus > Brycinus macrolepidotus. Next base: position 11,524,829 of record JBBPCZ010000028.1, read on the forward strand.
TGCTAGCCTGATGGATGAAAGTTCCGTTTCTTGTAAGCTACCCTTTCCTTGTAGGTCCAGTTCAAAAGTAAAGAAGCATGTCTTGGGTAACTGGCTAAGTTTGGGGTTAACTCTTGATTTAATGGAGAGAACTGTCTCTCCAATAAAGTAATGTATAAGATGCCAAGGTTTTTGAAGGGTGTGTTGTCTCTTTTAAGATGAGAGAGGATGACCGAGTAGCCATCCATGAAGCTATGGAACAGCAGACCATCTCTATTGCCAAGGTACAGAGACCCAGTCCTGTTACAGTTTGTCTTTTTGAGCATTCTTTAACTGTCTTCCTGTCCTGAAACTATTGGAAAATGGAGAAATTCTTACGTGCTTTGTGTGCAGGCTGGCATCACCACCACTCTGAACTCTCGCTGTTCTGTGCTGGCCGCTGCCAACTCGGTGTTTGGCCGCTGGGATGACACAAAGGGAGAGGACAACATTGACTTCATGCCCACCATCTTGTCCCGTTTTGACATGATCTTCATCATCAAGGACCAGCATGACCATCAGAGAGACATGGTGTGTGAAGATAATGACTGTTGCACACTGCACAGCAGTGGTAGTACAACAAACATTCCAAAACTCTAATATCAATTGTAAACCTTTTTTTTTTTATATAGTAGTCTTGTTATATAAACTTTGTGTGTGTATAGACACTGGCTCGCCATGTGATGAACGTGCACCTGAGTGCCCAGACCCAGACTGAGGGTGTAGAGGGGGAGATTTCTCTGGCCACACTGAAGAAATACATTGCCTATTGCAGAGCGTAAGTCTACAACCTCCCTGTTTTATACTACTCGAAATTTCTCCTTATAGTTTCAGGTTGCTTATAACTGTTCACGAGCTGAAGGCACACGGGGTAGCTGGTGGCCTAGTGGTTAGGGAGTTGCACCTGCTATCCGAAGGTTGTGGGTTTGAATCCCAGGACTGCTAGTGGTACCGTCGCCCCACACTGCTCCCAGGGCGCTGTGCTCCTGGCTGCCCACTGCTTCACACTCTGTGCTGTGTGTTCACGTGTGACAAAATGATCACTTTCACTAAATGTGGGGTGGTTTTTAAATAGCCTGCCATAACTTAACATTTCTTAACCTCAGTTGACAGTTGTCTGGGACAGGATTATGTGTAACAGTGAATAATTTCCTGCAGGAAATGTGGCCCTCGTCTGTCTGCGGCTGCGGCAGAGAAGCTGAAGAACCGCTATGTGGTGATGAGGAGTGGTGCGAGGGAGCACGAAAGGGAGAGTGACCGTAGAGCCTCTATTCCAATCACAGTCAGGTAATAAAGCAAGCAGGGTAGCGAATCTTGGTAGAACGCAGGAGCTGTCATTCTTGAGGTTAAGCATTTAACAGAAGAGTATTAGTATAATTATTATAATTAGGATAATAGCTTTAAGGTGTTTCCTAGCACTGCTCGATTGAAATGTCTAGTCAGTAGCTGATTTCGAGCCCCATGTGTTTTTTGTGGACTGGTGTTACTGTCCGCTGTCTCCTCTTGCAGGCAGTTGGAGGCAGTTGTTCGAATTGCTGAGTCCCTGGCTAAGATGAAACTGCAGGCTATAGCTGGAGAAGAGGAAGTTGACGAGGCACTTCGACTTTTCCAAGTGTCTACTCTGGATGCTGCACTGTCCGGCAGCCTTTCAGGTGTGTCTGTGTATGGGGGCGGTATGTAGTGGTTTTGAACAGATGTAATTACATCCTAAAACAGACCAAGAATTCTGTTCATGCTTATCCCTGTGTGTGTATAAGTGCATTTGTATTGTTTTTATAGAGTATCAGTGGTGCGTAGAGTATCCTAAAGTGTTATTTTGGTGATGGCATCTAACTCAAACTTTAGTTTAGGCCAAGAAAAATAATTAAGACATTAGACTTGCTTACATAAGTGCATAAACAGTGCTGAACAAACTTCATTTCTTATGCTTGTTTATGATTGATGTTGGATGTGCCAAGTTCCATTGCAGCTCCAACATTTTGATGTACTTAAAGGACATAAGACTTCCTCACATACTTATTTTACTTGAGCTTATTTAAAATGTTAGACCTCAAGTCAGAGGTGTGAAAAGCAGTACAGTTGCTGTCACCAAAATAATGAAATTAAACAGAAAGGAATTAGTTTAATGTTGATGACTCAGCTGAGTAAAAAGTAGATTTTACTAACAACTACGTAAGTACATATTTATAACGTCACCGAATGCTGTGTGTCTGTTTTTAGGTGTGGAGGGTTTCACCACTCAGGAAGATCAGGAGATGATCTCTCGCATTGAGAAGCAGCTAAAGAGGCGCTTCGCTATTGGATCTCAAGTGTCCGAGCACAGCATCATACAGGACTTCACCAAACAGGTGAAAATATGCATACTTTCAGCAACCTTTTCAGAAAAAGCTGTTCAGTTGTTTTTTCCCATACTGCAGCTCAGCCACTGGCTTTGATTTTTGTTTCATGTAGGCAGACCCTCTGCATCCTCCCGTTAGCTTTGTAATATTACTCTCTAGTTTGTAGCTAATATTTTTTTGAGTTAATTAGCAGATATTGGCTGCATCTGTACAATTTAACTATCATTTTTATATAAGATATGTTCATTCATTTCCACAAAGATTTTATTCATTGATAACATCCTGTCCTGTTTATTACTTAGCTATATTCAGTTATATAGTGAGTGGTGATCCTGTGATTAGAAATTCAACATTGAGATCGTTTACAAAGGGTGTGTTTAAACTAAACAAAACAAAACAAACAAAAAAAAAAAAAACCTCAATGGCATTGCTGTAACCCTTGTTCTTGTGTCTTGTCTCCATGCAGAAGTATCCTGAGCACGCTATCCATAAGGTTCTTCATCTGATGCTGAGGAGAGGAGAGCTGCAGCACCGCATGCAGAGGAAGGTGCTGTACAGGGTCAAGTAGATGGTGCATGAGTGAATGTTTCTATGTATGTGTATGTCACTTAAAAATGAATCTCTGATACATACTTAGACATACTTTCCGTGCACATTGAAAGTCTTGATTGCATTGTTAAAAAATTGTAAATAGTGAAGACATTATCATTTATGTGCACTTTCTTTTTATCAAACTGTTAAGTCAGTTCATTTTGGTCCATATACCATCTGACAGGTTACCCCAATCTAAGGATTGTTCTTTGCTTTAGCTTTTACATTAATCAACAATGATAAATAGTGGTGTTTATTCCATGCTTGTGTGGCCTGAATTGTCTGAGTGGAGATTCATTGTTATTGTCCTGGGATGGATTTTGTATGAATCAAAAGATAATAAAGCATTGTGGAAATGTAATGTATCATTTGTGTGTAGCTACTTGCAATGCAGTGCAATATCTGGCCCCTACCAAATACACATCCTCCCAAATACACTACAAATACACTTGGAAAGATTTTTTTTTATTCATATAAATATGTATTTACAGTTCATGGCCTTTCATATAAAGGAATACATATAGAGGTGTACAAGTGATTTGAAAACATTGGATGGGAAAGAGTAACAGTGGATAACCTGGCATGGTTCACAACTTGTAGAAAGTAAGAATCAATGCATAGAGAAACTTAATTATCTTGCATTTTTATAATCATGGTGCATCTTTTCAAGAATTGAAATGCTTTGTTTAGAGAGACATCAGTGTGCCCAAACCATTTCGGATCCATACTCTGCTTTTCAAAGTGCATAAACTCCCATGCCAACAGTCACCAATGTAGCACATACTCCTAATGTGAACTGAGCAGCTGCAGATCTGGAAAAGCCTAGTAATGGTGTGGTTGGTGCCTTTCCTTTTCCACCGTCACCTAAACCAATAAAAGCATACTGGTCAGTTTCATCTTGTGCAAAAAACGTAGACATACATAAAATTTACATTTGAATTGTAGTTGCTTCTGAGAGTGATTTTATTGCTTACCCAAAGCCTCTTCTGTAATGCTCAACATTTTCTGAAGGTCATCAAACACCTGTTAAAGAAGAGATGTTTTAGGTTTCTCGGTCATCATAAACTACAGCCTTCTAAAGTATGCCTTCAAAAATACTGTAGCAAGGTTGATAGTCCTGAGAAAGGGATCAACTTCAGACAGTAATTTTAACAATACAGCAGTTGTGTATTTTAATACCAGCCTATTTAAAAAGGCTATAGTAGTACAGTGTTTACTGTAGTTTTTTATTGATGCAGCTATAATTTACTACAGTGTTTATTATAGGAAATAAATGTGCTATAGTAATTTTAGGTAGTACTGTAATTATAAAGAGTATGCTATAGTATATTCTATAGTAAAGTGTATTGCACTGTTGTGTTTACTACAGTTTACTATAACAGATATGCATTTTGCAGTTGTTCTTATCCAGAATTACTTTACTGATGTAGGCAAATGTGTAGTGTAGCATGTTTGCCCAGACATACAATCACAATACACTACAATAATCACTACAGCAGTCTAGGGTAATAATACAGGGGTGGTTTCCCAGATTAGGTCTAGTCCTGGACAATGTTATGACTGACTGACGATTTTCCTGTGCAAAAGTCTTAGGCACCTGTGAAAGTATTTAAAACCTGTTTAGATGAGAAGTGTTTTTCACATTGCTATTACTAAATATACTAAATAAAACTAAAAAGAATAAATCCAAATAACATTATACAGTAAATAGTGATTTTTATGCACAGTATATCAATGTGTTCCTTATGGAAGCTCAGTATAACTTCCCATCAGAAACCTGGTTTGACTCAGTCAGTACTTCATTACATTACATCAGGAGCTGCTGATGAAATTTCACAAATCCATACAATTCCTGGAGGCAGCGAGGAGAAATCTGGAACCTAACCTTTGTTCTCCTTACCAGCTCACAAAATATCAACTACTTTTTCTTACAAACAAAACAAATCTGGATACTTTTTTTTTTTACTGCTTTGTTGTTTGTTTGCCTTTATTCTAACGAAAGACACATGCTGAGAAAAATGGCTTTAAACTATTTGCATAGGTGCCTTTCGCACAATACTGTATTTAACCTGTAGCAGTATTTAAATTGTAACTGAAATGAATCTATAGTATTATTTATCTACAGTATTGTCTGTAGTATCTATAGTTTTACTAATCCATACTATTCTCTATAATATCTATAGCATTACTTATGTTTAGTATTTACACCCTACATTTGTGTATGTAGCATAAATATATATATCAGTTATTTATTTCAAATTCAAAATTCTACAGATTTTTTATTGAATTTATTTAGACTTTATATTTTATATTGAATTTGTCTCTGTGTCTGTGGAGTCATAACATAAGCACTTTCCTCTGGGATCAGTAAGTGATATTCCGATAACTGATCCCCACTGTCTGACTCAACTTACTTCGATATTGAACTCGAAAGCCCTGACTGCTTCATCCAGGACCTTCTTGCGCTCCTCCTCCGTCAACTCGATGCTGTTCATCCTGCTCCTGTACAGCTGCTTAAAACGATGAGGACTCGTCACTCCAGGGAAGGAGAAGAAGGCCACGCCCTCATTGCCGCTGAATCCCATGGCCTTCTGAGTAATCTTCCCGAGAACCTGACCACCCGAAAGGTCACCAAGGTAACGGGTGTAAGCATGAGCCACCAGGAGGTTGGGATTATTCCTGCCAATCTGATTCAAAGACAGAAGAGCCCACACTGTAGGTCACATGAACGTACATGGTACTTTCATATCCTCATTCAGTGTGATGGGGGGGGTGGATTCCCTAAAAAAAGCAGCACCACAAAACCACAGTGCACACTCACTGAAACTACATTCACATAGCACTGCAAAACAGACCTTTTACACAGGAGTTCCTCTAGGCACAAACCTGTCCTCGACTTGTTTCTATGTTTAGTAGCCTCAGCTATATGCTCCCAGTCAAATTTACAGTACTTTAACACTCACACATTAAAGGAAAGTTATTAAAGAGATTATATCAAATGTACACCGTTTTGCCCTCTGACTCAAACAGGGCATGTTAGACAAGATGTTTGGTGGCCAAAGTATGCTTTTTCAGTTTTGCACTGGTGCTATGAGGTTAAAACAACTAACACTTCATCAATTAGTCCTGTGCAAACAGCATTTCTAAATAATCACACACCTACCCTGTATCACAAAGTTAAATCATCTCAAATTGACTTGTTTTCCAGCATTTTTTACATCCATTTGTGTATATTTCTGTCATCTTAGCAGATCAGGTTATGGATCAAGGAGAAAATCGTGCAAATGCGATTTTTTTCTGTTATTCAAGATCTAAATGTGCTGTACTGCGCGATCAGCTGTACCTCTCTAAGTCTCTCGGTGTATCTGACCGTTCCGGCAGGTACTGTAACTCTTTTCCTCCACTGTGGGCCAAAGAAAAACTCAAGATCCCTCTCAAGGGACTCCAGTCTGGCCAGCTCCTGAGGAAAGTAGATGGGCTCCACTGCTGGGTGGCCTGAGTTCTTGTCCAGCTCATCCTCTAGTGCTCGGTAGATCTCATACAGAGAACACAGGAGAAGCTGCATGCAGAGAGAGAGAGACAGAGGCTTAAGAGATGAGCTTGTAGGTTTAGAGAACTGAGTTCATTCTTTGGAAAGGAAGAGGAACAAAAGTTTATCTGAGCTCAGCTGTTAAACAGTTATGCTGTTCCTGAAGGTGGAGCTGACTGTGGGAACAGAGACTGGCAGTTTTATGAAGTGTTAGCTATTATCCTAATAAGCAAGTTTCCTCAGAAAAAGAAGTGAGCGAGTGGAAATACCTCTAGAATTGTTTCTTTTTTTTTTAGTGTTTAGTGTGTAATTATAAGTCTGCATCTTAAAAAGACGACAGTTTCCTATCATTGCTGAGTAGTTATACCTTATACTGTGGCAGAGTGATCTGTCCTTTCTGGTAGTTCAACATCAGCTGGGTGTTTTCCGCACGCACATGGTTGTCTTTGGTCACCTCTTTAATCTGCTCTGACAGATCACTGTGAAGATAAATCCCGTGCTCAGCGTTAGTATATGTATCATAATGGATACAGTGTTATGATGCAGCAAACCGAATTTACTATCCCTGTTAAATTCACAATAAGTAATCTCAACAGGATTTAGAACAGCAAAGACTATCTATCTATTTAAAAATAATAGCTGTTTATAACTATTTACACACTTAAAAAATATCTATAGTAATACTAGAACGTGTGTGTGTGTATATATATATATATATATATATATATATACATAAGCACACACCATGCTGTGCAAAAGTCTTGAGCCACCACTCATTTCTTGATACGTTCCTTCAAAGAGCCAGACTTTGTTTTTGTCTTGATGAATAATTCTCCAGTTTAGTCTCTGTACATAACCAGTTTTGTCTTGTTAAACCACACAGTGACCTAAGAATCATTCAAGAATAAAAAAGCCATGTACTGTACAACCTGAACCAGTGAAGAAATGGGGCAGATGATTCCAGATGATCAGGCCGGTGTCTAGTATATTGGTCATTCTGAATGCTGAGAGGTTGGAACACCTTTATTGAGGTACCTTGTATCTTTAGGCACTAAAACTTTTGTTCCCATTTCTTTAATTTAATCTGCTCAGTATGCCAAAAATAAGACAGTTTGACAGGTGGCATAAAATAGTATTTTTGCAACAATGAAGAGTGCCTCAAGACTTGCACAGTAGCATCTCTCTTTCTCTCTCTCTCTTTCTCCTTTCTCCTTTCTCTCTCTCTCTACACACACATATATATATATATATATATATATATATATAAGGTTAAGGCTTTTATATTGTGGATATATAGGGTTTGATGAATGGATCCTTACCTTCCTCCCCTGTT
>JBBPCZ010000028.1:11538377-11557627 GCA_037974445.1 Brycinus macrolepidotus
TTTTTTTGTGGAGGGGTTGCTGGTTCCCCCCCCCCCCCCCCCCCCATTAACAGTGCTGTGTCTTCATTTTTTAGTATTTTTTTCGATTTTTCATGGTGACCTGGAACGGATTACACGATTTCCTGTAGAAGTCTATGGTAATTGTGTTTCGCACAACGAACTCCCCGCATAACGAACGCGCCGCTGGAATGGATAGCATTCGTTATGCGGGGTACCACTGTATACTTTTCCTGGGCAGTTCAGTAAACTTTACCTGCCCGCTAACAATTCCTCTTCATCTTCTCAGCAAACGGAAAGGAACACTGCTACGGCAATGGCAAGACTGACTGTTCTGTTTACTTTTGCTCAGTACTCCTTTTTTTAATTCACCGTTCTTTAGACTGATTGGCTGCCAAAACATTAGACCCGAAGCATTAACTGCACGTGCCTTCCTTCCAGTGTGTTCACACACATGAACTTTTGTAGTCTTTTTTTGCCACTTGCTGTGAGCAGCATGCTTTCCAAATACTATGAGATGCAAACATGCATGTAGAATTTAAAATATAAAGTATAAAATTTGGAAATCTAGACAATACCTGAGTATGTGATTACTTTTTCTGAGGTTTGATAAGCACAAAACAGACTGGATATACCATCAGTGCCATCTTTAAAGAATACTGTCAAGTACTGTGAATACAGTAACTTAAATGTAATCTTTTACATTGTGCACTGCCCTGAACTCTTAAACAGGCATAATTATGCTCTCTGTGTAAAGAAACATGCAGTTGGTGTTTTTGAAGTACTGATGATATCCATAATATGCTCAGAAAAGCATATTGTGAAATAATACATCAAGCTATCATGATAATGATGCATATCATATTGCTCACCCTTTCATTCATGCTATATTATGCAATGTAGACCCATCAGAACAGCACGTGGACTTTTCTTCAGCTTGTAGTCCCACTGAAGCAGCCAGTAGCTCTAGAGGATAGGCAAGGCTAGAGATAATTGAGGAAAGTTAGTTTGCATCCTCTCTTCCTCTATACAGCTAGTTCTGCCTGATAATAACACTTTATTAGAGGCAGCATTGCAGTGTATTAAAATTGTTGCAGCCCCAATGTTAATGTTATTGCTTTCTGTCTTCTATCGTGCTTGTTCTCTAACAATCAAGTTAAGCTCTTGCTAAGCTGTGGCGCTGACCCAAACCAGAGAGACAGTCTGGGGAACACTCCACTGCATCTTGGTAAGGGAATCCTGTAATTACAATGACAGATGTGTAAAATTGTGGCACCTTTTGTCTCGGCTCACACTTAACTTCTGATCCACATATACTGGATGATTTTACATGTTGTTAAAGGAATACCCCAGTGATTTTCAACCTAATCTCTGTCTGCTGCATCTGTTGCATGAGGTCATTTACCCCGAACGTTTTCCTCTCAGCACATTTCCATGTATTGTTATTATTAACGGATTAGAAAACTAGTTGACTCTGAGCTTATAATGGAAGCCGGTGGGCAGCTGGGCAGCCAGTTGGTTCTCTATTGTTATGTTAAAATGATATGAGATGGCCATATGTTGACCATATGATAAATATGTGGAAGATAGACATTAGGTTAAAAATCCTGGTATATACCTTGTCAGTAATATGTGCAGTTAGAAAGTTGAATTGATGCTGGTTTTCCCTAAACAGCTGCCTGTACCAACCATGTGCCTGTGATCACCACCTTACTGAGAGGGGGTAAGATATGAATACATTACAGATACTTTGAAATTAACTGAGTGAGAATTAAACTGTACCCACCTGTTTTCACAACTTTACAGAAATGTAGAAACACTGTTTTCCTAATCCAGCCATAATATTGGAGGTGTATTTTTAGGTGCCCGTGTAGATGCACTGGACCGTGCAGGAAGGACCCCTCTACACCTTGCCCGCTCAAAGCTCAACATCTTACAAGAGGGAGAATCACGTAGCTTGGAGACCTTGCGAGGAGAAGTAACACAGGTTAATAAATCAATACAAAGATTGCTTCACGATCACTGCTGAACCTGAAGTCATAAATTCCATTTACTCTACTTTGCTTTCATTTACTAAATTGTAACAGCACTTGCAGTACTATACTACTTTCAAAGCGTGTGTTGAATTTGTAGTTCCCTTTGGCCCGACCAAAACAAAAAATTATACATTGTTGTATTTTAGTCTTGGTTAGACTTATTGGTCACATTGACATTTAACATCAAACCAAAAGATGTAAACAAAAGTCGTATGTATAGAGAGTCACAGCTGATTGGGCAGATTTCATGATATGCATGTGGCGACGATAACTGTGAAAATATCCACAGAACTTTCCGATCCATTAAATTATCCGTTCTGTAATTACCAACTTGGAGCTCATGGAGATGTGATAAAGCATACACATGCCAAAACAGGATTGTAAATTTGTCTTTTGCACATACTAAGGCAGTTATGAGAGCAGAAAACAGTTAATTTTGTCTTAGGTTCCTTTATGTCAGTGGTATTGCTTTCATACATCAACCAATCTGTACCAGAGTATAAGACCAAAACCAGCCTGCTCACTGTACCACACCCATCCAGTCTGAACTCATCCTTAACAATAAAAATAATAAAGGGCTGCAAATATCCTTTAGCTTTTGAAGACACAGTATTCACAGGCAACAGCAAAAGCATATTGTAATTTGTTGACAGTTATTTTTCACTATTTGAAACCAGCTGAGAAGTTGGACATTGGAATTGGAACTTACACATTTGTATTTACATTTTTACATTTTTTTTCTCCGTTCTTGACATCAAAACAAACAGGAAATGCAGCCTCTATACTGTAGACACAGAATATAAAAGTGAATGTAATTCATTGCATAACTTTCAGAGTTGTTCATAATTACTTTTGATTACTAAAGGCTAAGGCAATAATCTGGTACACCTTCTGGTGTGGTTTGCGTATTTTTAAAGGTAGTACAGTTTTTCGATGTGGCTACAGGGTAATAACCCAGCTCTCATAGGCTTAAATAGGGCATGGAGCGGATGGCTAACATTCATGCTTCATCAACTGTGAAATTGCAGCCAGATAGCCCGAGAGACAGATTACCAGCTTTTTTTAAAGTGCATTTGTGGTCCAATAACTAGGGCAGCCCTTTAAAAGATTTATAATGTAAAAGCAGCCTAATGCTGTTAAAATGGTAATAAGATGGAATCTATTATAGATGTATTTTCCATGTCCCACAGAGGCATATAAGAGGCAAAATAAATGGAAATGGTATATTTTAAGAGTGTTAGGATTACATAGAGTCTCTTTAAATGTATTGTTGAACAAATAGGACCTGCACCTGCCTTCACTTCTGCTGAAATGCTGCTGTGTGTCTGTCCACAGATCATTCAGATGCTGCGGGAGTACCTGAATGTTATGGGCCAAAATGAAGAGCGAGAGAAACTGGAGCACATTTCTACTCAACTACAACAGACTCGCACTAAAGAACAGGTAACACTAGAGTTAGAAAAAGCCTCACACAGATCAACATGCATACGATCAGGTGGTGTCCACAGGTATGGAGGCAGAAAAATTATTCAACAGTAATATCAGAATCCGGCTTTATTGGGCGAATATGTTTGCATGTACAAGGACATTGTCTTTGATTACACAGTAGCTCGTTGTTACACAGTGACCGACAACATACTGTCATAAATGCAAAATCTACACCTGTAGACATTGACCAGGTGAGAGGTGTTAATGCTGATTAAAAACTGAATTAACTGGACAGAATAATTGGTAGTAGGAGAAAATCAACTGTCCTGGAGTTCAGTTGTTTTAACTCTCATTTAGCTGCAGTAACATATATCCAGTATAGCTGACCACTACACGACTGTCTTTATGTGCTGATACTCTACTTAATTCCCTCACATCTGTAACATGAGGCCATGTGCTGAATTCCATGCAATCATGCTTTTATTCCCTGGGGCGTATTGCTTTCACATTGCACTCAAGTTCAGATTTCCCTTTTTGCCATGACAATGGTAACTGGGCTGTTGCATTTGTAGGGTGAGTAAATGGTGCATAACTTGGCTGTCTATTAGAGAATTTCAGCAAATGATCAAGCAAGGTTATCGTCACTGTCATACAGCCTCATATCCCTGGAAGAGCAAATAGATTCTCAGTTTTAATGTAATAATTTCCTGCACTTTCTTCAAATATCCACACACCTATGCCATCCCCTATCAGGTGAGCGTTACAGAGCTCTCCAGACACGCACAGCCAGATTGAAAAACTGTTTACTGTGTTTTAATTATTTATTCTTGATACTGACTTGCTGGTATTGATACCTGTACTGTTAGTTCTAGTTATTTATTTATTTATCACATCCATGCTGCTAGTTCTTAGTCATTCATTTATTTATTCTATCTCCTTAAATACTGGTCTGTTCTGGTACAGCTGATACATTCTCCACTAGATATGACACTTTATTTGTTCTTTGTTTTATATATTTTATACACATGTTTAAAAGAGAAGCATCTACAGAGCTGCAAATCTTACGTCGTTACACCGTACATTCCTTTGTATTGCAGTGACAATAAAGATTCTATTCTATTCTAAATGATTCTGTTCTTAATTAGGATGAAATTGATTAGTTTATAATAGTTATCAAAAGTTATGGCATTGGTTTTGACATTACAGCCATGGACAAGCAGTAGCCGTAGTCAAACAGCTGCCTACATTTGTTTTACATTTTCATTTCTCTTCATCATTTAGGTCTACCACTATCAGTCATCACTGATCATTACTGATACATAACTGATACAGTGGAAGTCTTCAGACCGCTGGTGGTGCTGCCGCTTTGTGGAGAATTTTCTGTGACAAATGACTGTTACTGTGTGTGTACAATTCACAGGTGGACGAGGTCACTGACTTGCTGGCCAGCTTCACATCTCTGAGCATACAGATGCAAAATATGGGAGACAGGTAGAGAAGGTTGGACGTGGATGGATAACTGAAAGCTTACAAGAAGCTGAACGATGGCTGGACGATAAAGACCTGAGATATTTATTTATGTGTGACCATATGCTGTATAATTTGTTTTTGACAGTCTCTGTACAAAGAGTTTAAATTGCCTTCTCACCCTTGTTGTCCCTTGGATTTAAAAAAAAATAATTTTTATGCCTTTCTGTTTCTGAATTGCATGTTTTGTCTGTTTTTCAGCCATTACTGTTCACCATAAGCCATTCTTTTTGGATGTGGGTGCTTGAACCTGTACCAGACAATTCCAGAATAAAAATGTCTTAAAGAAGTGTAAAGTGCCATTTGTCATACATGAACACACCACAGCACAGTGTGAACACCATGAAATTCTTCTCTGCACTTAACCCATTCACCAAGTGAAGCAGCGGGCAGCCAGGAACACAGCGCGTGGGAACGGTGCCTTGCTCAAGGGTACCTCAGTGGTGCCTCTAGCAGTCATGGGATTCAAACCCACAACCTTCTGATCACAGGGGCAACTCCCTAACCACTAGGTCACCAGCTGCCTATATACGGTTTATTTTGTCTCCAAGCCACTTACATAATTAATATATAGAAGGGAAAAGGTAAATAGATGCTGTAGAGCCAGAAAAGCCCAGAGAGTGGTCTGGTATGACTGTGAGAGGGTTTTAATGAGAGGAGCTGTTTCTCTCTGGACCCTCCTCTCAGCTCCACGCTTTGTTGTTGACTGAAATCAAAGATGGCGTCCGTCTGTGCTTAAACCGAGGCATCGGTGAAGGTAATTTTACCATTTATTTCGACATTTTACACGTTTTTGCGTATCTTAGAAAAATCTCCAGCTCCCTCTGCGTTGGAGATGCAGTAGGAAAGAGGCGAGAAGCACAAGAAAGTGCTCGTTTGTTTAAAAGCAGCTCTGTAGCGGCCTGCTCTGAGTGAAGCCGCGGGCTGTCGTGGCTGCGCCGGCCGGCTCAGGGTCACTCATCCTCGGGCTTGGACACACACGGGAGCGAGCTGGACCCCGATGGAGCGAAGGGGGTGTGTTTGTGTGTCTTTTCGAAAGTAGGCGGGAAATATCCACTCAATTAACAACAGGGCTTCTGCTCTCTCCGTAATTTCGCCACGAACTGTTTCTGTGTGCCTAGACGAAAACAGCAGGGTTCGTGGCTCTACACGGCTCCAGCAGAGCTGAAACATTAGCCCACAGTCTGTCCAGCCGTGTCCTCTCCATGTCCACCTGACACACAACCCACTCTGACAGCACCCCCTCACTCTCTCATCTCTTCAAGCAGCCTTAGCTCAGTTAAATTGGCTTATTTAATCAACACATAACGGCCCTGGACTTAAAAACACTTTGACAGTACTTGTCAAAACAAGTGTCAACTTTTTTTCCAACTTCTTGCTGCCCCTTGCTGTTGCTGAAGCTGTAATTAAAGACCTTAATATTGACTCTCTTCTCTTTTGTAAGCATACAGTTGCTCCCTATATTGATTCTGCAGTACCTGCTAGTAAGTGATTAGGTTTATTTCAGCATGAAAGTACAAGAAGCCCCCAAATCTGCCACAACATTAAAACCACTGACAGGTGAAGTGAATAACATCTCATTACATTAACACCTGTCAAGGGGTGGATTATATTAGGCAGCAAGTGAACAGTCAGTTCTTGAAGTTGATGAATTAGAAGCAGGGCAAAATGGGTGTGTGTAAGGATCCGAGTGACTTTGATAAGGGGAAAATTGTGAAGGGTAGATGACTGGATCAGAGGATCTCCAAAGCAGCAGGTCTTGTAGGGTGTTCACAGTCTGTGGTGGTTATTACCTACCATCTTGGTGCCAGATACCACAGGCCACCTTCACGTGTGGTGTGGAGTACATGCCTTAAAAGATCAGAGCTGTTTTAGTGGCACAAGGAGAACCTACACAATTTTAGACAGGTGGTTGTAATGTTATGGCTGGTAGATATGCTTAAAAGAAGATGCTAACAGTGCTCCTCTATGCAATAGGGTTGTCAGTCAAAGAGGCTGATTAGTAAAACCCAGTCACTAAGTGAAGGGTGACCATGGCTTTTGAGGAGGTAAAGAAGAAAGGAGTGATGGGTGAGCATTTAGACATGGCCTTACAGTTATGGACTGCAAACCAGGCTTAATATCTCTTTCCTCCTCTTAGATATGTCAGCTATGGAGGGAGAGATGGGCCTGGTGGCAGGGCGCAGTCAGAGGGAGAAGAAGCGTTCGTATAAAGATTTGTTAAGAGAGGAGGAGGAAATCGCCGCGCAGGTGCGCAAAACCTCCAAGAAACAGCCCAAGGTAACAGCAGGGAGGTAGACACGGTAACACTAAACATCAGGTTGCCCTGCTTTCATGCAGGTACTTTGTGACAAGTGGTTGCTGACTATGTCTAGTTGTCTGCTAACAAAGAGTGGGAGTAGTTAAATATGAGTACAAAACTACTAATTCCTGCTTCGTGTTAGCTACAGTACAATGGCATAGTAATCACCTCTTTGGGTATTTCGTAATTACATGCAACTTGATGTTATGTTACCTAGGTAGATATGGCATTTGGAATAAAGGGGTCATGACGGGATCTTGACTTTCTGCCCCGATTCCATTTGGCATCTACTGTCATAGTGTAGGTATAGCTGTGGTCAGTTATTGAGTACAAAAAAAAGATTTTTTTTTTTTTAGCTTACAGATTATAGGTATGACTTCTGTATGATTCTATTAAATCCTGTTTTGTCTGCCAATGACTAGGACTCTGAACTGTTTTCAATGGCGGGAGATTCACACAAGAAGAAAAAGAAGCACTCTGATGACCACTACTACAGAGGTAGGTGTGATGGAGAGAAAAGTGTTTCTGAGTGATTGCATTGTTGAGAAAGAGAGACTGATATTTTGAAGAAAGAATGCAGCACAATGTTGCAACATATTTTTGGAGCTTTATTACTTTCAGCCGAATATTAAAGAACTACATGGGCAAAATCTTCTGCCATGGTGAAAGGTGCTTGATCCCAAGTCACTCTTGAAAAGCAGCCACCCTGTCATGCTTAAATAAAGGCTTAAAATGTAGTAATTTGCCTCAGATTAATAAGTCGCAGTACTTCCAGCTCAAATTTAAGTTTAGTACACCCTTTAATGTTTGAATAAATAGCACAAACATTTGGTGTGGAATGGCTTTTAAGATTAGTAACTGAATAATGATAATGAGATTAGGGGTTAAAGTGGTTAAAATCTGTGCATTCTGTCTTTCCCCAGACCACCACGGCTCAGGTCCTCCTCCCCATAAGAAGAAGCGCAAGTCTTTGGACCATTCACCCTCACTCTCCTCCTCATCCTCCTCTCAACCTCCCCACTCTACAGACACTGCTATGGGCCTTCTTCAGGCCATCACCTCCCCTATGGCTACAGGCTCAGATCCTAGCCCCCATCTGCACAAAAAACCCGCCTACCCTCCCCACTCCTCTCATTCCTCCCCTAAAGACCGCAAGCGTGAAGGCAGCTCCAAAAGCAGCCACTCGTCCTTCTCCCACTCTCACTCCCGGCCCCCTGGCTCATCTTCCTTGTTGTCCAAGAAACACTCTTCTTCGTCATCGTCCTCTTCCTCCAAGTCATCTCTCTTCCACGGCGGCGCAGGTAGAGGTGAGCCACTCACGCTGCGAGAGGCTGAGGGGCTGAAGATGAAGCTCATCCTTTCGCCCAAAGAAAGAAATGAGGGAGGAGGGAACGAGGGGTTCCCCTTCCCTCCGCACTCTACGTCCACCTCGGGGAACACAGGACATCACTCGTCCTCCAGTGTGAAAAAAGCAGGGATGAAGAAGGAGAAGGAAAAGGACCGGATGACGTCGTCCAAGCTGCCAAAAAAGAAGCAGCACAGCCGAGAACCACTGCCTGTGGTTGAGAAAGAAGTTGAAGTGGAAGGTTGGGCTCATCCCTCTGAATTATCTTCAGTGCAGCATGAAATAATAGTTTACACAATTTTCTTTTTGCTTCAAAAGTGGTTGTTGAGCTCTTCATTAAGGTGGTGCAGACTGTAGTTTTGGATGGATTATGACTTACTGTGAGCTATATAACATTTCACTGCTATATCAGACAACACCAGGGCCACTATTCACAAAGCAGTCGTAAATAAGACTGGTTTTGGATCAGATTCTTCTGTATTTATGAGTTTTTTTCTTCTGTATTTTCTTCTGTGTTTATGATGTATTTGTCATTGTCACAAAACTGACTTTGTATCTTCACTCCTACTAAACCTCTGGTGGTTTGGACCCTGGTGTTTTTTTTTTTTTCTTTTCAGTTTTATAGTTCACAGTAAATCATACTGTGTCCTAAACTACATTGAGAAATATGCAGCACCTAAATGAAGAACTGGAAGTGATTTGTGCAGAGAGAAGTCACAATTTGTGTGACTAGTCAGTTCCAGTGTTTTTAGCTACTTGTGCTTCATAGCTCCTGTGCCATATTAAAGAAGCAAAATTTGGATTCCAGACATGTCTTGGCTGAACATCTATATCTGGGCTACGTGGAAAATTGTATGCATTTTTTATTTTTCACCAAACTATTCCCTTACTAATTCAGCATAGTTTGAGGTGAGTATGTGAGTATTTAGGCATGCAGTTTGCAGAATAATAATTAATCATGGATAAGCTTTCATTGCATGTTAGCTACATCAGCTCCATTGCAGAAACAAAGAAACAAACACCAAAAATTTATTGGATGGGCCCCTTGTTTTGGGGTAAAGGGTAAGTGGAGTATATAGTGTAAATTTGATTTTTTTTTGCCAACCTGTCTCTTAAGGGTATGAGGGAAATGTAAACAGTTCAGCAGTATATAAATATTTTGTGTTTTATCCTTGTTCAACCTGTGCATATTGCAAACACTTTTGTAATAACATGGCTGTAATTCTTGTAATATCTTATTACACAGCTATAAAGGATGGCAATTATAAGGTTTAGTGCAGAGATGAGGCAAAGTAATGGCTTAATACTGTGCAAAATTCGTTTTCTTTAATGGATGAAAAAGCATTTGCATTGTCTTTTAGGGCACTTTGGTGGGTCTGTTGGAGGTCTGCGAGGTGAGAGTTCATCTTCAGGAGGAGAGCTGGAGGCTGGTGAACTGGTCATTGATGACTCCTACACACACATTTCCAAAAAGAAGAAAAAGAGCAAGAAGAGCAAAAAGAAAAAGGAAAAAGAGAAAGACAGAGACAAGGACAAAAGCTCGAAAGAGAAGAAGCACAGCAAAGGAGGAAGTGCAGGAAAGAAAGGATTTTCAGGTGAGAGTTAAAGCTTCTCTGCTCTCTGCTCTTCCATTTTAAGCTTCACCATTCTTAGGGTGAAAAAATGTGCTGCTTGTGTTAAATGTCATTGAATTGAAGGTCCTGTTTTTCGTCTCCTGTTTCTGTAGGGGACCCGTCCAGAAGCCACTCCCATTCCCACAGCTCATCTAATCACAGCACGTCTGGAGGGACATACACCATGACATCTGCAGTCCATTCTCATCATCATCATCATCATCAAAGCAGTGACCACATAACAGAGAAAAAGAAAAAGAAAGAAGAGAAGGACAGGGACAGGCATGACAAGGATAAGGTGATGCTCCCCTCCAGCTAAGATTGAGATTCAACACAGTGTTTATTTAACCAAGCACGGCATTAAGAATGGGTTCTTACTGACAGTGGCCACTTGGTAAGCAGCAGAAACTTAACAGAATAGTTTGGGCTACAATCAAGTGTACACAATGCCCACTTGCCCCAAATGTAGCTTATCAGCCAAGAAATGTTTGGTGTCCAAAGTTTACTTCTTTAGTCGTCTACTGGAACTACTGTACAGTATTTACTTTAGCCATCTTGGAGCCTACATTTGGTACTTTTGATGGTTTTTGATGTTGGTATGTCATACAGTGTCAGACCACATAAGTAAGCTTATCTTAGTTTGAGGCAAGTGTGTGATGATTTAAACATTCAGTTTAGGCAATACCGATTGGTGGGTTGTGTTACTTGTTAGCTAAGGAAAGCTCTTAACTCCAGTGTAAAACTAAAGAAGCAACTCTCAGACACGTAACATGTCTTGGCTAATGTGGGGTAAAGAGTAGGTTGTGTAAATTATGTTATATTCAAATATTACTACAAATAGAAAACAGCTTTCACCTTGTTCACGTTAAGACCCCTTGTAATGTGTAATATGTTTCCCCAGTAACCCAAGTAATGGTTGCATTGTTTTTCTGTACTATTTTTATGTATGAAAGATCTTATTTTAATTTTACATGTTTTTTCTGAACTAAACCCTGCTCTAATACGCCTGATCAAATCAGCTAGTTAAGAAGTCCTTTCTGCAGCAGAGAAAATTATTAAAACGTGAGGGCGAGGCAATACCCAAGATTGGGAACCTGTGTTGCTGACTATTAACAGGTCTCTTTTTGGTCTTTTCAGCCAAAGAAGAAGAGTGTGACCGCATACCAGGTGTTCTGTAAAGAGTACAGGCTCAATATAAATGCAGAACAACCTGGGCTCGGTGAGTACTGACTGAATCAAATGCATTGTTTTTCTTCTCGTCACATTTTGGGGCTTTATGACCAGTTGCTGCAGATATCAGATGTTCTAACTAAGCTTGATGTATGCTGTATTTTTTTGTATGGGATATGGATGTATTCATTGATAAATTACCTTGCATTCCATTGACTTGAGCTGCATGATTGATTCTATTACTCTGACATTTTGTTCTGTAGTATTTGGGGAATTGAGCAAGAAGCTTGCAGAGATTTGGAAGCAACTGCCAGAAAAAGAAAAGCAGGTGACAATCCGCTAACAGTATTTTGCCAATGCTCCTTTGGATAATATTATGCAGTGGTGGTTGATTGTTATTGTTGCTCTTTTATTGTTCCATTTGCAGAGTGAATTGAATAACTTGTGTCAGTAGTGCTGAAACATTTGGCTGCCCTCTGTGCAGGTGTGGAAGCAGAAAGCTCAGTATCTTCAACATAAGCAGAATAAAGCTGAGGCCACCACAGTGAGGCAGAAGAGCTCTTTGGTGGACAACAAAAGCAAAAGTAACATTTCTACAGTTTCTCCACATGTCCTTCTCTTTCTTTGTCAAACTATGTCTGAAACTGGCTGACCTGCACTGAAAGCAGATTCCTCAGTAAGCTTAAAGTGATAGATGTCCAAAAGAAATGTCCAATTCCTATTGTCTTATTGCTTATCTGGTTAAATAAATATGGTTGGATAGATAATTGAGTGACAAATCAAATTTATACAAATTTCCCCCGAGCCAGGATACGATTAGTATCTGATGTGTGAGTTTTTAGTTTAATGAGGAGCTGACTGATGTATCTAACAAGTAATATAAGTAGATCATTGTGTAATGGAATCGAATCATTGTGCAAACTGCCTGCCTACATCATCACACACTTGCCTCAAACCATGTAGGGTTGTTAAGTAATCTCAAAGAGATATGCTTATATGGTGCCTGAAACTGTACAATATACTGTTACCTTAAACAATAGACAAAAATACAAGCAGACTTCAGCAACACTTCTTTCAATTTAATGGAAAAAGACGCCAAACTAAAAAAACCTGCAGACACTGTAAATTAAATATCTAGCTTTGTGAAGTACCCCATGGTCTGTGTTTAAGAACTGCTCTCTCTCTCTCCCTCAGTTTCAGGAAAGGCTGTGGGGTTAGGATCAGGTTTGAGCTCAGCAGGCCGCTCTTCTCTCGGCATGGCTTTGTCTCCAGTACGGGTGCCAGAGGTGGATCCTATTGACGCTGCTGCCCACCTGCAGCTTCTGGGAGAGTCTCTCTCGCTCATTGGTCACCGGCTTCAGGAGACAGAGGTCAGCACTTTTAAAAAACAGTCCAAGTTTTTGGTTTGCATGGCTTACCAGAAAAACATCACATGCCTAAATATTTGTGACAGTAACAAAAAAGATACTCCCTTATATAGAATAATAGCCAATAGAATTGAGGAAAACAGCAACAACTGCACAGAGCACATCTGAAGAGGAATGTGTTCAACAATTACAGCTGCTAACTGAATTCTTTTATAATTTAATTAATATTTTGAAAATACTTAGTATTTACTATGTTAGGTTGGTCATTTCTTAAAAAAATGAGTTAACCCAGACATTTGATGGGCAGTGGAAAACTGAATATAACTTCTCTTGTTTTACATTATTGATAAGTTAACATAAAGAGGTTTATAGTCTGACCCACATTAAGTTTTAATATTTGCATAGGGCTTGTGTGTACAGTAGATTTAACTCCAGCGAAGTGTTTTCTGTAGCTAGGCAAATGTGCTTATCTCCATTTAGCCCATCAAGTACTGATATGAAGCTCATTTTTGTCTGCACAGTGTACAGGATATGTGACAGACAGAACTTTGTAGGTTTTTATTTGTTGGGTTTTAAAAGAAAGGAAAATGTTAAAAAATAAAATAAAATAAAAAGTTAATGTGAGCCACATGAATCAAAACAGGAGCATTACTGGAGCATTCCGCTGATTTCCATCCAGCAGTCATGTGATTTGTGAGTTAACTATATTGTTGAATTGCCATAACATAACAGACAAAGCCATAACATAAAATCACCTGCCTAATATGGTGTAGGTCCCCCTTATGATGAAAAACAGCACTTACCTGAGGCATAGACCCCACAAGAACTTGGCCTGAAGATGTTAGCAGCAGATCATTTAAATCCCCTAAGTTGCGAGTTGGGGCCTGCGTGGGTCAGACTAGTTTGTCCAGCATGTTCCGGAGATGCTTTATCTGGAGAATTTAGAGGCCAAGTCAGTACTCTTTGTAATGTTCCTCAAACCATTCCTGAACAGTTTTTGCAGTGTGGCGGGTTGCATTGACCTGCTGAAAGAGGCCACAGCTATTAGGGAGTACTGTTGCCATGAAGGGGTGTATTTGGCCTGCAACAATGCTTAGGTAGGTAGGAAACATTGCCTGGGGCATCACACTGACTTCTCCAGCTTGCTTTTTTTCCATTGAGCATCCTGATGCCACTTCTTCCCCATGTAAGTGACATTAATTAGCCTTAACATAACAGATAAAGCCATAACATGAAACACACCTGGCCGCCCACAACATGGAAAAAGAAAATGTGATTCCTCAGACCAAATCATCTTCTTCCAGTCCAGTTCTGATGTTCACGTGCCCATTGTGTGTGCTTTCAACACTGGACAGGGATCAAGCATGAGGACTCTGGCTCATGTGCAGCAGGCTGCAGTGCACTGTGTGTTCTGACACCTTTCTATCATAACGCCATAAGAATTTTTACATTTTTCAGAATTTTGTGCTACAGATCTTCTGTGGGATCGACTCAGATGGGGTTGCCTTCGGTCCCCACGTGCATCAGTGAGCTTGGGGTACCCATGACACTGTCATTAGTTCACCGTTAGTTCATCCCTCATTGGACCACTTTTGGGACTAAAGTAAAGCGGCCCCTTATAGTCACACGTGAACACACCACAGCACAGCACACAGTGTGAATAATGTGAAATTCTTTCTCTGCGTTTAACCCTTTCACCAAGTGAAGCAGTGGACTGTTGCCAGGGAAGCAGTGTGTGGGTACGGTACCGATCACAGGGGCAACTCCCTAACCACCAGGCCACAGGCTGCCCCACTGCTTATTCACTTTAATAAATGTTATGAAATATCGGTTGTATCTAAATATCTGTTCAGTGCTGACAGTTATTTTAAGTGCTTAGCTGCTGATACTAATATGATTCCGATATCGTGCATCCTTTCTGCAAATTCATAAAAAAGCATCCCTTTTTTATGTGTGGGGTGAATGTTGGCAGGGGAAGTTGATTCATGACTTCACTGTCTTCTTTCACATTCTGAAACCAAAACCTCAATAATCTCCTTGTGTAATGTCTTCACAAGCTAAGTCTTGTTCCGTTCTCTCTGCAGGGAATGGTGGCGGTGTCTGGCAGTCTTTCTGTTCTTCTAGACTCCATATTGTGTGCTCTTGGTCCATTAACCTGCCTCACTGCCCAGGTGCCCCAGCTCAACGGCTGTCCTCGCAGTGTCCTGGTGAGGCACATACTGTCATGATCAGACTGTAATCAAGGTAGCTGAATGACTTTCAGGAAGAGTAAGAAGTATTTCTTAAAATCATCAAGCAGGCATATGTAGAAGAACAAGTACAAATACAAGTATAAATTACATGTTTCCTGTTTATATTTTTATATGACACTACATCTACGTAGAGGTGCGTATGTCATCTATTTAGAGCAAAAATATTTAAATACATTGCCATTTGGAATCTCTTTTCATATTAATACAATGCCAATTTAAATATTTTTAAATGTATTGTCAAAAGGTACTTTTAATATTATATTATTCTGGCACCGACAGAAAGCTATTCATGGATAAACAGTATACTAAAATGATATGAAATGTAATCAAATTTTAGTCTGTCTTATAATTTACTGATGTACGTCGCTTTGGATAAGAGCGTCTGCTAAATGGCATAAACGTAAACGTAATTTGTCACTCTTTATTTTGTTCTTAAAGTTATCGGTTTATTTTTTACATTCTCAATAATTTGAGACTGACTCATACTGAACCCCAGTATAGTAACTGAATCATCCATTGAAAGGATGATTAAGGTTGTATAGTGAAGTCCAAGTGTCTGAGACCACAATGAAAATGTGGGACTTTTTTTTTCATTTAAACCTGAATATAATCATGACGTTTTAGAATAAAAAAGAAGTAAAATAAAGAAAAGTTATTCAGAATGAAGATGAAAATATTGAAGATTCCTGCACTATTTCTGAATCATTGTTTAAATGTAATAGTGTGCAGGCACATGCCTTGGGAATTATACATTTTAATCTGCAGTCAGTGTAGTTTTTGAGAAATTGAGTATTAAGATTTCAAGAACAAAACTAGTTGTAGTTCACTTAACATTTAATATCTTCAGGTCATCACCTTG
Source organism: Brycinus macrolepidotus (assembly GCA_037974445.1). NCBI lineage: Eukaryota > Metazoa > Chordata > Actinopteri > Characiformes > Alestidae > Brycinus > Brycinus macrolepidotus. Next base: position 11,554,274 of record JBBPCZ010000028.1, read on the forward strand.
AGATTTGTTTTTCACAAGTACTCCTTTACTGCTATTACCACTATCCTGTTCTATTTTATTTACAAAGCCTATAAGCTAATTCTGTTTGACTTCATAGCCAAGCTATGATGCTGTTATACCCTCTAACAGCTACTAATGAGCTTGGGGACATAGGTAAATGATTACACTTGGTTGTGTTTTTCCCCATTTATCAGCTGCACAGATATTAGGCTGTAAATGAAACCTTGTAACACCAACTCAATATGATTTTTCATTTTTAAATGACAGATTGTACTACATTTGTTTTCAGAGTTTTTCACTTCGCAGGTTAACAATTACTGACTGTAGCCCAGAGTTAATCTTTTTCTCTTCTTTTGCAGTCAAACACCTTGGACAATATAGCTTACATAATGCCTGGACTATGAAACCTCTCAACAGAGACCTGATTGCTCTACCGCAGCCGCACTTCATGAGAAACTGGCCTCATTCATCTTGCAACATCAGTTTTTAGAGGCACTAAACAAAAGCGGAGCCAGAGGATTTTACCCATGCCCCATTCCAGTCTGGGACAAAAATAACGGACATTTGTAGTTGGAGACATGTTTTTAAAACCAATTTTAAAATGGTAGATATTTTTTAATTGTACTTTTTTAAAAAGGAGGAATCAGGAATCCTATTTTATAGAACATGTCTGTGTAGGGTTTTCTTGTCCCAGTGTATGTTTTGTTGTGTGTGGATGTTTGTGTGAATGTGTATTGTCTGGGAATTTGTTAGTGTTCTTATTCAACTTGCATACATTCATTACGTCCAGAGAATTTATTTTTATTCAAAAATGTACAGTTTCATGTCGGGGCCCAAGGCTGTTTTTATTAATTTACCATTAAGTTAATATAAAGAAACAGCAGTATGACTGCAGTAGTCATTTTATTGCCTCATTTACAGTTTTTCTTATGTGTAAAAATATAAATATTGTAATTTAAATGTTTGTTTACAGTAAAAGCATGTGTGGAATCTTTTTGAAAGCGTGATGGAGTGAGTTGTATTACCTAGATTAGATGCATCTCAGGCCAGTATTTCTTGTAACACCTTCTGACAGAGTTCCAGCGTTACAAGGACTCATATCATGGGAGACTAAAACTTGCTCACTTTTTTAAATAGAGTTTGTAAACATACATCTAGTATCTAAACATCATTAAAATACTAAAAAGGTACAGTAATCATATAACAGCGTTAGCACTGAGAGTATAACCAGTTTCCTGCATGTATGTGCTTAAACGCAGAGATCTGAAGCTTAGACGTTCAGAGAGAGTTATAATGCAGCTTTACAGTGTATCCTTCAGTAAATACTGCAACCTAACGTCTTTATTGAAGGAGTGATCCTCACAAAGCTCGCTTGTGGAGAGCTTTAGGCACGGTTGTTTCAGGCATATATGACTGAATATACATACAGTATGTTGACCTACAGAACGATAACCAGCTAAAATAGCTAAAACTGAACTTTGGAGTTAAGACACAGCATCGGCTTCTTAAGCATAATACCTCACTTTTTCTGATTCTGTATCACACTTTGGTTTTTGAATACCAGACTAATCCCAACACAATGCTTCGTGGCATTTATTTTCATGGACTTCGGGCACGTTTCATAAAACACATGTTCCTATTTCCTTTGCTGAGAGTTATTTTTTTCTTGTTTTTACTGACACCAAGTATGACTTCATAAAAGCAGATGATGCAAAGGTAAAGAAAAGTATTGCTGTAATGCAGTGAACTTTGGGATTAAGATGCAGATAAGTTCAAGTTTATATAACACTATCATACACAAAAGGTCATTCAATGTGCTTTACAGAATAGAATACAAAATAAAACAATAAAAGAAATAAAAGAGTGCCTAGAAAATTAATAAAAGAAAATTGAAAGTCCATTAGAAGTGCAAATGTTTAAAAGAAGGTAGAGGAGAATAGTGCAGTTTTTAGCATCTTTTTAAATCTAGGTAACATTAAAAAGAAACTCTTAAAGCACCTGCTTGTATAAGAGTGAGATGTCTTTGGTACATAAACCCACACAAGCGCCCTTTGATGGACCTCAGGAAAAGGAATAAAATTGAATATGAACATGAAATATGAAAATGAATAGGATATGAGCCTTTCGTCAGAACAGAGAAGGAACGCTTGAACAGAAGAAAAAAACAATAATAAACATTAGCCTTAGGCATCTGTGCTTTAATCAGTATGATTTTCAGCGTGTTCTGCAACCTTAAAGCGAATTTTGCAGCACTTTACACTTCATCCATGCCCCATTCCAGTTGGGGACAAAACCATGGACATTTGCAGTTGGAGACATTTTTTCAAAAGCAATTATAAAATGATAAATATGTTTTAATTGTACTTTTTTTTTAAAGGAGGAATAAGGAATCCTATTTTATCTGAAATACTCTGGGATGTGTGTCAAGAGGCAGAAATAGAAGAGAGAGAGAAGAAAGACTCCATGACCAAACTGAGTCATGTGTCCAGGGTGAGGAGCAGTGTCTGCAGTGTTTTTCTTTTTTTTTTTTTTTCTCAGAATGAGGAAGTGCTAAGAGAAACGGAGTAGCAACGACCAGCAAGCAGCCGGCCTCACAGGTTAGCTTTTAAAACCTTTAAACCCTGATTATTGCTTTTAAGTGACTTTTTTGGGGGGGTTAAGTGTGATTATTTCTTAAGTGTGAATATTGTTATGTGTCTCTCTTTAGTGGGTCTGTGCTGTAGGGCTTGTTCTGCAGCATTATGGTGCATGAAGAGTTTGGACCCAATATCTTTGTGTGGCTCTTTGTTTAGATATCAAGAGAAAGCAGAGAATGTTCAAATTATTTTTAGAAAGTCCTCCTGGTCTGCTAAACGTAGCTTTGTGTTCAAATTCTCTTGTGCTGAGTCATATGAACAGCCCATCCTCCACTCTTCTGCCAGGGCTCCCTCTGTCTCCTCCCTTTTCTCTGTGAAGAACACACCCTGTGTCTCTCAACAAGACTGAAAACCCTCACAGACACTTCTGACTCACCTGCACAACATAGAGGAGAACACCATGCAGAGTCATGAGACAGAAGGAGAAGAAGAGATCACCAGTAGGACAGATTCTGTGGAACAAGGTGGGTGTTCTGCTGGCGTGGGTTTTAACCTCACTAAAGCCACACTTTAGCTGTCAGACCTCCTGCCACGTCACTTGAGGGTCAGGATTTAAGATTCTTTGTCACATACACTGTATGGACAAAAGTATTGGGATGCCTGGCCATTACACCAGCAGGGACTTTAATCATAGATCATTTAGGTCAGGCACTGATGTTGGACGAGAAGGCCTGGCTCGCAATCTCCATTCCAGTTCATCCCAAAGGTGTTGGATGGG
>JBBPCZ010000028.1:11559352-11576494 GCA_037974445.1 Brycinus macrolepidotus
GTGTGTATGTATATATGTATATGTATATATGTATATATATTCAAATAAACAGTGTAAACTACTGTAAACCAAGACTACACATGTAACAGAATAGAGTATGTACTGTAAAGTGCAGTGTGCTGGTCACAGTTGACATATATAGACATAAATAACAGGGTCATGTATTAAACTGTTTGAGAACATAGGCTGGAATGGCAGAGAGAGAGAGAATAGTATCATCATCATGGGAAAGTATTAGTGCTGTATGTTATTCTGACCTGGATTCTCAGTGTAAAGATCAGGGCTGATACATATTGCAAGTAAGAGTGATCTTACTTATGTGATCTTACTCTTACATGCTTGATTAATTATGGAGTCAGGTTACAGGTGAAAAAGTCTGTTGTAGTGAAGTATTAGGAAGACCCTCAGTTTGGTGTTTTGAGACAACATTGTGGCTTGACTCTTGTTTGGAAAAGTCGCCGTGGTTACAGATTAGTCTACATTGCACAGTTAGGGCCTATGAGGTGTGCTGGACAAAGAATCTGAAGAACATTAAAAGAAGCACACACCCACAGATCATTTGAACAGGTGTACACACCACACCTTAGCTCAGGGCTAAACCCAGCCTAGTGTTAGCAAACTCCAGTGGAAACAGGCTAAACTGACCCAGGCCTCTTCTTAGCCAAAGAACTATTTTTGTGAACAGCCTCAGTTTATATATATATATATATATATATATATATATATATATATAAATGGATATAACACAACATATAACCTTTATTAGAAATTTGCATTATATATTATAATACATAAAATAATCAGTTATATTACAATGTTTTTTTTCTTAAAACAGTAGTCTATCAGGAGATATTTGAAGATACAGGGCTGTAACTCATGGAAATATGAAACTTTCATATTTCGACAGTGTGCTGCATGTCAGCCGCCAGTAGATAGAGCTGTTGCTTCATTATTGTCTGAAGCAAATCCTCATACTACCTCTCTTATAGAGCACAGCCTAAAAGTCCTGGCCCTGAATGTCCATCTTTCCTAAAGCCAAGCTTAAGCAAATATTTGAGTCTGCATGATTGCTCTTTCCGATTTGATCTGCAAGTGGGTTTGTTTTTTTGGCAAAGATATAAACAAACAAAACAATCACTTTTAGCACATTTTCAAACATTTTGCCTGTGAGAGAGCAGCTAGAACTTATACTGACCTAAAAACTATACATAACTGATTAGCTGGAATGCTTACTCAATGTTGATTAATTTATTATATATATTATAACCTAAAACTGTACATAACTGATTAGCTGGAATGCTTACTCAATGTTGATTAATTTATTTTATATATATATAATTTTAATTCGTTATAATCACAATCTGATCTAGTCTAATCATAACACAATTTAATTGAACAAAATCTGATTTTACCATAATCTAATGTAGTCTAATACAATTTAATTTTGCCATGATATTATTATGATAGATATTGGCCCTGATCTAACATAATTTAATCATAATGTAATCTAACACGATCTAATCTTAACATAATCTTGCGTTATCTAAAATCATTTAATCGTGACAATCTAATGTAATCTGATGTCATTTAATCACACACAAGCTTAGATCATCTAACATCTAACAATCTAACACAATCTTTGTTATAAGTCTAATGTAGTCTCACATAATGTGATCTTAACCTTATGTAATGTAACATAATCTGATGTACTCCAACATAATCTGATGTTAAAATAAATACATTCCTCCCACGGGTCTACAGAGATTAGTCAGAAGAGTTGAAATTGTACAGATCTGCCAGATGTGGCAAAAATAATGGCATATTATTATGGCACTCATGACTGGATTTAGTTAGGGCACATGTGAAACTGCTTCCATGTAACTTATTACTTGATACTGGATCAGCGAAAAATAAAGCAAGCTGTTCAAAGTTGTGCGTGTATAGATTCACAAAAAAGAGGAAATAATTTGGTTCCCACACACTTTCAGTATGCTACAAAAGGGAAAATATTTTGCACTTGGAACAGATTTACTGGTTTTGTTGTACCAGTGTACAACAAAAAAAAAACAGTAAACCTGTACACTGTTTTGTTTTGATACATATATGTGACACTAACTTATCACATATTAATATATTAAAGATGTGGTCAGTATATTGAAAAGGCATTTACATGTTATATAGCTAGAAAATCTTTTATATTAAAACCTTGCTAAAAGAATCACAAAAATCAGACATTCATTTCAAATCACACATTCATTTCAAATCACACATTCATTTCAAATCACACATTCATTTCATGTGGATTGAAGTAAGAATTAAACATTTAAATGAACATTGTTATGCGATATTTCATATATATTTATGTCTGTTTTATTATTTTACTATACTGATAATTATCATACCGACTATAAGTATTTTTTTTTACAAAAGTTTAGGTTTTGTACCTACTCTGACCTTGCTTTAAAATACAATTCCACAAGTGCAACATATTTGTTTCATTAAAGCAGATGTGAAATACTTGAAGTACTGTGTGTAGTGCACACGTAGTCTGAGGAAGTCTCTCTTTCCATGTGTGTAGAGAGTGAGTTGAGGCTAGTGCTGCTGGGCTGGACAGGCTCTGGGAAAAGCAGCCTGGGGAACACCATCCTGGGCTTCAAAGCATTCGAAACTCGTCGCTGTGCCGACTCCGAGAAGCCAGTTACCATGAAGTGCGAGAAGAAATGTGTGAGCGTGGCTGGGAGAAAGGTCAGAATTGTCACACATTGTACCATTTCAGTGACCATTTTTAAAATCCGCAGCAATTGCAATTTTGTTCTTGGGCTGTTTTTATTGTGCATGCATTGCGCATAATTATTATTTTTGTTAGATTTTGTTTACAGTATATGCTCTACTTCGCATGAAATCCCCAAATGGGTACTGATGCACGTGTGCCAAGATAAAGTTATCAGAGCTCATATATCACCACTATCTTATCAAAAACTTATTTTTTATTTACATTTTTGGACAAATGGATGAAAATTGCTTGGTAGAAAATTAGGATTTTTTTCCTTCTCCTGTAAATGTTACTTTTCAGACATAGGAGGTTTTATTATGGTAGTGGTGATGTATTATATAAAGATGACATCTACACAAAATATATAAAGTCATCATATAACAAATGTAACATTTTATATGTATTTATATATGTAATATATGTAGTAGACTTTAATTAATATATATTAAAATTGGCTGAATTTAAAAATTATATTTGATGTATAATATATAACCTGTGGTTTGATACATATTACACAAAAGTTTGGGCACCTCTGGTCAACTTGTTTTCTAAGTGATAAGTACACATCTTTAACAGAGAACACTCTTACAAATGACATTTTTGGGCAAAATGTAATGCACAGTTTTTGTTTATTTTAACATATTGGAAAAATAAACATAAAATATAAAATGTGCCTTAACTTTTGCACAGGCAACATTTGATGTTTTTTTTTCCTCAGTATGTTAAATTCAGCAAATAAACAGTAATTGTGTATTAAAATGTGCAGATTTGTGTGTTCTCTGAAAAGGATGTGTCCTCATCAACACAACACATCATTTGACCAGACATTTGCAGATGATTGTATTATGCACCTGCATTTTAATGCATCAAAGCATAATATTATAATTTATATTATATAAAATTAACTTTGATCAATTATGCATATAATATTGAATCGCTGTCTTCATGGCAGGTGGCTGTGGTGGACACTCCTGACTGGTTCTACTCGGAGAGCTCCCCTGAGGAAGTGCACCATCAAATCTCTCAGTGTAAATCTCTGTCTACCCCGGGACCCCATGCATTCCTGCTGTGTGTCCCTCTGCATCGGCCAAACGAGCAGGATCTCCAAGCTCTGGATGCTTTAGAAAAGGTGTTTGGTCCGGAGTCTGTCAGCAAACACACTGTTATTCTCTTTACTCACACAGGACATCTTTCGAAAGATCTTACACTAGAGGAGCACATCAGCAGTGAGCATAAAGACTTGCTGGAGCTAGTGCAAAAGTGTTCAGGCCGCTATCACGTCCTTCCACTCCAAGCAGAAGGAGAGGAAAGTGAAGAGGAGAAGGAGAAGGAAAGAAGCAGCGTGGAGCAGTTGCTGGAGCAGGTCGAGGAGATGGTGAAAGAGAGCGGGGAGGAATTCTACACCTTCCCTCCGCTCGTGCAGATGGATTTGGGAGTGAAAGGGAGGAATGAATTTGAAGGGAGCGAAGAGGAAGACTTATCAGCTGAAATAGTGAGGAGGAGGAGAGGGGGAGAGGAGGAAGAAAAGTGCGGGGTGGTGGCTGAGGGGAGTGCAGATGGTCTGGAGGTGGTGGAGGATGAAGACAGTGCTTTATCTCCTCCCTCACCTCCTCCATCGTTCCTGCGCTGGCTGTGGGACAGCCTGGTTGAATGGGTGCTGTGGCTGCCCAGTCTGTTGAGGGGCAGCACATTACTTGGTTCTTTTGTGGGTCTGTTCATTGGGGGGGCATTTGGAGGGGCCATGGGCGCTACAGTGGGCTCTGTGGCCACTGAGATGGGCAGGAGAAAAAAACCCCAGAAAACAAAATCAAATTGATTTTCTATTCATTAGAACACTACTTTATAAAGTCTGCCACAAATTGATGGGAACAGATGGAAACAACCAACACGTATTATTGTTCATTTTCAAGGCTGTTACTGAGACCAGTAGTCCTGGAGTACCCCTGCTCTGCACGTTTAGGTTACGTTTTCTTGTTCCCTGCTCTAATACACCCACTTAAGCCCAGGAAAGGACTCGTTAATTAGCTGATTAGTTGGATCGGGTGTGCTGAAGTGGAAAAAAACACCTGCATATCATTGCTGTCGGAACAAAACCTTGCACATCCATTATTGCATGATTGCATGATGAATGGAAAAAACAGAATGACGTAGAAAAACATCTTGTAATGTTTACGCTTATAGAATGTTTTTTGTTTCCTGTTACTTTTTAAGTTATTTCTTATTAAGTTACTTTTTTGGAGGTGCAACATTTTGTTTCGTCAGATATGCTGGAAAGGGCTACTCCTGGACCACAGAGCTAAACCCAAAAAAGATTCTCTATAGTAATTTATGGCTTTAAAAGTATGTATAAATAAAAGTGTGTGTGTATGTATATATACATATATCCATTTGTGGTTGTTGTTGGAGCAAAGCCTTGTGTCTTTATAATCTTATATCTTTATTTTGTTACATAATTTGAACTTACAAAAAACTAAACTTGCAGTTTAAACCATTTTAATTTCATGACTATCAGCCTATCAGAAAAAAAAAGCTTTTTACATTACTTTTAACTTAATTATTATTTTTTTTTTTGCTGCAAAGTTACTTTTTTCTGGTGATAAAAGCTTTTGTTCCAGCAGAAACAAAAATATGTAGTTAGTCAGACCACAGACTTTACAGGAGAAGGAATTTTGAATGTAAATTGATGAAATACGATTTTAAGTCATTCTGGACCATTTCTACACGCACACTCACACGCACGCACACACACACACACACACACACACACACACACACATATGTATATATTATATACTGCGTGTGTGTGTGTGTGTGTGTGTGTAAAAGTAGGGTTTAGATAAAGTCATAAAGGCACTCAGAATAGATTTATGAGCACCTTAAGGCTCCACACTGAAGCGTTTCTGTTTTTGCAGTTTCTGGGTGGACGTAGTAGAGAATGTTTCAGGCCTTGGCCTAACATTGCTTCTTTATTGTGGTAAATTACTCCCAGACCCAGTCATCAAAATAAGTGTTTTTAAAGCCTTGACGGCTATGATAGGATAACAAAACTTATGGCTGTAATATCGCTGTGTGTGCGGGTGCCTGTGTCTAACATTCGCCATCATAGAAATGTTGGTACAGTATCAGTAATAAAACTGCATCAGACAGCTTTCAGCAGCGTATTATCTACCATGCAGGTTCTGGCCTGTTCATTTGTTTACATGATTTTGCAGCTGCACATCTTTCCAAATGCAAATGTATTTTTTGGAGAATTTTCTTTGAAGTCTGAGGAGATCCTGCCATTACGCTTGATTATATATTCCAAATAACGAATTGATTACAAAAAGTACTGAACCATTTTGCAGTGTGTGGCAGTTTAAACCCTAACCCACAGTGACATTTGTGTTCACGTTCCTCACGTTTTTACCAGCTCTGGTCAAGGCATGTGCTTCTATAGAGCGAAGGCAAATGAAATAAAATAAACTAAACTTTGAAATCTCAGTCATGATCATTCATGGTGCATCTACTGTAGATTCATATGGGTTCTATTGTAATTGAAAGTAATCTCGTGTGGAGTCTGTTACCAATTTCAGTTAACAGTGGGGTACTCCGCACTGCTCGGAGACGTTACACAGCACGGCCCTGTGCTAAACATACAACACACACTGTTGAAACAGTTTTCTGATCCACTGAGAAAATCAGATGTGTTCCACTGGACTTGTTTTGTATTTATCAGTGTCAGATGGCTCGGATTCTTTGCTGAGAGTTGGATTTGCTATTCACATTCTTTTTTTCTGTTGCTGCATGAAAAAATGAAAATAAAGCAAAGTAATCTGAATAATCTCATCTGAGTAATTTGTGCTGATTCATATTCTCATTTTAGTCACTAGATGATATGATTTGAAATATTTAGCACAACAAATTCTCTTTTCAACAGGTTGGGAATGATATAAAAATCAATTAAGCAGAAAGACTTGGGGATAAAAATGAATTTGATTTGATTATGTCAACAGAAACCAAACAGTGAGGGAGATGATAGAGAAAAATGAGATGTTTATCAACTGGTTTTCTAAATAAAGTGCTTGCCTACCAGTGACTGTATCCTGGGGAGAGCAAGATCAGTAGATAAGTGCGCAGAGAGAGGGGTTTTGTGCCATTTGGAGAAACGACAGCAGACAGATAGAGATGTAGAATTATAGCCCTCCTCTTCTCTAACCCCTCTGCCCGCACACTCGGTCACTCACTTGTTCGTGCTCTCTTTTGTCAGGGCAGGTTTATGGTTTTGACATTGATGTAAGTGATAGTCTGCTAAACCCATCAGTCAAAAAAACCCATCCCTGTATTTGTGCCTTCGCTACGGCAAGGCGTTTCCGTACGTGGGTGGTCCACCCGGGGAGAGAGAGAGAGTCAGAGAGAGAGAGGGCAGAAAGAAGTAGATTCGCTCTCATGTTTCTCAGAGAGGGAGAGAGGGAGGGAGGCAGGCAACTTGCTCTCGGATAAACATCTGTCTTCCAGATGTGGTCTCTGTAGTTGTTTGAAACTGGGAAAAAAAATACAGAATATAAAATAAGGAAAAATTGGTGCTAAACAGATTTTTATTGTCTGAGATTACGGACGCAGTACAATAGAGATTAGGCCATAGTGGGTGGTGTGTGTGTGTGTGTGTGTGTGAGTCAGCCTGCGCTGTGTGGACGACCCCTCAGATGCTCTGACTCAGAGAGACGGTGCAGGAATGATGGAGTGTGGTCCCCTGCGCGCACACATTTGCGGATAGCGTGTTTAAAAAGGAACACCTGTCCAAATATTATTCTGTCCTATTGGACATGCGTCTGGGAGAGGACAGTGAGGGAGAGGGAGAAAGAGAGAGAAAGAGATGAAAGAATGAAGGAGAGACATTGGATAGGAGCAGGAGAAGCAATGGAAAAAATGAAAAGGAGGAGATGGTGAATTAGGATGGGAGAAATGGAGAGCTGGAGAAAAGAGAGATAAAACAAAGACAGCGGGACTCTGTTGACTCACATCACTGTCGCACACAAACTGGCAAAAATTTTGGGTGGACAGTATTGTGGGTCATCAGGTAAGATAAGATAAGATAAGATATAACTTTATTTATCCCGAGGGAAATTCTTTTATAAGGTAATAAGGTCTACCCATGTATATGCATATTATATGTTAATATGATGTTATAAATAGCATTAAAATAGCATTAATTAACAAAATGCAATTATATGGTAAGATGGAATAGTGTGTTATAATAGCTTTATATGGTTTTATGAAACAGCGTGTTAGAGTAATATGGTGAAATGTTGTTATATGGTAAAATGGAATAGTGTGTTATAATAGTTTTACACGGTCATATGAAACAGTGTGTTAGAGTAATTTGGTGAAATGCTGTTGTATGATAAAATGGAATAGTGTGTTATAATAGTTTTATTTGGTAATATGGAACAGTGTGTCATAAGTTACATGGTAAAATGTTAGTATATATGGTGATAAAAGACTGTGCGCTATTTGTATGTTATGTAATAAAACTGACATATGATCACACGGAGGAGTGCAATATAACAGTGTTATTTGATAAAATTATGTTATATACTTCTATGGAGCAGTGTACTTCAGTCCACTATAACTCCAACATATATAAAAAGGTTAGGGGGCCGCTCCCTCCAGGCACGTGCATGCTGACCCTCGAGCACTGACACTAAACTGATTTGTATGTATGTGCGACACAGGCCAGGGACCCCAGCGAGCCATGATTAAGGTAGCAGAGTCGGTAAAAGCTCCTCTTGCCGCAGAGGAGCAGCCGCCTGTGGAGGCCACAATATTTCTCTGTTATCATCACGCCCCGTGGGCTGGAAACGACTGAAAACCCAAAAGGAAATAAACAGGATGACACACTCTTTCCCTGAAGCACACACAGTCTTCGCCTTCAGCTGCCAGCGTGCACTCTGTACACCGCAAAAGCTCTAAACGCTAATATATGGAGATGAATCATAGCACAATTGTATTCTTTTAAGAAAAAGCAAACTCAGGAAAGATATCTCATCTGTGCCTTTGGTAAGCTGTGGGTATTATAATCATATACATTTGGAAGTTAGAAGTCAGTTGCTGGATGTCACAACAACACTACTGGAAATGAATGACTTGGCTGAACCTGCGAGGCGATGATAGCTAGATCTGTGTGTGTGGATAGCCTGTAAACTGTGATCTATGCTCAGCAGAGATGCTGGCCCCCACATGGAAAATTATTTTATAATGTCACATTTGTTGATCTGCAAGTTATATATTAAAAATGTAACGTGTCTAAGATTTCTCCTCACACCGTAAATCAGCGAGTCGCTGTTAGCGACCTACACAGCTACGTACGCCGAAGCCAAAACACACACTACTGGTGATTCACTGTAAACCATGTTGTTCTTCTAAACCGTGCTGGTGTCCAGTGGCTGGCCCAGGGAAAGAGGGAAGCTGTGCTCCACCCGCCTGCACTCGTCCTCTCATCTTTTTCCTATTAGCTCTGTTTTGCTGTTCCTCCCTGTAGCATGTGCATGTGTCTGGCCTGCAGTGGTTTACAATGAAGGCCTGAGTCTGTTCAGTGTCCTCTGTCCGGGTGTGTGGCTTTCCAAAGTGGGTACGGAAAACCAAAATAAAACTGTTGTTACTTCAATGAAATAATGACTCGCACACCTTGAGCAATGGCAAAGCAGTCCATCGGCCGTCACCAGAAGAACACAATGAAATTAAACTCAAGAAAGGAAAATTAGGAACTAAAAGTCTAACATTTCCTTGGTAATGCATTCTCAAATTGTTTTAAGTACATGCAACTAAGTGAATGAAACTAGCTTCTCCTGATGGGTTTCAAACAGTCCGTAAAGCTTGGATAAAAGTTCAGGCCAAATTACTAATAAATAACAAAGCACACTCCCCAAAAAGATCCCCCTTGTAACACCACCTCCAGAGCTTATTTGTGTGCACGCACACACTCTAACCCGTTAACTTTTACAAGACGCTGGCAAAACTTCAGCACATAAAATGGTAGTGTTTATTTACGGCTTTTTATCTGCCAAACAAATGCTCTCGATTTTTAAGAGATTTGCTGTGGAAGCCAGGAGTTCAGCCAGCCTCGGTAATCGGTGGCAATCACGTTTTTATTTGGGCAGGTAGTAAAATAAACAGATAAGAATGATAGCAGTCTGAGAGAGTGCAAAAAACACACACGGCAAAGCAAGAGAGGTAGCTTCAAATCAAAAATTGGCAGACTGTGTGCAACCTCACCTGGAATAACAAACACAAGTTTACGACTACCGTGGGATACACAGTGAGAGCTTCAAAATGTGCACAGACTTCATAAGAAAGTCAAAGTATGGCTTCCACTGCCAAGTCTGGGCCAAAGACAATAGGTGCTGAGGTACCAAGCCCTAGAGGAAAACCACAACAGTCAGCAACATGTTATGGGCCAAATGCACTTGCCATGAAGTCCTGCAATATGAGAGTTATTCATGGTCCAATATACACCAGTAGTCACCAACTCTGCTCCTGGAGATCTGTGGTCCTGCAGAGTGAGGCTCCCAAATCCATCATACTTGATCTAATCATTGTCTTCCTTTTCCAAGATGTGCTGAATCAGATATGGAGGATCTGAAGGTGAAACCTTAAGGAATGGATCTTCGGGAAGAGGGCTTGTAACCACTGGCATAGAGTTTATGTGGAAGTTTAAATATGTCTGGTAGACCTAAGAAAATGCTTGTACAGCTGCACAATCAGGCCCTTCTATAAGCCTTCAGTGGAAGATGATGCCATGAACCAGATGAGGAGAGGATGTCAGAGGAAGACTGCAGAGCATGCTATATTAATACGAGTAGAAATGAACAAAAGTAGGTCTGGTTTTCCAGTAGACAAGAGTACTGCTGATGGACAAGAGGCAATTACATGGCAAGAGCTGCTCTAAGACAAGACACCAAAGCAAATCAAAACATCCAGTACATATGAAAGTGAGTGAAAGAGTGTCTGTGAGGACTTTCAGGACTGTGGCACTGCAAGGCTTTGAAAGACACAGAAGACAAGGAAGGGGAGAAAAAGCATGTGTGTGCTTGGGTTTTAAAGAGTGTTGTGGTTTTACCACACACACCTCCCATGAATGCAGCCTTGAGAGATCTCAAAGAGAGGCTAATGTGAGGACTAACAAGCCTTTCCCCTAAATCAGTACAGGACGAGGGGCTTAGCCGGGATCCGAGCAGAGCTCTGCCTGATTAATCGCGAGAGCCTCGCCAGCTGACAAGTGCCGCTGGCAGCACACGGGTGCGGTGAGACTCCTTTTTGAAGTTGGGGGAGATGAGGGGGGTACGGGTCGTGTTTGAACACCCGGCTGGGAGACCTGTGCTCTTTGTAATGGACCCCGTCCTGCGGTTGGAGAGCGGCTAGGGGTCAGGCCAAAGCAAGCATGCTGTTCCTACCATTACACTGCTCTGGGAGAGGGTTTCTTTCAGAGGTGTAGTCTACGTCAGTGTTTCTCTATCCCCAGTCCTCCAGACTCAACAGACGATCTACATTTTTGCTCTATCCCATCTTTTAACACACCTGCACTGAGCCGAGAAGAACACTGAAAGCTGCTACAGGTGTACTGGGAGCTAGATTAGAGCAAAAACGTGGGCCATCTGTTGGGACCCGAGGACTGATTTAACAAGCACTAGAATACATGATATATAGGAATATGGCTTTACCACTAGGAACTCATCTGGAAGCGTATCCTCACTTAAAAGCACGCAATGTTTGTACAATATGTAAGAGTTTCACATATTCATATAATTTTATGTGAACTTTTGATGCAAATTAACACAGAAACCAATTAAACAGCCATGGAAATAAACATCTCCATCAGACCTCATCAAGGTGGCAGAGAATTTGAAAACATAACCTTAAGGTTCTCTACAATTTCCACTACATGGGACATTACCTTTAGAAAAAGAATTTTGCCATTGCAAGACTAACTGCCTGGGGCAGAAAAAGTTCACCCATCATGTACTCATGGTTGCAACTAATAGAAAAAAGGAAATTAGGTAAAACTACTTGAAAAATGAAGGTGCTCTCATAATTAGATTTTAAGTGAAATTGCTCCATTAGTGTCAGTGGGTTAGGTGTTTATCCAGCCAGCTGTTTTAGTTATGTTGATGTCTGCTGGTCTAACTTGAGATTGGACTTCAGCACTGGTTTCTGGATCCCGTGCTGAGGACTAGACCTGGGCCAAGACAAGCCGAGATCTGGCGTGGGAAATCCTCCTGCCCAGCTTGGTGGCTCAGCACTTCATCTCACACTCTCACCACATGAATGGGAGGAGGAGGATACAGTCAACGGCTTCCACTTCATGACGACGTCATGACTTCATGTCAGCTCAGTCAGGGTGCAGTCATGCAGTTCATGGCCTGTATCGTTTGAATCATACTCAGTCAGATGATCAGGAAAAGCCTGAAGGGATGAAGACAATGGAACGACCACATCAGACAGGGCTGTTTCAAATTGGGATGGAGAGAGCAACATTAGGGCTAAATGGGCCAGGCTGTAAGACATCTTGTCCTGAGCCCAGCACCCGATTATAAATAAGTTCTCAAAGTGAGTGACTAAGCTCTAACCAAAGCATAGCAGAGCCTGGAAAATCAGAAAAGGCGTAGAAAGACAGCCCACTCTCAGCTTGATGTCTTATCATCTGTATACTGAGGGTATTATCCTGTCACACCACTTCAAAAAGGGAGCAAACGAAAAACATGCGTTCGCAGGGCTTTGAGCAATAACGGAGGCCACGGGGCCAAGGGCCGCCAGAGAGCGCAACAGAACACTCAGTGGCGGTCCCGCTTGAATCCAGTTTCAGCCTGACACGGTCCAGCTCCAGCGCAGTAGAAACAGAGGCCTTGAGCCCCCCTCCAGCCCAGAAAATGAGAGACAAAAAGAGAAAAGAAGAGAGTGTGAGAGAGAGACCTTCAATCTGAAGTCTGAAATGAAAGGCAATGCCCTAAAGTGCCAGATCTCTGATTTGCAGTGTGGTCCCTTTGAAAGAAAACATTCAGCATGAGAGGGAGTGAGAGTGAAATAAAATCATGGAGAAATAACAACAGCTTAGAAAAGCAAAGGTTTGCTTTTTTTGCTTTGTTTAAGGGTGGCAAGGGGTTGGCAGAAGCATTCTGCCAGTGTATTCTTCCCCATCTGTGGAAGAAATCTCCTTCCCTCTACCATCAAATTGTCAAAGTGAAAATGAGTCATAACTGTTTTTGACACTGTGAATGAGACCATGAGTGTTTTCCTCCATTCATCATCAAAGAACTATTATTCTAGTAGTCTAGAAGGCTATAATTAACACTGTTCCATTAATTACGTAGTTAAATAATAAATTATATTTCCATTCAGTTTACATTCTGCATTAGAAGGTGGCACTCAAAATATGTTTCCATTTCTTGGATATCAAAAAAAAAAAAATGATGTGCTGGGCATCTCAAATGAAATTTTGTACTTAAGTTAATGCCACATTTGCAGTGACAATATATCAAATAGAAAATCGATCTTCAAAGTAGTAGACACCCTTATTGACATGTTTCTGTGTATGGTAGTTCAGCAGCTAGTAACATTAGATAGACTAATGCATATCCCTGTGTCATGTGAGCAACCTCTGTGTGTGACGTGATGTTTTCTTAAGCCCTCTAATTGGTAAAATGTGACTTCAGACACATTAAGACTTTTCAAGTACCCACAGACATCCTCAACAAAAATATAATGGGTGGTTTATCTTTCCACAAAATTGGACTCTTTTGAGTCAATTCAAATCATAATTAAATATAGCACGTTCCTGTTTCTTGCAGTGCAGTCCAGTAGAACTGTAGTTTTACTAAAAACTGAAATTAGTTAAAAAATAGAGGATAGTGGGAAGAAACATGTGACCAACTCTGCAGAGAAGCACAAAATGTATAATAATAATACAATAATATAGCAATATTATTTGTAAAATAGAAACATGCTGTTTTAAGTTGAACGAATATTTTATGAACACTTTTTCCATGCATTTGCTATCCTATAGCCTCAGTCCACTGCTCTGTACAGGCTGTTTGCTTTGTTTCAGTGGTATCATACAACCTGTTTTTAACATCAATCAAAATCCAACTCCAAGTAATTATATCCTGATAAGGAAACACATGGATTGAATTAGTGTTACCGGTTTGGTTAATGGCCAAAAAATGAAATCACTTACATATTAAAGTAATAGAACTGATAAAGCATTTAGCATATAGGAATGTGAGAGTTAATGAACAGATATTCAGTTATCCACAGGAAAGGGGGGAGGTGGACTTTTTGACTAATATTAATATCACAAACTGATGACAAAAATTCAGTAACACTGAAACTTAGCAGCTCATGTTTAAAATAAGCTAATGAGCTAATGCTAATGCAAGAACTAACTAGTGCAGCGGTTGGTGATGACATCATCTGCTACAGAAAGTTTTTTTTGTTCTATAAGATGTTCCAGCATGTTAATTTATCAAGTACTGAGAAACATTTTCATGGTGCTGGTTCTGATTAACACCAGAGTCATGAGCCTAGTTACAGCCACACTAACTTCTTTATCACATTCATTGTTAAGCACATGTGTGCTCGGTAATGCTTTCAATGTTAGAGCACCTGTACTTTATTGTAGCAAAGTTTATTGTAACATACTTACTTATTCTTAAAAACAAGTAAAGCTGTCACACTTTACAGCCGTGTTAAAACTTAAAGCCATATCACTGAATTGTTGGCCCGTGTTTTTTTTTTTTATGCAGGGGAATTAATAATTCAATAGTGATTCCAGTATTTGGATACTAGAACCTGAAACTGAGTTCTGGAGTATCCCTGCATGTCGCTTATAACTGTAGAGACCCAAAGAGAGAGAGAGAGAGAGAGAGAGAGAGAGAGAGAGAGAGCACATGTGCTGCAGAGTAAGCCAAGAAATAATCAGCTTAGACAGAAATCGTTCACAATAGCTTCAAACTTTTAAGATAATCAAATATAATCAGTGTAGCATTTGTTAGCTAGCTATCTCATGTCTATAAAATATTACACAAAACTGCTTTTTACACAGACAGCAACAGCGGATGATACTGATTTAGGTTCCAGAAGCTAGAGTTTTGATAGACATTTGGTTTGACATCTAAACTGAGACTATATCTACATGTCAAGATTAGAAACATTTAATGTAACTAATTTAATTTAATTTTTTATGTAAAGTTTGTATGTATTTGTAGTATGTAGTAGATGATTATAACTATACTATTTATATAACTATAGTATATAATTATACTATATAGTTATATATGTTTATATTATTCTGTATTATATATCATCATAATATGTATATACTTTTATAATAATAATAATAATAATAATAATAATAATAATAATTTGGTTGCTTTTTTCTCTATTGTATATTATTGCATATACTGTATAAACTACAGCACTGCATGTGGATTTTGTTTTTAAGGCAGCCAGGTCACTTGACTGAAAACAACAAATACTATTACAGTGTGTGTGATGCAGTCATGCCAGCAAATCTCACTGAAAGGAAGTTTACTTTATAAGTGTCCTAAGAGTTATGAAAAATCCAGTACAGTCTGATGTGTGTAGTACAGTGAAAAGTAAACTTGAAATAGTACAGTGTACTGTATTTGTACTGTAGTACTAAAGCATTATTTTTGCTGAAATGTTGCATTTTTACACACAAGACACATGGGCAGTTTCAGTTGAAGGTTTGGACAGAATTTCTCCACTTTGTCTCTGGGGGTGACAGGACAGCAGATAGAATTCCTGCAAACAAGTCTGCACAATTATGCTAACAATTTATGAATTGAAGAAGTTCATTTATTTATTTTCTTTAATCCCATTATACATTTGGTCCATTTTGTTACGTCTGATTGGTGAGAAAAAACTAAAACATCGATTATTTCATTCAAAAATGTTATTTTCCATTGCCTGACCTTGAGATGCACATCTAGAGCAATTGGGGGGCTTAAGATGATAACGTGCATGTGAAGGCTCACTATCTACTTAATCATTTTAAATATGCGTCAATGCAGATGTGCTGGCTTTTGTGTTGTGGTCTCCAGGCCATCAGGGTGGGACTGGGAGAAGTGTGTGCGTGTGTGTGTGTGTGTGTGTGTGCGTGTGTGAGCGTACGCGTGAGACAAATGGAGAGAGAAACAGACGTACTGCGGCCACTTTGAAGTGTTTTGACTCGGGTGCTTAGAATAGACACAGGGCAAAAAAAGCATGAATCGAAAAGGGTGAACGTCTGTGCAGCGACCACTGGAGAGCTGCGGGTGTTGCTCCAGTGATCCCCCCCAGACTCAAACTCATTCATGTGTGCAGACCATCAAGCTGTCCATCAAGGCCTGTGACGGAATTGGAAAAGATAACTAAAAAAACACACAAAAAACCCTTCAGGAACTTCCTGAGTGATGCAGCCCTCTTTAGAGGAAACAAAACACCCTCCACCACATCTGAATCTTTGTAGTAATTCTTCCTATCCCAGAAAGAGGGTGGGGGGGGGGGACAAAAAACAGTAAGACAAAATAGAGAGAAAGTAACATTTGTGTGATCGAAGCACTGTGACCAATATGCTCCCCATATGTCTGACTTCTGCCGCTGTCTTTCAACCCGACTTATGTTTTTGTTTTTCGCAGAATTTGGCTTTTCTCCGCTCATCTCATTATCTGGCCCGCTTTTTTCCCCCTCGCTCTTGGGATTTCTGCACATGTCCGCAGCATTAACGGAGGCCAGGGCTGATGATGACAGCCCATCACTTAGCAGTGATTTTACTCCTCGATTTATCAATAGCCAGCGAGGAAGAAAGAATGAAAGGAGTGTGTAGGGGGATCGGGAGGGCTGAGAGGATCGTGAGGAGACAGCTAACTGCGGCCAGGATGCAGCGTGAGACTCGTCAACACCAGGGCAAGCATCAAACCTCTACCAGCCACATTTAAAGGAATAGTTTAGTAAAACATCACATTTACAGAATTTCACACACACCCCAGATGTAGTTGATCAGCCAAGACAGGTTTGGAGTCAAAACTTTGCTTTTTTAGTTTAGAACTGGAGTTGCAAGGCTAGCGTGACTAACTAACAAGTCAATGGTCACCCAAATCTTTTCAGTAAATAAATCCTCATAGCCACAGAAGCGCCACATTACTGAAGTGCTTCATGTTTGAGGAGGATGAAAGAAGTTTTGTGGATGTGATAATGGAAAATGTTTGACTATTGACATCCAGCATTGTTAGCAACTTTAGCCATGTAGCTCCAGTGCTAATCAGAAAGGGCAAAATTAGGACTCCAAATATGTCTTCTTTGATCAACAGGGTTAAGAAAAATGTGTGATATATATA
>JBBPCZ010000028.1:11577448-11600243 GCA_037974445.1 Brycinus macrolepidotus
TATTACACACATGTATCTATTTGAAATTTCCAAAAATGCATTCCTCATTAAGTAGTGCATTAAGTGCATTGTGTACATTATATTTATTCTGTATTTCAATTAGTACCAAAAGTAGACTAAGAAAGCCAGAAGATGATTGTAATAATGTATTTCTCTCTCAGATTCAAACCTCGTTTGAACACTATCCTTTCCATTGCATAAAGGATGACTGAATCAATAGAACAACATGACTGAATCAATAGAAATAGTCATTAAGAATAAATTTACATTAGCATACATTACATCTTAAGAACATTTTTGCTTTCTCCTATTAAGTTACCATTTTGCAGATACATGGTTTTGTTAGGGCCCCACAAGTGGGTAGCTGTTATTTGTACGGCAATCAGCTGCAGACTATTCGTTCACTCAAGCTGTTCCTGGATTATTAAACTGAGAATGCGTTAATGTTCTAATGAACTACATACAACTGCCATAAATAGCACATCTGAGTTACAGTGTGCCTTTTAGGAGTACGTCCATCTGTCCCCATGTAAACATGAAAACAGCACTGATGACATACTTTTATACCTTTCACAGTGTGTGTGTGTGTGTGTGTGTGTGTGTGTGTGTGTGTGTGAGGCATACAGGGTGGTCTCTGTCTCTGAACGATTGTCACCACAACACAGTCCCTGACACACACAGACCACCCTGTTACATGAGTAGCATTGGAGGCGATCACAAAGACAGCATTGACAGTGACCCTCACTCGCCTTCCTACAAGTTTTCTGACCTCTACACATGTGCCCTATGCAAACACACACACACACACACACACACACACACAAACACGCACACATGTATGCAGAGACCCTGCCTCACACATGCATAAACACAGGCACACAATTTGTTACTTATGCACTCCGCATCTCACGCACACACAAATGCAAACACTGTATTTCTAACACACTCCTAATTGCAAAGACACACACACTCACACACACACACACAGACACACACACACACACACACACACACACAAACAGCCTCCTCCTCCTCAACCTCCCACGTCTAAGCTTGGTGGAATGCGTCTCAGGTGCAAGGGGTGCACTGGTTCAAATTAGTGGAGTATAAATTAGCATGGCTTTCCCCTTCTTCTATCCAAACATTCGCTGTCTCCCATTCCACACTGCTTAAGCCCCCCTTTTCTCCCTCCTTTCCCCACCAGCAACCCCTCCACACCTCTTTTTGTAGCTGACCCCCTGTCCTACACTTTCTCCTGCCTCTCCTCGCCACATAAATTTCTCCTCTTTACAGCTTCATGTCTACACTCCCTATACCACATGCTCCACGGATCTCCTACTGCACATCATATCTCTGCTCCTCTGGCAACAGTTGCACAAAAACACAGCAACGTTTATGTAAATGGGCCGGCGCTTTTCTGTTTAATCCTAAGGCAAAGTACATTCATTTTCATATGATGCATCAGATGGTGTATGCTTAGAGAACTGCAGCCCATTTGTTGTCATGCACAGTTTGTGTTAGCCACCCTCTACCTTTTATCAATAGTCAGATTCCTCTCAAGGTTAAATATTTTAAGAGGTGGACTACTCTCCACCTAAAAAAAACTTCTGCATTGAGAATGGTCTACCACTCAAACAATATCTGGCGGTGGTAAGAAACTGACCACTGATCAATAAAGTAGATAGTAGCTGAGAAATTTTTCAGAACACAAAAATAAAAAAACAAGTAACATATGGAAGGTGAGGGGACCAAAACACCGAAATTAGATTTTCTTAACATTAAAATATAACTATAAAGACAATGATGAAAGCAAATGATAATGTTACTATTCTTTAAATGTTACGTTAAAGTTATTCAAGGCAGTCATAGAGAGAAACTGTTCCCATTTCAAATATTTCAGGTAAGTTGATGATGCACTATATCTAAATGCAGCCTTGCCTTTTAGTCCATGCTATCGGAACATTAAACTGAGCATAACAGAACGTAGAACCTTGGCTGTTAATGAGATATTTGAAGGAAGCTCCTCAGTAATCATTTCTGTACACAGAACAACCCAGTGCATTTGTCTTTACACTGACAATGTAAGACAAATACACTGAAAGACAAATAAAGGGAATCAGTGTTCATAAAAGCAACATTTAATGTTAAGGGAAAATTTTTAGAACCTTTTAAAGTGGATGGTGATATTAATTCAAATTCTGTATCAGCGCTGTCATCTATCCATATTTTGCATATTTGCCAGTTGATCTTTACATTTTGTGAAAATTTGTGTGGTCCACTACAAAATTTCAGAATGACTCAAAATAATATTTTGCTATATTAACTTTCATTGAAAGTTCAGAGTGTTTGTTCCTTGCCGTGTTTTGAACCAACAGGAACAATATACTTTTTTGTTATATGCTGTTGTTTGCTTGCTTTTTTTCCAGCGGTACAGCATGCTCAGTTCAGCCAAAACTAGACCAGAGGTCATCCTGGTAATAAGAGTTCACATCTGTCCAAATAAATCCTCTGTAGTGCCATCATCAGTAACAAAGTGCGCCCACACACACTCACACTCACACATACGCAAACATGCTAAGACTTCATCATCTTCTTGCTCTTTTTCCACATTCCAGGTCTTGGCACCTGTCATCCTTGTGTGCATGCATCTCTGTGTGCATTCTTTATGAGCGCAGGCTGCAGCCTCAAGCACATGGCATGCTGGAAGGGGGAAGAAATTTACGGAGCATGTCCTCCCGCAACGGCACACGTTCACCAGGATCAAATGCTCCCAAGGTGTTCCCTCAAGCACAAGTCTATATTTTCCTTTCACGGCAGCGCTCTCGCTTTTACAGCACGGCAAGACCTCAGCTTGCCCTCAGTGCAGTCCCTTTATGAGCAGCAGATCGTCCTGGGACAAGCCGGGAAAACACTGGCCGAGCCATTTTATGGAACGCCTGGGACTGAGCCATGGGAAGGGACCCCCCTTAAATAAAGAGAGAGGTATGGTTCAGGTGCAGGCTCTACCTCCCCAAGTGTCACAGACAGAAGGTGGGAGAAAAAGAGTAGACTAGAAGAAACAGCAGAAGTGAGGAATGGAGAAAGTGGTCCCTCTCTAATCTACAGGATCTGAGCCACCAGCTTTGACAGCCTGAAGAAGGGAAGGGTAATTTGTTCTGCCCCTTAGAGACGAGGGTGACTTTTAATCTTCTCAGAGTAGACTGTTATTTTTAAATACCATTGTAAAAAGCATGCTATGCTGTAGTCCAAAGTAAATATACTGAAAGGAATTTTTGCACAATTTTTGAACAACTCAGAGCTCTACAGTTGCAAGTAATTAATAGCACTGTGTCAGAGTACTCTGGATGTTACTGCATTATTTGTATATTACGATGCAGTAAAAGTGAAACCTATATGTAGTGGTATGCAAATGTTTGGGCTCCCTGGTTAAACATATGCTATGTTGGTTTTCTAAATGAACTCTTCTACTGCACAATTACTGTTCATTTGCTGAATTTAAAATACTGGGGGGTAGAACATACATGCTGCACACTGAGCTGTGCAAACATTATGGTACATGTTACAGTTTATGTTTTATATTTCATGTTTTCAATATATTTACCTCAGAAATTAAAGAGAAATTGTGTGCAAAAATTTGCATATTTAAGTTTGTTCCCTCATAAGATGTGTTTGTCCATTTTCACTTAGAAAATCAATGAAACTTGTAATGTGACTGACCGTGCTGACACTCGGATATTATTTTATGTGGAGAAAAATGAAAGACTACTGTAATCAGATCATATAAGGGGACAGGGACTAAGGCCAAGACAAACACCAAAGCAAATAAAGGTCCAAGGTTATCAATGCTGCCAATTACAGCTATTAAGATATTTCCCTTAAATCCCTTCTCTTAAATCTTACAAAACAATTCTAGTACTCAAATACTGATGCACATGAACTTAACCTGCTTTAAAACAGCATCCTGCAAATATAACTCACTGAACACTTAACACACATATTTGACCCTGCCCTTGGGTCTGCTCCTCCAGGTGACCTTTGGTCATCTTCGAGGACCCTGGAAATCAGATAAGAAGCAAGCTTTCACCTCTGTATTTCTGGCCAGCTGGACTAGTGGGCCTGTGTCATGGCTGACAAGCACAGCCCTCAGTTCCCTCGCTTTCATGTGAACTTGCGGAATGCTCGTCCCCATCCATCTCAATCAAGGAAGAACAACACTGGCTTGATTTGGCATGCGATAGTGCCTAGCCCACGCAACACCTGCAATGTCCTCCAGGGGTCCCATCAATCACAGGGACTTTAGAGTGAGCCAAGAACTGCCCCCCACTTAGCGCAATGCTGGCGTGTCTATGAAAAGGCCTGACTAAAGTGGTGTCACTGTTTGTGTTGTGGGTTTATCTGAGGGCCACTTTGGCCCAGGGGTCCGAATCTGATAGCACTTTAGCTTTACTGTAGGGCCGCTCTCCTACAGCAGATGTTTGAAGGGTTGTGTGTGCAACAAAGAGTTCCTTATCGGTTCGGCTGCTTAGTACTTGGAGCAAGTCTGGAAAATGTATTCTTGTGCTTGAGGGATTGTGCAATTAATAAACTGGCTGTAGTTCTAATCTCCCAATTTATTACTTGCTTGTATTATGCGCAAATTACCGGGTTTCCCATTCCTCATAAGCTCCATGTGCCTGGAGACCACCAGTGGAAGTGGGCACAGTGAACATCAGGTTCTATGATGGTGTTCCCATTTCAAATGGCAACTGTATTGTGTCATTCAACAAAATGGGTTATTAAGACTCAAACGCTCTGCTACTTTTGGCACTAGATGCAGCACACCCCACTGTCATTAGTTACTGGCACACAACAACTGCTTGAATGTCTCAGAGCCTCACAGCAGACACCCTCACAGCTTAGTGGCGCTAATTTCAACACAGTGGCTTTTCCCCTTGTTCACGTCCTCTAAAGCTGTTCCAGACATCTGACAAGGCCTCGTTTTATTTATTGACTTCATTTTGCTCTGAGGGCAGCTTTTACATTGCCCTTGGGTGATGCGGAGTTAATGTATAACTGCAAGCTTCCCCCTCATGCTCCTTAAACCTTGCTTAAGTGTTTAAACACCCGAGGTATTGACGCAGTGCCGTGGAAGTGAAAAACCATGCTGGAGTTAGAGACACCAAAACACTTTAGCCGTCTCTTGAGGGAGAAGGCAGTGGATGAGAGATGCACAGGAACGAAGGCAGGATCAGATAAGGATGACTGGGCAAGAGATAAAAAGAGACTGAAAGGGAAGGAGAGAAGTAAATATAAACATTTATAAACATAATACATTTCCAAAAGATGAGTGAGAAGATTGTGTAGCAAAACGGCCAACTCTGCAAGGGCGATACTGATCCTTCAAAAAAGTTTGTAGAAATATCTGCAGTCACTTACTGAGCCATAGGCAACTTAGCTCTCTTACAATCTATATTCCACAACGTCCAACCTAAATTCTGTATAACCAGCATTCTGGACTGCTTCTTCAGTATAACCTGATTAACTTGCAAGCAGACTGTTAGTGTTATTCTTGTCCTTATTTTTTCAACTCTAATGGACACCAAAAGATAGTAGCCATAACCGTGCAAACCTGGAAGTTTTGAACCTGGCATGTATAAATTAAGAGTTAGATGTGTGTGACAAAAGTTTCATCTTCTTTACTAAGAGGACCATTACTTCCTGTTGAAGGCAAGTGCTTCCTCTCTTTTATGGTGTTTCTTTTCCCCTCTCAATACATTAAAGTGATTGGATTTTGTCTCTCTTGCTGTTGAAGCTTGCACTGCATGCTCGTAAAAAACAACTTCCCCACAGCAGCTTTTTCAAATTTGGGGCTTGCGACGCTCTGCCAAAAGCCGCAAATTACCCCCCTCTAGCAACAGCGAATTAGGAACAATTTTCTGTTTGCTATAAAAAAAGGAAAAGAAATGGGGAAAGAGAAAGGCGAGGGAAAAATATAGCCTACACCAGGGACCACCAAGGCAGGCAGCAGTGAGATGAAGAGCATGTTCGCCTGCCGCCAGTTTGGGTGGCAGGGTGGTGTTACAGACACTCGCTGATCTACACAGTAATCAATGCAGTTAAAGACAGCAGAACGGTTCGGCTCAGCACGGCTTGGCCGTTCGACGGATAGGCACAGGCCCTGTAATGTTTATGCTCTCATGAATGGGTCTTTAAACTTCCCCACCCCATTGATAGGCCCACCGCATAGAGAGGCTGGCATATTAATATCACAGCTAAATGGGTGGCGAACATTTTTAACAGAAAGGTCTGAGGTTGTGATTGAAACCGGGTAGAATGAGTTTTACATTAGGAGATGTGCGCCAACACTCTTTGAGGTTGGTCTATTGGATTAAGCATCAGACAGGAATAAATGGGATTTTTTTTCTCCAGATGCAAAGCGTGAGGGTTGGCAAGTCGCCGTGATCTGTGCCGAGCCGGTCCAGCTCATGATTTTCCCCTGCCGGCACTCTTTCCAATGCCCTTTAAAAAGCCAGGTCCAAGTTTCTATTCAACGCTGCAGTCAGCATGGAGGAAAGAGGAAAACCAAACCAGCGCATGGGGTTATTAGAGGCAGGAAAAAAGAACCAATCTTCTGCTCCAGGACGTTGCTTCTGTTGGCCTTTCCAAACCCCATTCTGTTACCATGACAATGCCCAGTGGATGAGGGAGAGTGCTCTGTCTTGTTCCCAGATCTGTTAGAAGTAGCCGGCTTGGGCTGGCCATAGGGGGGTCAACACAGCAGAGCTAGGCCATTAAGAAACACTATAGTTCTAATCAAAGCCCAGGACACAATGACCCCAGCTATGACACCTCCCTGCCCTTATGTTAATTATACTTCCTGTCTGCTTTCTGATCAAATGACAGCTGTTTTTCACTTATGACAGGGCTGGGTTAATGGAACTAATCTGGGGGCAACATAGCCCAGGCCTTAAGTAAGGGGAGGGGGTTCACCTCAGGCGGCGTCATCCATTTCTGTCACTTTGATCGTGTGGTCTGATTTTCAGGAATAACTGTTGCACTTCTGGACAAAGTAGCTCAGCAAAGTCGGCTCTGGATCAGAGGGAGCAGGAGGTTCAATGGACCTGGCAGTTTGACGCGGCAGTGACCACTAATCTGTTCTTATTGATGGAGAGAAAGGGAGAGAGACATCTTTTTGAGCCCAGGGGGCACTGGCGCTATGCACCAGGCATGGGCATCAGGGCACCATGTGCAGGAAAGCAGCAGGGTGCTATAGAGGTTAGCAGGGTGGCTTTGTTGGGGCTAAGACAGCAGAGGGGGAAGGGTGGGGGTCAGAACCACATGCCACCCATTGGAATACATCATATCCGGACATGCTGTAAAAGTACGCCTTGCCTTTTAGGTTTTGCAGATGTTATAATGAGGCTGATTGGATTGGAATTGAACCCAAATGGAACGGAGGAGGAATATTTTGATGTTTGCTAGGCCCCCTCTCCTCCGTGTGGCTGGAAACAGGTGGCGACAATAGAGGCCTCTCTGTGCAGAGTAGAAAAGTCAGCGGTCTGTGTTCTGTGCAACAAATGACTGAAGAGAGTAGGAAAATCTGTATTTCTGGAAATGCAAACAACAATGTTCTTCTAAAAAAAGAAGTCGCAGAGTGTTTTTTCCCTTATCTCCTACCTATCTGAGTTGCTGGCTTGCCGTTACTGCTCTGTTTGCCCTGCTGTGCTCTAACTGTTGGCAGGGGAGCATGGCTGAGGTGTGAGCTCATGCTCCTTCTGGGTGGCTTTCCTGCAGTATGTCACTGTCATCTACTGGCACACAGGGGCTTTGGCAAGGAGTGAGGGGCGAGAGGGGTAATGAGGGGTGTGGGTGATCCCCTTTCCCAAGACACATGCATACACACGCATGCAAACGCGCAAACACTCACTCTACACCAACATGTCACACATAAGCATTTGGGCACTAGAGCCGGTGCACGGAGGCTCTTTGTTTTCACTGGTGCTGGCAAAAGATGGACAAGTCTAATGAAAAGAGAGGATGAAAGGGAGGGGGTGATTTATAATTGAATAGAGCTCAAAAGGATGGAAAAGTGAAGGGAGGGAGAACTTTGCCAGAAAAAGCAAACCCAAAAGGCCCCCAGTATGCGTGTGTGAGAGTGTGTGTGTGTGAGCTGGTCATTAAATTTTTGAGTAAGGATGTGCACGCATATGTGTGCAAATGTAGAGACTGTTTCCCCTCATGAAGTCATGAAGAATTGAGGGTAGGAACCAGTGTGTGTGTGTGTGTGTGTTCATGCTCATATGTTGAAGGAGTTAATGCTGTACCTCTGTTGTGCTGCAGAAGTGCCGACACCCCACATCACCCATTTAGCATCCGCTTTCTCATCAGAACTCTCCTTACAGCGCTTCACTGAAACCGTTCTTTCACTCACTCTTCTCTTCTCCGTTCTTACACGTTTTCCTGAATGCAACTTTACTTTTCCTAAATAAACAAGGTCGGAACCCTAGATACCTGGTGTGATGCCAATATCCTAATTAATTTAATAACAACATTAGCAAATTTTTTTCTTAAGGCTGCTTACTTTTTGGGCCGAAAAGAATATTCCATTGGGCCAGTCTTGGACCAGTCTTGATCAATACACTTTTACAAAATTAGGCATGACTGCTAAAGTGCCTTTTTTTAAAGTGATTGCTCCCCTTTATAAAGATGTCCCTATGAAAAAATGTCTTTGTCAGCTTGATTTTACACTGAAAATATGAGTGCCATCAACACTTTTAATGACATTCTGGGTACTGAATTGTTACTGTGGTGTTAATTAATCACCAGCTGTTTTAATAAAAATAATTTTAAAAAAGTTTAAAGATCTTATTCTCAGTAAGATTCCCTAAAAAATAATGCAGCTATGAGAGCCTGAAACAAAACTGAATTAAATGAAAAATCACAGAAATGGAAAGGAGATTAAAAAAAAAATTCCTAAAATGTACTGCCTGTGGTTAAATATTTCTTTTAAGCTTCTAAATTGCAGTTTATGTGTGTCATGCCTCAAATCAAATAGATCCACCTCAAATGCACAAGAACATCCTGTGGAGCAGAGTTTGTCCTTTCAGCAAGTAACCATGGCAGGAGCACAATATCCTGTAGAGCACTTCTCTTGCTCTGCTCTTTCACTTGGCTTGGTGGCTGCAAGAGGGAGGAGGCCTTCAAAAACTGGTGCCCCGTGTGAGGGATGGCTCTTACCTAAACCTGTTTAGTTTGGCCTGGGGGAGCAGGAAAAAGCGGTTGTTTCTTGGGCCAGCCATGAGTGGACCTTGAAACACGAACCTGAGCACATTCTCCTTGCTGAAGCCTGCCTGCATCAGTGAGAAGATATGAGTTATGATACGTCATAGCTGATAAAACATAGTGAACTGTGCAGCATTTTCACTGGCAACTCCTGCTGGTGGGGTGTCACATAAATAGCTATTCATCACATTCATAATGTTATTAACATGCCTAATGTGACGCTGATTGAGCGTGCAGTGGAGCTCTAGGAGGTGACGTATTCAATTTGAGGCCGCAGATTTTGAGCTTGTTATGATAACTGCCTTTTTACAAGAAATGACTGATTTTGTATGGTGTTACGGGTCTTTCTAGATGTTGTTTTACAAATCATTTGAGAGCAAAAACAAAAAGTACGTATCTGCTTGATCATGAAAGTTTTGGTGGAGGAGGGGATGGCAGGGATGAGAGGGATGAGGTTGCAGAGTAAGCATGATGTGAAGGATAGGTCAGAGATAGAGAGAGATGGTCACAGTAAACAAGTTTATTTCTATTATTCTGTTGGGACTGGGCTAAATACAGAGAGTTATTCAGAGCAAATGACACAGGAATCTTTCCATGTCCAGCTCCATGCAGTAGCAAAATGCTGTTTGTGATCCAAAGACAGCTGCAATCTACCAGTAAAAAGAACGTCTGCTAAATGCTGTAAACGTAAACGCAATCCACCAGTAAAAAAACTCTTTCTGTCAGGTGCAGAGATATTGTCCCCTAACCCATATTTCACATATTTCAGGTTCCTGCCTGTCAGAATAACTGCTGTACTGTCTGTCCTGTTCTCCGATTGCCTCACGTAAACAAGCAAATACCTTTCCAGCACATCCTGAATTTGTCAGTTGAAAAAGGCATCAAAGGGTAATGCTCCTTTTAACAAGATTACATCCAGCATTCTACTTTTAGAAACATCTGCAGTGCTTGAATAAGTGCTGGAGTCCTAAGACTCTGAAAAATCTTCAGAATGTAGCAAAATGTCAACCAGTAAAAAGATCAGGAATGAGGTTATTGTTGGACAAATTCAAGCTCAGCTCTCCGCTCATGAAATATGTACCCATATTCCACTTTATTCATTTGATTCCTCTTGAAAAATTGGTATCTACAATCAGGTGATGGGGTAACAGTTTCCCAGGTTTTTCCTCCAAGCTGTAATAATGTTAGCTCCATTATTTTAAACGCCATTTCTGTTTTCCAGATTCCAGACAGAATTGGCTCCCATTCTAGACTACCATTTTCCAATGAGCTGGTTATTAAGAGAACCACAACCACTTAAAATATTTAGAGATACAAATTAATGAATTTCCTGACGTAACTTTGAAAAAACAGAAAATGTGCAGCTCTGCACTGCCATTATGCAACCGAATACCCTGCCATCCGGTACCAATCTCTTTATTTATTTGACTGAGCGGAATTGGTGCCAAGGCTGGGCCAGAAGAAACGAAGTCTTTGGTGTAAAACCCACCAGAGCTGTCAGGGACATTTGGAGATGTCATCCATCATAACATCAGAATAGACTTAGCAATACCACAGAACTTTTCTCTGTAAATCATTTACTTCTCCAGTGGCAGGCAAACATCAAAATTAAACCAGGTTCAGCAGTGCTTGTTAAAGGTGACTAAATCAGTCAATATATGTGCTTTGTGAATATTGTGAAGTACTTTGTGAGTTTTGCTTATTTTGCTGCTGAAAAATCTTGATGCAGGCCGGATTTCAGAATGAACATAACGTGGACACTCATTTGTGTAGCTTTTGTAAACGAAATTTAATTTTACTGTGCTTGTCAAGCGTCAAAAACACGATCGCCCAAAAAACCCAAATAATTAATTTCAATTAATTTAATTAACCTGAATAATTAATCTAAGCATTAATTTTGAGTTTAAACCCGTTTTCTGTATGATGGCCAACCTCTAACCTCATCTTAAAATCCATACCGTGAATTTCACTGGTATAGACGTGAAAAATAAGTATTTTTTTCTTTAAAAAATAGGACGAATTCAGGACGTGGTTTGATTTGATGAATGAATGGAGCACAGTTACTTTGCTATGTAGGCTGAGTTCAAATGCATGAAATTAGATTGTGTGTGTGCATGTGTAGCCCAAAAATGGCCCAATATAATGATTTTCACACTGTGTGTGTGTGTGTGTGTGTTGGTGCCCATTTGCTCGTCCGAGGCCTGCAGCTGCCTCGTCTTGAACTGATTATTGATGATTGTTGAGCTGTGAGGAAAATGCAGCTCCGGTTCCGTGTGATCATAATTAATATATATTTTTAATACGCATTCATGGCGGGCCAGTTTTTATTCCACTGCTCACACTGAGAGCACACTGAGATCATACTGAGACAAACACGAGATTTAAAAGTCTTCCTCAGTTCAGACGGCTGTGATGCATTTCACCAAACTAAAAACGGGCATTTAGAGACAGAAGGGTGTTCTGTATCAGCACGGAGGGGTTTAACATTTATACTCTGGTCGCCTTCACTTCATACCTCTAAAATAAAACGCCTCTGTTTCCCAAATTTTACTTCTTTCTTTTTAATTCTTAATAGCGTTAACTATACGGACACATTTACAAAATAAACAATAAACATATTTACAGCAGACCTGCTACGGTCTGTAGCCCTATAAAACGATCCCTCCAATGTTAATATTTGTCTAAGTATAATATTAGAAATTATTAGAATGACGTTTAATTTTTGTAATGCACTTTTGGCTTTATTGCCTACATTTTCGAATTTCAGATTTTATTCAGTCAATTATTGCAGCTTCATTTTTTTGTAAAAACGCTCTCGTGTTCATTTTAAGAATTAACAGTCAAACGACTATTTTTTTTTAACAAATTCGTTTTTATTTCCTTTCAGACATTAAATGGGAAATTCGTCATTTAAATATTTTTTTTTCTATATACATATATATCTTTTTAAGTCACTCAAGGCACTTCAGTTGCGTGGTATATGAAGCCAGAAAAGATTTGAAGCATAAAAAAGTCCATAAATCAGAGTGGATTCAGGTCTTAAATGGGCCATCAGGTCACGCGTGACTGTGAGTTGGTAAAATACTTAAATTATCACGGGGCCTCAATTAATGAAGAAAAATATGATTTGAAATCCAATATTGTCCGAGAGTTACTTTTTAAAGTTAACGTATCTGTTTACAGTATTTTATTTTGCAAAAAGCCCTCGTGACTGTCAGTGGGTTCCTGTCCTGTGACCAGATGTTCAAACCTGACTCCACTCTAAAACACTCTTTCTGGGAAGAAAACTCCCATAAGTGAAGCTGAGCGTCCACTATAACAGTCCCGGGATCCCTGCACTCTGGAAGCTCCAAATTCCTGAGAAAAACAAATCAAACAAACAAACAAACAGAAAACACTTGGAAAAAAACTGCTGAAATCTTCAGACCTGAGTCTTTTCAGGGCGCGCGCGCCGTCACTTCTCCAGGCCGCGCGCCTTCAGCTGTCCGTACTGCAGGCCGAGGAAGGGCGGGAGGGCCAGCGGGTGGAAGAGCGCGGGGGAGGCCGGGAACGGGGAGCCCAGCCCGAGAGGAGCGCGCGACGGCGGGCAGGAGTGGGTGCCGCGAGAGAAGATGGCGGAGAGCGCGGGCAGCACGGCGGGCGCGTGCGCAGCGGAGAGGCGGTGAAAGGTGAAGGGACACGCGTCTAGGCCGGGCAGGGGCACGCAAGGAGCGAGGGGAGCACCACCACCGCTGCACGCGCCGCAGCCCATGCCTAGGAAGGCGGCCGCGCGCTCGTCGAAGGAGCCCGCGCGCCTGCAGTGCTGCCGCTTGAAGCGCTTGCGGCGCCGCAGGAAGCTGCCGTTGTCGAACATGTCGGCCGAGTTGGGGTCCAGGGTCCAGTAGTTGCCCTTGCCCGGGTTGCCCGGCTCGCGCGGCATCTTGACGAAGCAGTCGTTGAGCGACAGGTTGTGGCGGATGGAGTTCTGCCACGCGGGGAACTTCTCGCGGTAGTAGGGGAAGCGGCGGCTGATGAAGTCACAGATCTCGCTGAGGGTCAGCCGCTTCTTGGGGCTCTGCAGGATCGCCATGGTGATGAGCGCGATGTACGAGTACGGCGGCTTCACCGAGCCACTCTTGGAGCCCGGAGCTGCGGCCCCCGCGCCCGTGGCACCGCCCGCGCCCTCCTCCGCCTCCACTGGCAGTGACCGCGAGCCCGGAGGGGGCGGCAGCGCGACCGTGCCGTCCGACCCTGGTAGCACCGACACGGGCTCGTCTCCCGAGTCTCTGCTGCCCTCGCCCACCACGTCGATCACGAGCTCGTCCGTTAAATCCGTGTCCAGGGTCATCGCGGCGCTCGAGCGCTCGGCTGCAGGTGTGAGGAACCAACCGTCACTTTACCCCAGGAGACACTTCGACCACACAAAAAGTCGCTTCTCCGGATCACCAACGAAACGTAAACGAGGCAAAGATGATCCAGAAACCACCCGAAGGTGACTTAATTCACTTTCGGTTTAGTTTTGGCGACTCTAGCCACTTTAAAACCGAAATAATCTCCCAGCATTGTTAGACCACTGGCTTCCTCTGCTGCGTCTCCACAGCAACTGGAGAGCTGAGCTCAAGCTGCATCCCAGCAGGGTCACGTGATCGTTGCGTCAAGACCAAGCTCTCTAGGAGAAGACGCGGCTCCCGTAATTCAGAAATCTCAGAATTCACTTCAGATCTGGAGGAAAAAAGGAGGTCCAAGAAAGCACTGAGAGGAATTTAGGTGTAGTCTAATACGAACTCTAAAAACGTTTATTCTCTATAGAATGGTGGACAGAACTGCGTAATGAGGACAATTAATATTCTGTCTGTCAGTGTGGTGAACTAGCCTGCTTAATTGTTTTAATTAATTAATTCATCGATTACTTACAAAAAATAAAATAAAAGACGAAACAAGACTACGTATGTGGGACTGCTTGCGTTTTCTTTCCACAGCCCATCAAATTCCGTTTACTTGGAATGAGCAGATGATTAAAATCGCGGTTATACACTACTGTTCACTAAATTGTTTTAAATCTTTTAATAATAAAGTTAAAACATTCGATAAAATATTTTAAAACATTCGATTAGTTGTGTTAGTTGTGATTATATAAAAGAGTAAAGCTTGCAGAAATAAATCGTATGGTACAATATGCAGTTACCTAATGCAGCCTAAAGTATCAGCATTAGCAGTTTTATCACAGTAAATCACTCACACTGTACTGAGGTCAGTATCCACTAACTGTTACTGCAGCAGATAAACACACATCTTCACCATCGAGGGTAAAAAATAAATTACTATGCTCAGCACAGAAAGGTCCAAAAGACTCGTCAAATTTTCAAATGAATCATATCTTATTATTGTCAGTATATATTGATGATAGTTATAATAGTAATAATAGTATAGCAATAATAGTAATCACTATAGATAATAGTGACAATCGATTGCATGTCAGACACCCAGATAATGATAAGAAACAGTCTATAGTACAAACACATACACACACACTCCGGTTTTATGAGTAAATTAATGTGGTAGTTTTTATTATTATTATTGTTGTTGTTGTTGTTGTTATTATTATATTGTTGTTGTTGTTTTTAAATAACAACAATAATATAAACAATAACGAACTAATTTAAAATGCTTGTAGCTGTGGGTTGTGATTTTGGGGAGTGTTTTGGCGCGCGCGTTTTTTGTGCCTGCATTTTATCGTGTTAATCATTCACTCTCTCTCTCTCTTTCTTTTCTCTCTCTCTCCCTCTCTCTCTCTCTCTCTCTCTCCTTTGTCTGTTTTTCCCGCAGGGCTTTAGATTAGAAACAGAGTGATCTGCTTTCACTTTCACGAAACAGAGAGGAGGAGGAGAAGAGAGAAGAGGAACTGGGTGGCGCTCAGTCTTCAACCTGTCAGACTTAATCCACAAGTAATGCATTTATTGTGTGCCTTATAATAATATCACCATGCACTTATTTTTTGTTCCTGTAATTTGGACAAATCAGTCCAAATAACCTCATTAAAACGAGAGGAGTTTAGTCGTTTAATGAATGATTAAGAAATATTACACAACATTACACAATCCTATTGGTTTCCAACATAAACATACAGTATCAGCAACAAAACCTCCCCTCGATCATTTTCTGGGTGTTTATTATTTTTTCTGAAGTGAATGAATGCGTCTGGAATATTAGACCAATCTTTCAATTACACTGTTCTTTAAAGAAGACAATTTATTAACAGTGTTGAACACCATATATATATATATATATATATATATATATATATAGAGAGAGAGAGAGAGAGAGAGAGAGAGATTATATATACATTTAAATTAGATGGAAATAGGTGTCATAAAAAATTAATTAAATCTGACAAATTAATTATATATATATATATACACTTTAAAGTGGTGGCTAGTTGAACTCGAATTCGACTCGTATCATTCTAGTAACTCTCTCTCTCTCTCTCTCTCTCTGTCTCTCTCTGAGTGTGTTCCCAGTCTCCTCTCTGAGGTTTTCTCTGTGTGTTTAGTGTCCAGTCTTTGTGGTCTGTCTGCTCGTTTCTGTTCTGAACATGACAGACGGACTGAACTCAGACTGACTCTGGATCAGTGTTTTATTGTACAGTCATAATGTGGCCCATTGTGACCCTGTGTGACCGCCATGGCCCTTATATCACAGCTTTACATTCCCTTTGGTTCATCCGTTCTCTGATCCTGTTTGAGCACCTGAAAACAATTACTGTACCTTAATTCATACAGATTTTTAACAAAACAATAGACATCTTAATGTTTTCTTTCAAGGCATAACTAACTACATTTTAGAACAGTCAGAGCAGGTTCTCTTGATCCTTAACAAACTAAATTCAGTTGCTGGATGTGAATAGGTTTTGTCGTGCACAGTTATACTGTAAATTCTCAATAAGCCCAACCATCAATAAATCTATAAATTCTCTTAATCAGCAACGCCATCTCCAGCCTGTGTGAGGAAATCCTGTCTGCAGTTTCTTGTTGCTCGGGGCAGCTTGGAAAAAGCGTTTCATACTTTAGTTCAGTTAAGTTTGTGCAACTGAAAACCAAAAAGGCTTAACGCACTGATAAAGAATTGCAAATGAGCAGCAACGTTATAATCAGAAACAGAATCAGACAACGGTTTATTTGGAATATGACTAGATCACGTTAAGACAGACAGACAGACATAAATAAATAAATAAATACATACATACATACAAACATACATAAATAAATAAACGTGTGTGTGTGTGTGCTGATATGTGCCGTTATATATATATATATACGAAATATATATATATATACGAAATACACACACACACACACACACATATATATATACATAACGGCACACATGTCTCTATATTCAAGATTACTCACCTACTCACCTACATAGTTATACACACTTGTATCGCATGTGGTGAAATGTGCATATACTAAAAGATATATATATATATATGCCCTAATTTCAGTAGATGCAAAACAGAGATCTATAGAAAGTCTGAGCACATTGAAAGTCTGAGAGTTTGCACATGAGTGACAGATCAGACAGTCATGGTGTGATTAACGTGTGCGATCGTTAATGGCAAAACGTAACAATTGTACATAATTTAGAAAGCTCATCAAGCTCATTTACGCTCATATGGAATTGAATAAATATTAACAGATACAGAAAGGGCCAGTATTTAGTAGATGGTAATGGATGTGTCACTAAATGCTGATTATCTCAGTTGATAGAATTTCTTACATTAAATAAATCTGCCTCAAAGCTTATTTGGATCACACGGTGTCCTGATATTAGTTATTTTATTCAGTCTTTAATCGTATTCCTTAATTATTTTTATCCGTCTCTTTAACGAGTTGCCGTTTTCCGTTGTTCGTTTTTTAGGTCATGACTTTACAAAGGACCTTTGCTATCTGGGTGAATAACCGTTTCCCTGTCCAGATTTAGATCTGCTCGAGTAGATGGAGCTGAGCTCAAATGACCCTGAAGCGCCTTCTGCTTCGTTCATCTTTTCCTCTTTAGTTTTGCAGGGAGGCATTTTGTCCAGCAGAGGTCGCCCACACTCCTGCTGTGGCATAATACTAATACCAATACTAATATTACTACTACTACTACTACTACTACTAATACTAATAAAACTATTAGGATAATTATCTTTTATTTTCACATTTCACATACTGAGCTGCACCAAATCTATTTAAGCAGGACTAATTATGCTGTCTTTGTGTTATGCATTTTTTTTTTCCTTAATTACTGATGGTATCCACAATATGCTCAGAAAAGCATATTGGCTTTAGGTGCTCAAGCACCTGCCCCTTTGGACACAGTGCCAATTTATAAGGACCCCCTTTCGTGCACTCCCATTCCCACCTCACGGTCAACAAATGAACAAAATAAGTCCCCCTGCCTTCTTTGGAGTACCTGCCCCTCTAAAGGTCTCCTCAGGGCCCTCCTGACACCTGCTGAGTAATGTCAGTTTCACACACTTTACCTTCAGTCTTGCCCCCTCTGCTCCAGTGCTCTGATCATTTGTGTGTCTTTACCGAGTCTAAACCTGCCCCTGTTAAACCTTAATTAAATGCAAGTAATATTTGAGCTACTTAGCTGAATCATGTTCAGTAGTTTTGCCTATGACTAAGCTGGTTGTCAACCTCAAGATGTTCTGTCACATTTTCATACATTTTGACATGCCTGATTTGTATTTAATTACACCGTGAGCAACAGAACGGGCAGGTTTTCTGTGCCACTGCCTGTATATTCACTGAGAAAAAGGTTGTGTTTAAGTTCTTTAACCCTCCTTTTTAACTTCCTTTGCTAAATTTGCTATATTAGATAATTATATGTTTAATGTCTGTTCTGAAATGTAGCCAACTTATCAGTCCTCAGAAAAATGAAATATGTTGCACAACATGCATCGAAAAAATGTCTTTAAGAATTTTCATATCAGATTGTTGTCTGATTGCTCACCTCTAATTATTATGCAGGTATAAAAACAAAATAATACTCAATTAATTTTCATTTCATAAATAAGTAATATCTAAAATGAACAAAATAAAACTGCTGAGTTACAATGCACAGTTAATATTTGGATACCTGAGCATCGCGCCCATATGTGCTTGTTAACTATCTCATTCCAAAGTCATGGGCATTCATATTCAGTTTGTCCTCCCTTTGCTGCTGTAACAGCCTCGACTATTCTGGTAAAGCCTTCCACTAGATTTTCAGACGCAGCTGGAATCTTCTTCCATTCTGCAACAAGAGCATAACTGAGGTCAGACCCAGATTTTAGGCCATAAGGCAGGTTATCATGTTTAGCAATACAATTTATTTCAAAGGTGTTGGATGGGTCTGAGGGCTCAGTCAGCTTGTTTGGAACTTGGTAGTGAGAACTGCAACAGATGACAGACTTTTTATATGTGATAAGTACCTCTCAGCGGTCCTGTTCTGTGAGTTGTGTGGACAGCCTCAACCAAATGCCTAAATAAAATGAATGAGCTTGAATAAAAAGACAATTAAAAGATATAGCACAATGAAACTGTGATCGTACTGTAGAAGAGTCTGATAAATTATAGGATCTACGTGATTAGGTGGACTCAGAGGATGATAGAAGCAAGATAGATGAAATGCATTCTGTGTATAACGTCTACAACTAAAATAGAGTAATTAACATAAAAGGCCTATATTAGGTGCAGACTTAAAGCTTTTTAGCGGAATCAAAAATTCAATGTCATATTATTGGTTAGTATTTTTTACTAGCCTGCTTGTCCGTGTCGTGGAAAATTGAAGCAAAAAAGTCTAAGGCTGAAACTTCTTCTAAGTCAGAAGAAATCAGTCGAAGTCAGACGGAAGCGTCGTCGCTGGTTTTACTCAAGGTGATACAGCCGTGACCCGTGAGAGCTGCCTCCAAAGCTCGCTTGCCAACCGGGCTTGTATACAGTTTTTATAGGGATAAGAAAGCATGACCAAACCCATCCAACAGTATTAAACCAATAAGGTCTGATTACACAAATATCTGCATATTCATTGTTCTGCCCTCTCCTTTTCCACCAATAATTAAAAGTCCAGACTCTGCCTACCATTACCTCATGTGTATGGCTCATGGACAGCTTATGTCCAGTTCAATCTGGTTCTTCAAGGACAGTCTGTGAACTCATATGAACTTGTCTTCAAGGATGGGTACAGTGGCGCGAGGTGCTGAACTCTCCAGGCACAGGTGTTGTGCCTCAGACTGGCTGCTTTTTAAGAACGTATTCTTTGGGGATTTCCAGCTCAGCTCAAAGGACCTGATTTCATCCAATTCAAGCACACAGAGGGCTGGGGGAGATTTGGGCCTTGTATAGTGTGTATTTAATTCTCCATTCTATAAACATTTACTTACTTTAAAACCATATATTTCTACACTGTCACTCCGTAAATGCCCCTTCATGCACAGTGATTTAATCTACTTAAACCCAGATGTTTTAGATGTGGGCACACATCAGAAAAACAAGAATATTGCTTTTTAATTGATATGATAAATTGTGCTTAATATGACCATGGAATTAACAAGGTAAATGTCAATTTTAATTTCAAGTTGTCTTTGAAAAATAGTGGTTTCTTGGCTTGAGCATACTGTTCTTATAAAACATTCATGGTATAGAACCTTTACATTATATGAAAGTCCTTAAACGTAAAAAAAGGCACTTAATACTCATCTCTAATTCACGAAGAATAGTCTTTAGAAAACCATCCACTGAAAGATGTGAGAACTGAAATTATCGAGAAGCCAAAATTGTCACCAGGGGGCGCAATAGTTCACTCAAAAAGTTGTTTTGCATGTGGAGCCCAGTGGCAAGGGCAAGTGATTTTTGTTTACTGTATGCTGTCTCAGCTTCTCTCCTCTTGGGCATATGGTCAGACTGTAAGACACACAGAGACACAAAGACAAGTACAATATAAAATATAAAGTCTAAATACATCCAATAAAACCTCTGCAGAAAAACTCAACATGAAATACATTATGCTATATACACAACTGCTGGGTATAAATACTATAGATAAGTAACTTACAATTAAGTGAATTATTAATAGGTTTTACTGTAGTAGCTTGGTAGCTTGGTATATAGCTGTTTATGATAAAAGAGTTGGATGTACTTTTTCACAGGCTTCAGTAATGCCTTCACACAGTGATCTGCAGTTTACTAGCAATCCTTCAAGAAGAGTCTTTCTCAGTCTGGCAACATGCTGTCTGCTAGCTTGTGTTGATTAAACCACCAGACTTGATGCTTACTTCTCCCTAACTATGTGGCTTATATTGCATCACAAATTATCCATTATGGCTACAGTGTCTATCCTTAGAGACTACAAAAGCATTCGACAAGATTCTTCTTGAGAAAAAAAGAAAAAACACACAGCCCATCTGAAGTCCGAGGATCCCTAGCTTCAAAAGATTTGTTCAAAATGTATGTTTTGATTATAAATGTTCAAAATGTAATATCTCTTGATTATAGCCAAAGAGTTTAATTTTTATTTTATCAGGCCACAGCATATGTTCAGACACTTACTTTTATGATGAGATGACAGTTAAAGTTATCTTCTGATCACGCCTCCATGTAGGTTATGTTTTTTCTTGGTCCTGCAGATCTTGTCTTGAATTCATCAGTTCTCCTTAACTTTCATTCCTTAATGATATTTCAGACAGTGAAAATAACAAGCAAGACGTGTTTAAATGTCTTTTGTAGTCTACTTTTCTAAGTGTCTGTTATCTTTAGTTTCAGATACTTTATTGGCTGCTTAGATAAGTCCGTTGTTGTTGAGTGTAAGCGACAGTGTGGGAGTTAAGAAGGGTCACAAAATGTATTACACTCTTGAATTGTCTACACCTGACTTTGAGACTTTAAAATTATACTTGTGAATGAACTGATAGCCCAAACATTTGCACATGACACAATTTATTGTTTTAATTTTTCCTCTAATATATTAATTAGTATTAGCGGTGCAAGATGTAGAAAATAATATTAGTACTAGGCTGCAAAAACAGCCTGTTCTCAAATCAGTTTTTGTGATGTCACAAAATCCACATATTTTCATGTCTCCGTATTCAGCCTGCAGCAGTTTAGCCCCGCCCACTCATGCTGAAGTTCTAAGAAGTGTTTCAGACCTTTGCTGTCAGGGCAGCCCATCAGAAAAGAGACTGGTTACATATTTCCGCCTTAAATGCACGGTAACAAACAGAGCCTGTTTAATTCTGTGGTTGGAAAATGGTCATGAAAGAATGAACTATGCTGAATTATGAAATCTTTTTGGTGCGGAAAACACATCAAACGTCAGGGAAAACATGAAAAATGTAGAATATGGATGGGCCCTTTAAAAACACCTCAGTCAAACAGGGTCTCTAATGGTTAAAGACTGGCCAAAGTAATTTGTTGGATTAGATGAAGACCTCCATTCATCCGAACACCCAGTAACTCGCCTGGAGCTGTGATTGATCAGAAAGACTGTGATTGGTTAGAGGCTCATTTGCATATTGCAGCCTTCTGTAATACCAGTATTGCAGAGACGGATATCGCAATAACGATTAACAGAAACACTGTGCAACCCTACTAAGTATATATTAAACTTATATATATTAAGTGGTAATCATGCATCAAAAAACAAAACATTATTTGACTGGGGTGCCACTGAACACTCAAATGGTTCATGTTTTGGACATATGATTTTATAAAAGGCTTTTAATTGCTTTAGAACCTTTACTTTATGTTCAGTTACACGATGTTCTTCACAAGGGCATATCTGCATACAGCATATTAACTGGACCAAGTGTACTTGAAACTGGAAAACTCTTAAATGTGCAATACAGTACAACTGCAGAACTAGAACTGGAAACCACTACTTTACAAAACTAAAAGTCATTTTTGTACATCATCACTCCAAAGAACTTTCTTGTGCATGTTTTCTTGCAACAAGTTAACACATTAAAACCTAACTGGTTATATTTAAGGAAAAGAATATAATATATTTGACAGTCCTGCCTTGATAACAATGGCAACCCCTCCATATATACTCTTCACCACTCATCAGTCATCTTTACCACCACAGAAAACATGCACATGCAAAACCAATCATTTTTAATTAGGGTCTTTAGGCATGCTTGGGGCCTCAGAAACACCAACTCCACCCCTGCTCAAACCTTTTGTGTTTTAAGATCGCCCTGGTGCCAAAATAACTTCAATATGCATTTTTTCCATATTTTCATTCCAGCTTTGTCATGTGCAGGTCTACCAACACTTTAATACACATAAAGCTAAATGTGTCATAAATCATGAATGAAAATAGAAGGTAAGATCAGTGATTGCAGAGACCAGGAATCTTGTTCTTCCAGAAGATCTAACTTCTGTGAGCTTTCCTGAATGCATTCTTCTAAACGTGTTAAGCTGCAGGTGTGGTAATTAATCTACAAGCTACATTATTATACCAAGCATTTCTGTGTGTAGCATAGTCTGTTCATATTGTGGTTGTTTTCTTTCTACAGATTTTTATTCAG
>JBBPCZ010000028.1:11612610-11631043 GCA_037974445.1 Brycinus macrolepidotus
AACTCCTCCCCCGTCACACACCCACATAATGCAATATCCCAATGCTACTTTGTTGTGCAATTTTCTTATTCAGGGTCTAAAACATTATCATTATGTGCAATAGTCTTACCATGTGCAGTATCATTCGCTGCTTTTCTTAATAGGTACTAAATCAGTTAATTATGTGCAGTATCTTATCATGTTCACTAGTCTTACCGTGTATATCACTACTTATGTCAATATTACTTATATACTACTGATCTCTACTACTTACACATACATATTAACCACTTATACACATACTTCTAACCACCATTAGTAATTCACTTAACTGTAAGTTACTTATCTATAGTATTGATACCCGGCATTTGGGTATATATCATAGTGTATTTCATATTAAATTTTTTCTGCAGATTTTTTTATTGGATTTATTTAGACTTTATATTTCATATTGTTCCTGTCTCCGCATCTCTGTGTGTCTGTGCAGTAGTAACTTAAGCAATTTCCTCCGGGATCAGTAAAGTTTTCTGATTCCGATTATACAAGCTGAATGTGTGCAATGACAGAAATAATGAACACAATTTGAATCAAGAAAGATCACTGCATCCCTTTTCTTAGTGCGGAAGACAAACCTTCCTACATTCTCTCCCTCCCTCTAACCCTCCCT
This sequence comes from Brycinus macrolepidotus, assembly GCA_037974445.1. Classification (NCBI taxonomy): domain Eukaryota; kingdom Metazoa; phylum Chordata; class Actinopteri; order Characiformes; family Alestidae; genus Brycinus; species Brycinus macrolepidotus. The sequence goes on from JBBPCZ010000028.1 coordinate 11,613,257, forward strand.
CACTCACACAAACACACACTCACACCTCTTCGCGGCTAAAACTGAAACCCACCAGGAGCTGAAGAATAAAGAAAGCGAGCAAATGTGGGCAAGCCCTGAAAAGGCCAAAGGCTTTCTTCATCCTACAGTAATCCTTCATCTACAATAAAGCACTTTTCTACAACATAATATTGAATTTGTCACATGAGCGGGCCTGGCTCCACAACAGTTTAACCCCAAGTGTGCTTTCCATGTCGGCAGCAACAAAAGACCAATCAAAGTTTAAGTTCAGTGCAAAAGGGGAGCTACGTTCCATTTCATTTACTCTGAACACGCTTGGCTCAGACAAATCTGCGTGTTTGGAACAGTCTGATGAGGCTTGGCAGGTTAACGCCGGTCACACGGCACTCAAATCCCTCACACACGCTTGGAATCATGGGAGCTCTGCCTTCCCTCAACGTTTCTTTGTGATAAGTTAAGCCAAATAGGAGAAGCCGGCCAAAAACTACACACCACAAACATTTTTTTTCAATGGAGAAGAACAACACTGTGTCTAATACCTCAAAGAAAAAACTGATTAGTAAACTCAACAAGATAACTAATCAAATTACTGGTGTTTGAAACTGAAGCTGAATTAAATTATGTAACATAATTATGTAACAACCCCTAATTATCTTTTTAAATTTAAACTTCTACTGTATTTGCCTTGCATAAGACGCCAGAGTATAGGCAGATAAGAAATTACTTGGACCACTCTTAAAAATTAAGGTGTTGTAAACCGATACCATAGAAGAACGTTTCAACCTGATTCTTTAAAGAATCATAAACGTGAAGAACCTTCGAAAACCCTCTGGACCTGAATCTGGTTTCTGGTCCTGAGTTTTGTAGTCACTAGTTATATTACATGATGGCCGATCAGTTACATCAACAGTTCAGTTCAGTGATTACAAAATCCTGGAGAGAAACTGGATTTGAGGTCTGGAGTTAAAAACCTCTGCCAAAGAAGAACCACCTATAGTTCCTGAACAATATTTCACTTTGAATGTTCTTTACACTCTTAAGAGCAAAATGGTTCTCTACACAGTGCCACAGAAGAACCATTTTGGTTCTCAAAAGACCCTTCAGTCAATGATTTTTAGTAGAAACATTTTGCAAATGAGAAGTGTGATCCTTTTGAGTAATGTTAAAGTTCTATAAATTGTTAAATTCATACAACAACATTTACATTGTGTCAGGATTCTCTGAACTTCACATTCACAGTTCTCTTCATCAAAAATGATTCTTTAGGTAAGCAGATAGGTTCTTCTATAGCACCGATCAAAAATCAGAATCAGAATCAGAATCAGAAAACTTCATTGATCCCAAAGGAACTTGCTGCACAGATTGCACAGACAGACAAACAGAGACAAGAACAATATAAAATATAGTCTAAATAAATCCAGTAAAAACTCTATGCTATACACTATGCCATATACACAAATGCTATAAATACTATGGATAATTAACTTATATTTAAGTGAGTTATTAATAACACAAACGGTGGTTAGGAGTATGTTATTGCACATAATAGAGATAAGTAGTAAAGTAAAGTAAAGTGACACCTTCTAGTCACACGTGAACACATCACACAGTGTGAACAATGTGAAATTCTTTCTCTGCATTTAACCCATTCACAAAGTGAAGCAGTACCTCAGTGATGACACTAGCAGTCCAGGGATTCAAACCCACGACCTTCTGATCTCAGGGCTAACTCCCTAACCACTAGTCCACCATTTAAGTATATAATATTTAAGTATATAATATTCATTAGTATTTAAGAATATAATATTGTGGCACCTCGTCAGTATTTAAGTATATAATATTGTGGCACCTTTTTTCTGTATGATAGAGTCCTCTATTGCAGGAATAACAGTCCCAGAACTGGGACCCAATATGTAATAGTAGCATGCCTGATTCAACTTATTACCTAATTAAGATACTCCTTGTGTACTGTTAGAGTAGGAAAAACACAAAAATGTTAAAGAGCATGGAGTCTGACTTTGGGAACCAATGTTTTATAGCTTGGTTCCACATGATAGTTCTATTCCTATTTAGTGTTTTTCATAGAACCATACATTCAAGTCAAACAGAATGTCAAAAACATTATTTTTAAAAGTGGATCATTCATGTTGCAGCATGGGAGAAGGTGACTTTCCCACCTATTACTCAAACCCAAAAGACTGAGGTTTCATTGGAAAGGGAATGGCACGTCACTATTTCCACTGTAAAATGTTCACAGCTCTTGGTAGAAACTGACCTTTTACACAGACATGCTGCTGGTCTTCACTAGCCGAATCCTGACCCTGAGCATCACAAGAAAGCATGAACTAACACTGAGGTTCAGCCTCAACATTGGACCTGAACAGGAATAGTTGCTTTTATTCATTTACTCAGTCACATACTTTTACTTACACAAAAGTATACACAAATTAGCCATAACATTAAGCTCCCAAGTATTGTACAGGTCTTTGCTATGCTAAGTCAAAACCTTGAACTCTTTGTCATTTTCCTCAAACCATTCCTGAACAGTGCAGCAGGGCTCATTATCCTGCTGAAAGAGGCCAGTGTCATTAGATAAAACTGTTGCCATGAAGGGGTGTAATTGGGCTGCAAAAATGTTTAGGTAGGTGGTACGTCTCAAAGTAACATCCACATGAATTACTGGACCTAAGGTTTCAGCAGAAGATTGCCCAGAACATCATACTGCCTCTGCCGTCTTCTTCCCATAGTGCATCCTAGTAAGTGACCCATGAGCACCTCGCTGTCCACATGATGTAAAATGTAATCCATCAAACCAGGCTAGCTTTCTCCATCACTCCAGGATCCAGTTCTGGTGCTCACATTGCCACTGTAGGTATTGTCAACATCATGGCCACTCTGAACAGTCTATGAATTCATATACACAGCAAACAGCGAAGCACTGCGTGTTCTGACAACTTTTTGTCATAGCCAGCATTAACTTTTTTCATCAGTTTGTGCTACAGTAGGTCTTCTGTGGGATTTCAGCCCTTAACAGCTGCCACTGTAATTAGATAGTCAACATTATTCCTTTCACCTGTCAGTGGTTTTAATGGCTGATATATGAGGAAAGTCAACTATTTTCCACCAGCTGGTGGCTGAGGGTCCTTTCTGTGGACTTTGCATGTTCTCCCTGTGTCCACATGGGTTTCCATTGGGTACTCCGGTTTCCTCCCACAAAGACATGCATGTCAGGCAAATTGCTAAATTGCACCTAGATGTTAGTGTGTGTGTGATTGTGTGTGTCTGCCCTGCAATAGACCAGCTGCCTGTCCTAGGTGCTTCTCTGATCCCAAAAAGAGAAGGATGCCAAATAATACTCTTGACTTCCTAAACTGATAGATGCTGGGTGTAGTAATTTAGAATTTGGAATTTCTAGATGTGCTTCTTTTTTAATGATACTAGTAGTTTGAGTTTAGGTTATTCTACCCCCTTTACTCAAAAGGGTCTTTAAAAACTCCTCACCACCCACAATCCTCTGTCAAAGCATGAAATGCAAGCAAGAGAAGAGCTTTTCATGGATCTGGCTATCTTCAAAAACAAACATGAAGCTTGTAGTGATTAATGACTTGCAGACTGTTTTACACAGTCAAGAATGACTCATGTGGATCTAGGCTTCTTTCCTAAAATCTGGAAAATAGGGATGAATTACATTAAAGACTTTAAAATAAAGACTGATGGCAAGCAGTGTGGTATGAGTTTGGAAGCTTTTGCTGGCAAACCCGCATTCCTTTTTTCTCAGACAGCCGCTCTCTTATGGTCCATTTTTTCCTCCTTTTCCTTTCTCCTCCTCCACAAAACAAACAGCTTGAGGCTACATTTGCGAATCAGCGGTCTCCATAATTGAGAGGAATTGTGCTTCCAGTATAATAACAGACAAAGAACTACCTCAGAGACCTTCATGTGGATTCTGTCATGGAGAACGTTTGAAGTTCAAAAGCATTTCATGTAAAAAGCCACAATAAAACTGGTACGACAGGAGAGACGTAACTTTGGGTCAAGGCAATAGAATAGAGAGCAAAAGAAAAGCTGACGTTCAAAGAATGTCATACATTTCCAAGATCCACACTTAAAGGAATACTCCTGGTAGGAGTGGGAGGTATAACAATACAATAGTGAATACCAGTTCAATCTTGTCTCATAATGTAGATTATACCATGACATGCATACTGTAATTCACCCAAAAACAGGGGACTACAAACAGCCCCAACCCTGACACAAAGTTTAAAACTCAACATTATTATAAAAGCACAGTAAAATGGTAAACCAAATTTAGCAATACTATACAGTTAAATTTGATTTTAGTTACCAAGTACAAAGCGCAAAATAGATTTAAAGATGAGAAAGGTAGACAAAAACAAACAGAAGGACAGTTTGTATCATATAACAACTAAAAACAGGCAATAATTATAACCAATATTAAACTCTTTTTCATGTTCAGATTGTGGTAAATGCTGTGTCTTGTACAGCTTCCGGTGTACAAAAAAAGAGCTAAAATCACCTTTTCCTCCATGTTGGACGAATAACTGACTAGATAGAAGGCATCCTTGATCTTGACTGGTTAGCAGTGATGACGTATGGTTGTTCTTTCACAATGCACAGCACAAACCATGCTGTTTTTTAACCTAAACGTGGGGTTTAAAAGCATGACAAAAAAGTGCATGGTGCAGACTAGAAGAGTGCTCTTCAGTTGCAGTGCTCACTGCTCCTTAGACAACACTGAAAACCTGCACGTTTGAGAGAGTCTGAGAGACTTAGATTACAAAGCATTGGCTATTCACTAGTTTTCAGACTGATAAAAGCTACAGCAGGGGGAAGAGCCTTTTCATACAAAGCCCCCAGCTTTGGAATAATCTTCCGGTCAGTGTTTGGGATTTAAGTTTTCAAGTTTAGGCTAAAAACCTACTTGTCTCATCAGGCTTTCCATAATTAATTTTTTTGAGATCTTGGAGCTCATTTACTCTCACAGGTTAGACACTCTGAGCCATTACACTTCCCTTTTGTTTTTCTTAGTAGGCCTGCAGTCATATGTATGAGTTAAATTGTTAAAGAAACCAACTCCACCCAGATAGGTTAGCCACAAGTCTTTATTATACCTCTGAGGAGTCTGTGGATGGCCTTCAGGGTTGGTATTTAACCATGAAGTTGAAACACCATCTGAAGTTCAGCTTTGAGGGAGTCTCCTTTGTTTTCTGTTTGAGAAACGTACAGGGATTTTTTTAGCTTCAAATCTGGATATTTGAAACATGGAGATGCTTGCTGATAAATAGGAGTAGCATGAAAATCCCTTCATGAACCCATAACTGTGCATCAGTGGCCGGCTGGCGTAATTTTGACAAATATTATTCCCATTTGCGGGATCACGTGAATGCTAAATCACACAATGAACACAAATAAGATGTTTACAGAATGTAAGTAAAGCAAATGCGGGCTCATTGTAGGACTGCAGCCGTCTGCAATATCAGTAATGCAAAGGCCAGTGACTAACAAGTGACACAGAGTCCTATTTGAACTGTGACATGTGCACCTACAAGTATAATGCTTTCATTTTAGTCCCACTTTTTTCCCACAGCAAGTCTATATGTGTCCTGCGCACTGGTCAGCATTCCTACAGGGGCACCAGTCACCACACACACACACACACACACACACACACACACACACACACACACACACACACACACATTCTTCTTGCACTTATAGTGGAGCACTACTGTTTCTCTTGATTTCTGGTCACTATTTTACCGAGATCTGGTGAACGGCCTACCACAGCTACGACCATCTGATTTTTCCAGAAGTGGCCAGCCAGTAATTAGCCTTGAGCTGGGAATCCAAGCCAAGTGCCAATCCTCCTGCCCCTCAAACCACTACAGCCATGCCACACAGCCACTACCAGCTTGAAAATTCATTTTCACTTCTATTTTACCCATTGCAAAGCCCCAATTCAATGGGAAGCAGTGGCAGTAAAATACTGCAGACCATAGAGTAATGTGTAATGAATTTTGCAGTTGAAGTTTGTAATTACTAACTTTGACAAAAGCCTGATGTAATTTGATTTTGTTTACGTTTACGTTTACATTTAGGGCAATTAGCAGATGCTCTTACCCAGAGCGACGTACATTAGTGCTTAAGTAGTCCACATCTGTTCTTCAGACAAAGTAAAGCTAGACTTAAATCAACATCTGCTTTTAACCAAGTTACTGCCAGCTAAGTTACACATCTTAACAAACCCTGTCAAAAGAAAAAAAGTAAGAGGTTAATACACAAGTAAGGAAAAACAGGTAAGAGGGAAAGTGCCTGAGGGTTTTTTCATTTTTTAAATATACAGGAAAAGATGTATAAGAGATAAGCAAGAGGACTGGTTAGTCACCAAGGTGCTCCTTGAAGAGGTGGGTCTTCAGACGACACTTGAAGACAGCGAGGGACTCCGCAGATCTGACTGCAAGAGGAAGTTTCTTCCCCATAGCTCATTGAAACAAGCAGAGAAATTGTTACACATTTTTTCATCATTTTGCAGAACAAAATACCCTTCATATTTTTTCATATTTTTGTCATTGGTTTACATCAACGTGAATATCCTCAATAGCGACAACCCCAGTAAGCAAATTTGGGGTTAGAGAAGATACAGAATGCAAATCAGATATTAATGTAACTCACTGTGTAATTATGTAATTCATCTGAATAGTAGGGGAAAATATCAGTAAAAACTCGAGACGTCTTTTTGTTTTTGTCTGGCTGGATGTCATTTCTCTCAGAGGCTCACATGGCTTAGGAACTAAGACTTGAACGCCTTTTGCTTTTAAAGAACAGTGATAAGTGATGCCCATGAATGTGTGAGCCAACACAGTCCTAAAACCTTATCAGTACCCCAGACCCTTAATGTTGTACTGTGATATACTGCTGTGGAACGTTCTGCGCTGGATTCAGAATCCCACACACACACTTCATAACATGTTGTAGTATTCCAGGCATCCTCAAGTAATCCTACAATGGCAGTAAAATAATCAAAGCTTTAAGAATTATATACAAAGATAAGTAAATGGTCACTGTGAGTGCTGAAAGATGCCAGGCCTAGTGTCATCTAGGTTAACTCTCAGAGCCTCATCTCCAGACTGGAGCTGTAGACTGATAAGACTCAGACATGGAAAGACTCTGCCTTTCTATGTAGAGGGTACTGCTGCAGAGAACAACACATGTTTTACTTCATTTGTAAATTAGTCAGGATAATTCACTGTGCATAATTCAGTATAATTATTTGCACTTAATTAAGCATGTAATTAAGCAGTCAAACCAAATCCAGAAATTTCACATTTACATCAGACTTAAATTTTACTTTTGAAATATCTATTATTAAAGTGATTGGTCATTTTTTTAAAACAACTTTTCCACATCCTAACAAAGTGGGTTTTAGTTCATGTTCTCTTTACAATAGTGTTAACAAGGCCTTTTGAAAGTGCTTTTCTGGAAATCTTTAGGTTTCACATTAATCCCTGAACCCTTTGCTTCAGAGCTTCATTTGATTCATTGCAAGTTTGAGTGGTGATTGGCTTCACATGGCATGAAGGAAATACGTTGTAGCCTTCACCCTCTGGGCCTGCAGACATTGTTCTACAGAGGAAAACTGGCTGTGACTAATACTAAGATAATATGACTAATACTGAGCTTGTTAAAATTGGAGGAAAAAATAACCCGTTCCTTTAGATCAGAACACTTGTAGTGTTTCTAACAAACCAGGTGCTGAATTTGTCATTAGAACAAATGTGGTTAATGTTTTTAGGCAGCTGGTTTAGCATTGTATGCTAATCAGGGGAGGAAAGTACTTTTAAGTAAATGTTAGTACCAAAAAGCAGTTGCACTTTATTACTATACGTAAGTTTTACTTTGGACAAAATGCACTTAAGTATCACTGAAACTGAACAGAAAATGTACTCCTTACATTTTAATTTGAGCCTTTTAAAGTACTCGATGCAATACTGAATACCAGTGGGTGCTTGCATAAAACATACTATTTAAAACTTTCATTTTTGACTTAACTGAAATATTTAAGTGGAAATATTCAAGCGGTAAGTGAGAAGGTCCATAAATATGAGATTATTGTGAGATTCAGACCCTAAATTCGTGGTTGAACAGTTCAGTATCTGTCAAATAATTGAAATATACAGATTTATATGGATCCTTTTAACTTAAATACTTGAGATGTTTTATGCAAAAGTTGAGATTTTCTCTTGCCAAAAAGTTGGGGTCCTGAGTGTTCTAATGTATTGTTTTTAATTAACCATCATTAATAAATGAAACTTCCCATAACTATGCTGTTTCATCTTTGGACTGTTACTGTCCATTAGTCGCTGTATAACTTATATATACTTGAGCATGTTTTACTTTCACTCAGATATGTATTTTTTTTCCATATTTCCATACTTTTTGACAGACCATCCATCCTTTCACATTCTTTTAGTTTCCCTGTACATTTTCTACCATTTGGGTTATTACCTATAGATATATTGAAATTTGGAAAGAAAGAATTTTGCAATCAAGAGTAAGACATATGAGTAATATGAAGTCAGGGTTGCCAACTCTCACGCATTAGGCGTGACAGTCACGCATTCAGCCTCAATCTCACGCTCTCACGCTCAAGAAAGAAATCTCACGCCAAATCTGACATCCTTCTGTGTTATAATTTTTTTCACTCATGTGAAAAATGATTCGCTGAAAACATTGGTTTCAAAGATGTTTATTTCTTACACGTAGATGATAAGCATGTGTAAAACGTAAAGCGAGAAAGGTTGTATCCCCCCCCCACATCTGTCCGTCCGTCCGTCACCGCTCACCGCTCACTGCTCCCGACATCGGCCATCGCCGCTCACCGATCCTTTTTAATCAAACAATTCAGGCAAGTGAAGCACTTAAAGAAATAATTCAGGGAAAAAATTAGCTTACAACCTAAAAGAAGGGTAAGTTTCCAGCCCTGATATCTGACAAAGATGACTGTTCCTGCTGTTTAAGTCATGCTATGAACAGAATGTCATACAGTGTCTGAAACTACATACTTGAGTCTATTTAAGATAACAGTTTGAGGCAAGTGATTTTTTAGGCGTGCTGTTAACTGGTGAGGTAAAAGCTTGTACTACCTGTTAGCTACAGTAGCTTCATCGCTCCAGGGCAAAACTAAAGAAGCAAACTTAAATGCAACATATCTTGGCTGAACTACTACATTTGCAGGGACACACCTGTTTTCCAGGGTAGTCTTAATACTTCAGCATACCAAGACATTTTGGACAACACCACAGAGCCCTGACCTCAGCCTCATCCAGCAACTTTGGGATGAACTGCAACGGAGACTGTGAGCCAGGCCTTCTCATCCAACATCAGTGTTTGACCACATAAATGCTCTACAGAATGAATGGGCACAAATTCCCACAGAAACACTTCAAAATTATGTGGAAAGGTTTCTAAGAAGAGTGGAAGCTGTTATAGCTGCAAAGGGGGGACCAACTCCATATTAAAGTCTAAGTATTTGAATGCAATGTCATTAAAGTCCCTGTTGGTGTAATGGTCTGGAGTCCCAATACTTTTGTCCAAACAGTGTAAGTAGGATGAATGCATGAGGACAGCACTTTTCCACTGAAGCAGCTGTGTCAGACCCTGTAGCCTACTGCTGATCTGCACGTTCCTCTAAGCTGGCACTGAGCCTACCCAAACACCCCCAAACCTTCCCCTTAACCCCTTGACCTCTGACTCCATGACCCCTCCACTGCTCGCCCGCGTCACATGCAAGCCACAGCTGCTTCCCACAGCGCAGCGGGACAGTGTGTGGGTGAAAGTAGCACAGAGAGTGGCACTGATGTCCTTCAACCTCGGCCTTTGCTTCTAGGATATAGAGGGACATGGAAAAGACTGAAAAAGAGGAAACAAACTTTCTTCAGCTGTTAAAAATAGTAAATGCTTCTGCACCATCATCCTGTCTTAGCTTTGAAAGACCGGGACAGGGGAAAAAAAGGAAAAGAGAGAAAAAATGAGTGGGTCAGATTTGGTTTGAACATCCAGCTGGGAGGTCAGCACTCCTTGGGGACAATGTGAGGATATGAGTGTTTGATGACAAGAAGCGATAAGACTCAGCGAGGGGAATGAGCGAGGGAGGGAAAGAAGGAGGGGCAGAATGCCACAAGAGTTTTTTTTTCTCTCTGTCCTTTCTTTCTCCACAGTGACATGATCGAAAGCATAGCTAATGACTTGACGGCCTTGATTGCTGTGACTCAGTACTGTCAACAAAAAACTCTGAATCATACGCGCTACAGCTGCATCATTAACTTGATGAATTGTTTGGGAAAGCCAAAGTCAGATCTTTTCTTTCTTCTTTCTTAGAGTAGACATTGACTTGTAATTCTTGTTTTTAAGGCAACACAGTGGTTTTCTGGCAGATGGTGCTTTTTAACCACTGAATGAACGTTGAGGGCTGATACATATTTGTTTAGGAACTAATCCTCCAGCATGGCATGTTTGGGCACCAGTTCAAATGTCAAAGGCGTTTTTCACACGAGAGGGCGAATCAGGTTTTTAGACTTGAGTCTTCAGATTTCAAATTACAAAAGGCCAAATCTGAATGCATGGTCACACTGTAAAAAATACTGCTGTATTTTTATTGCATTCTGTATTTGCTGTATTTGAGTATTTCCTGCAATTTTCATGCTAAAAGTTACCATTTTACAAGATGCAAAACTTAGTAAAGCATTGACATTTATGAGTTTAGATATGTACATTTGCTTAATTTGATTATAACTACCTAACAGAACATTCATGCTATATTTCACAACAGCATTGCACTTTTAGCAGGTACAACATGAACAAAACATGACATAAGAACATAGGATGATCAGCAAATAACATTAGCTAAAAGGCCAGTTGTCTCCACAGTTAACATTCAGACACAGAGTTTAGATTTAAATCTTTACTGAAAGACACCATAAAACTACAGCATACAAAGTAAAACTGTGTTGCCTATATATGTGTTTAAACTCTCAAGGTTATGTTTAGGTTATAATATGTGATGTGCATCCATTTTTTTCTTGTTGTGCATTGTGATGTCAAGAACCACCACCCCTGAACGGCGAAAAACCACATGAAATCCGATCTGGCTTGTCAAACTGAATCACATGTCCAACCTCCCACAAATGTGACTTGAGTCTGATTGGAAAAAGTCAGATTTTACATGTTTTTTTGCCATTCACATTGCAGAGAATCTGAGCTGCCTGTCTGACTAAAGCCAACAAACACAGGTTTTCTCACTCAGTCCTTTATGTTTTAGTTGGAACTGGATCATAGAGGCACACTCTTATAAACAGAAGTATGAAAAGGATTCTTTGGAGCGATGCCTTAGATGAAGCTACCTTGGAAAATAATTTCAATGCATTTCACTACTTAAACAGATTCCTGTTGAAAGGAAAAGGTTCTCCTGTTGTTTAGCTTCAAAGAACCATTTTGCCACCTTCAGTTTTAGGTGTGTGAGTAGCTATTATCTCATCTACCAGGAAACCGTAAGTATAAATAAAAACTTGCCCCTCACAGTCTCTAGACACCAGGTCACATTAAACCAAGAAATAATCCCAGGTTAATAGCCTGAGGCCAGTGAAAAACAATCATCTACATGAGACTTTGTTTCCTGAGACAGTGCTAGCGATGAGCAAACAGCTGACATCTATCCCAGAGCATTTTATCAGTTCTTGAAGTCCTCATCAATGCTTTTATCTATCCTGCCGGACAATGGGCTCTGGATTCCTGCTTTGTCCACTGAGGATTAGCAAGCAATTTAGATAACCATATCTCAGTGTCTAGACACACAGGCCAAGCTGATGGCCTGACGATGTCAATTACTAAAACAGTGCAGTTCTGTGAAGCCTTGGAGCACCACTGTTTCCATGTGCTTCCAGGAGAATTGCAGTTCATGGTGGAATTCTGATTGTTTGTGGTCTGAGGGTTCAAGCTTTGAAGACAAACGTTAAAGATGTTTGAAGAATGTGGTATACAAGAGAGCATGGAAGGAGAATATGCGTTTGAGGAAACATTCAGTATTGAGCAAGCAATGTCAAACAAGCATGCCATCTGGAGAGCTGATGTGCCAGGTCTCAGATGTGGTGCTGGCATGCAGCTCAATCTGGTGTGGAGAGATGGAAAGAATTTTAGGGGAAAAAACAGGGAGACAGAGAAGGAGAAGAGTGTGCATAAAAAAAAAAAGGTTCCTACATGGGTCCTGGGTTGGATACTGTTCTTGGACAGCTTTTAATTGAATTAAAAAATAAAAATGTAAAGTCCTGAGAAGAAACTCAAGGCAGTTGGTGTTGGAATTTAAATCTTTATATACGCAGGCAGAGAGTATTTCTGGCTGGGTTTTAGAGTAAATCTTTGTGGCTCTCAAGCGACCTTCAGAAAACCCACAGAGCACATGTGGGAACGTACGTGGGTGGGAAATTTGTGGTGGCTTTTTCTCGAAATGGACCAACTCCAGACGGTAAGTGATGATTTCCTGTGAATGAAGCTGAAATGCAAAAGCAACTATTTCTTTCCATACTCTCAGTGGGTAATCCCTCTCTCACATACAGCGCGTAGAGTTCCCCCAGCATTTAGAGACACAGCAGGGATGCTTCTCAGAGGCCTTGTTTTATAATGAAAGGCCTCACTCTCCAGCTCCCAAACCCACAGAGCTGAGGCACTGCCGAGAAAACAGGAACACAGAGGAGGAGTGGGATGGATGAGTGAGTGAATATGGGTGGGAAATAGCTCTACTAAAGACACTACTGAGACGTGGGTGGGGGAGCCTCTGGGCCACTAGATTAACTACATGGGGCTTAATACTAGGGTATGACTACATGCACGTCAGTAGTTGGTAATTCTGAAAGGGTGTGAACTCTTTATGACCTCTTTTTTTTAGCAGCAGTATGTGGAAGAACATAGGCACAACTATACTGCGACAACAGCATAACATCCTCTCTAGCCTAGGTGATGCATTTAGACCATACCGTTCTAAGAAAACATATGCATTTACAAGAACTGCAGCTTTCCCTGCAGATGTGTGAAAACCAGCACAGAAGAGAGCGTAGAGTGCAGTTCAATATGCAACCTCAGTAACCAGACAAAAAACCAAACTTGGTCTGCTCATTATCACTCTAACCATACACTACATATCAGGCAATGTTGTTTCCTTTTTAATGGAAAACTTTGATTCAGTGAACTGCCAAAAGCTTTCGTGACATTTCATGGGGCAAAACAGATGTTTATCTGTCCAGTGTTGGCAAAAAAAATAGAACCTCATTCTCTTATGTACTTGTAATAGTTCTGCAACTAAGTGTTAAGTGTAGTTTGGAACTGTTGTAATGCTGCAATAAATTATAAGAAAGCGCTGACACACTCAGCACACATGAGAATGAGGTTGTCTGATATCATCACCACTGATCCCACTGATTTGCATTTCCAATCAAATATGGAGACTGGGTCAGTTTTGTTGTGGTGCAAAAACACAAATTCCAGTTTAAAATAATTGTAATTACAGTCAAGCTTGGGGAAGATGCAGTTAAGCAGCCTACAATCTAGCATATATAGAACTTTTTTAGATACTCAGGACCACTCTGGTAGTATAGGATTATGACTACAATTATCCTAGTGACTGCAAGCAAAGTCTTTTTAATTTATCAGCATGTGTGCTTTTACTCATATTATTACACTCGCAAGAGAAACATGTAATCTTTGTTTGACTGACCAGACAATTCTATTTATCCATAGACATTTGTGTTACTTGCAAAGTAAAAATAGTTAAAAAAAACAAGCCATATAATCATCCAGTTAGGCAGGCAGAATGGATTCTTTGGAGCGATGCCAAAGAAGCACCTTTGGTTCCCTAAGGAATCTTTCATTGTATGGTTCTTTAAATGAATACTCAATTTTCAGATCAATCTCTAAATTTGTAGCGTATGATCCTTATGACCATGGAGAGCAATTTTAATGCTTTTAAAAAAATAACTGGTTCCTTTAAAGAAACATCTTTTAAAAGGTTGCCTAAGAAACCAGTGGCGCTTCTGTCACAACTTCAAAGAACCATTTTGCCACCTTCAGTTTTATGTGTGTAGATAGCTATTGACCGATCTACAAGGAAAGCTTAAGAATAATTAAAATCTCCAGACATCTAGTATGTCACATTCAACCAAGAAATAATCTAGGTTAATAGAATGAGGCCAGAGGAAAACAATCATCTACATGAAACTTGGGTTGGATGCTAGCAATGAGAAAATAGCTGACATCAGTTTTAGGCTGAAAAAAGAGTAAATCATTAATCTTTTATTAATCTCACATCAATTAATCATCAGCTACAATTTCATGTGAGTAACAGGCTTAATTTCAAATATATTTCAAATTTCAAATAAATTCCTACTGTACTGTCAGATATTTTGTTTGGAGAGTATATTGATTACTCATGTTGAGGTGTCAAAGGAAACACTCAAAGGTGTTAAAGAAAAGGAAACAGTGTAAAAGTTATCTATGGAAAATAGCTAGTAGATGATGTGTGGAGTAGAGCTGTAGCATGCATGCTATTTTCCAGTGCAGAGATTGTTATAGTCAGTAAACAGGCAAGAGTAACTGTAACTGAATAATTCATAGCATTGAATAATTCATGCTAGTTATCCAATAAAGTCTTAACATGTATGACTGAAAAATAGCCTCGGGGTTAAGGGGTTTAATGACTTCTGTATTCATAGCAAAACTCTGGGGACTCCCCCAAATACCCAACAGGCAATTCAGAGAATCAGCAGAGCCTTCAAGAAATGTGTAGGAGCCCAAAAACAGCAAGGCCAGAAAACAGTCAAGCACAGATAAAAAAAAAAAAAAAGTAAATGCAGCTTATCATAGAAATAACAGGAAATCGAGGATCTGATAACAGTAGCGTATGGAGATTCTCTGAGTTAACACTCTCAAGTCAAAAGGTAGATGGCATCTGACCCCCTGTCTCCTTACTGCTGATTAGGTAGAATGTTTCATATCTTTGTTGGAAATTGTCTTGTAAAAGTGCATGCATAGGATTTGCTGGCTTCACTCTTGTCTTTAAGGCTTAAGGCTTCACTTAAGGCTATCTATTGCTATCAAAGCTTGTCAAAATACTAAAAGTTTGCTTGCATCACCTTAGCAGCAGTGTTACCTCTGCAGACATCAAACTGTTATTACATTGAATGTAGAGCATAGACCACCAGACGCTAAACTTCACAGCTGCTCCACCCTTTGAACCACCGGTTTCGATGAAGCAATTCACACTTTTTTCTGCCTCTCTTACTGTGCAGGCCTAACAACTTTCACAACTTCAAAAATGATATACTCAACACTTTAACATCTCTCAGGCTTGTCAGTATGAGTGGTTGATTTAAAACTCAAGGGGAGCATAACTTCTAGAAATTCTTCTAAAAACACTTATAGGGTTAAAAATGCTTGTTAAAGTATAGAAAGTGTGAAATATGTATTGTATGTCACTGCAGTCTGGCATGGTTTGCTTACTTAACACTTAACTGTTTGACAGACAGGATAGTCTGCATGAATGCATTTGTAGAAGCCAGTGGACACACAATCTGTAGAACCCTGATCAAGTCGTTCATCAATGAGAGCCTATCAGACTGTCAGGATGGCTTTTTGCATGGGAAATCATCTCAACTTTTATTGGTCTATGGAGTTTTGTCCTGCTCAGCTACTGTATTTGATGACTGGCCAAGCTTTCAAAGAGGCTAGATCTCAAAACAAACAGCCGCTAATGAGTCCATAATGCGCATAACTGACTTGTATGGGCTTTTATCACCATTTGGAAAATATGAATAAACTGTAAATGCAGAGTTCTGAGTTCAGTCATTTGCTTTTACTTGTCGGGTTAACTGACGGGTTGCTGTCAACTTTATTTTAGAGGATAAGCCAGGAAATAGGTATTCAGTTGATCATTAGATTGCAGATGTATAAAATGTATGTAGATGTAAAATGTACAAAAGGACTCTAATATGATAGTGATGTGCACATTCACACGTTTTAAATGATTAGTAAGAAAAAGAATCTGAAAAAAGAATAAAACCTGCAAGATATGTCCAGAATGTGAAAAGCAGGTGAAGGCTAATAAATCCTTATTACATCAAGAATGACATTATGGTAAAGATGATCAAATCTTTAGATAACTTGCCAGAAAATTATTCTGAATAGGTCATTACTCCAAACTGCTTACATGTAATAATTTATTGTTGTTCCCAAAAAGTAAAACATCTTGATGTATAGTTTATAATACAAAATCTACATTAGATTATCACCACTTGTGCGTCCTGTGTCAGAAAACCAGCAACCACTGATCTTAAGGCACGAGTCTGGGGTGAGTCTGGCGTGAACACTTTTTCTCATACCTAAAGCAAAGGTCAGCCTGTAAGCAGGGCCTGCATAAAAGGTTCCGATTGAATACCCCATCCAGTTTATTTTGGATGTGTTTCAACATTCAACGCCCCTGAGCCATGTAATGATGGACAGCACAATAGTGTTTACCTGGGTTCCTTATGAATGTGCTGCTCTTTGTAAACTGACTAGAGGCCCTTTAACACTGGAGTGGTAACACTACAATTGGCATGACTGGCTGCAGCTTTATTTTGTAGAAAACCTGCCTGACACATTAGACCCAAAGAAGCTGGATCAATGATTTGTCACAATTTAAATTTAGCACCTCAGTGGTTAGTAAGGTTAACTTTGCCATAAGATGTGAGAGAGATATTTGAGTTACTTATCAAAATGTAGGCTTCATGTTCTCAGTTGTATATATAACATATAATATGCCACAACATGCACAACAAAACCACTGAATAACATCAATTATCTCATTAGAATGGCACTTTTCAAGGGGTAGCATATATTAGGCACCAAATGAACAGTCAGTTTTTGAAGCTGATGTATCGGAAGCAGTAAAAACGAGCGAGTGAAAGGATCTGAGCGACACTGACTAGGCCCAAATTGCGATGGCTAGATGGCAGCAGGTATTGTAGGGTGTTCCTGATATGCAGTGATTAAAACCTTCCAAATGTGGTCTAAAGAAGAATGACTGGTGAACCAGTGAAAGGATCGTGGGTGTACAAGGCTCGATATGTGTGGAGAGTGAAGGCTAGTCCCACAGAAGAGCTACTGTAGCACAAGCTGCTGAAAAAGTTAATGCTGGATATAACAGAGAGATATCAGAACACCCTTGTTCACCACCAGAAGTACTTACAATGACATGTGAGCATCAGAACTGCTCCATGGAGCAATGGAAGAAGGAGGCCTGGTCTGATGAATTACGATTTTGTTTACAACATGTGGACGGCCTGGTATATGTGTATAACTTGGGTGAGGGATGGCTATGGCTTGCACTATGAGAAGAAGGCAAGACGTCAGAGGCAGTGTGATGCTCTGATAAATGTCCTACTGTGAAACCTTGGGTCCTGGAATTCATGTAGATGTATCTACCTAAACATTGTTGCAGAGCAAGTACACCCCTGAGCAGTATTCTGTAATGGCAGTGATCTTCTTACATAGAATAATGCTCCCTGCCACACAGCAAAAATTGTTCAGCCTTATAGGTGGTGGTAGCCTAGTGGGTAAACCACTTTCCTGTGAACCCGATGACTACGAAGTTGCAGGTTCAAACCCCCACTTCCTACCATTGTGTCCTTGAGCAAGACACTTAACCCTCAGTTGCTCCAGGGGGACTGTCCCTGTAACTAATGA
>JBBPCZ010000028.1:11631143-11644026 GCA_037974445.1 Brycinus macrolepidotus
TTGCTCCAGGGGGACTGTCCCTGTAACTAATGATTGTAAGTCGCTCTGGATAAGGGTGTCTGCCAAATGCCACTTTAGACTAAACAAGACATACAGTTAAAGGTGTTGATCTGGCCTCTAAAGTCCACATATCTATAGACAGATATAAACACAAGTACATTTAAAGCAAAAATGCATTTGTACTTTAACTCCAGTTAAAGTCAACTTCAAATTCTAACTCCATGCCCCTGCTACCCCAAGTAAATACTTGTGTTCTACAAACATCCTGCCATTCAGTTGGACAAAGGTCAGTGCACTTCTAACATGATGGCTTTGTCTGTGCTCACGGGCCTGAATTTCATTACAGAACACAAGCCTCTGTAGAACACAGGTGAACCTTGGATCTCTCACTAAGGGCCACTCATACTGCTGCGTCATTGTTCCTGTGCGTTAACCAGGGAATCAGCTGGCTATATGACTCAGAAACCACTTATAAAACGTACTGATGTGATTTGTGAGCAACGAAAAACTCTCATTGATCTTATCACTGAGTCATATCCCACAGAGCCATCTCACTCATAGTATTTTTCATTCATTTCAACCTTACAGTGGGTAAGAAAGATAATTAAATTACCAAGCAAATACGTGTTCGATGGACAGTAGCTCTCCCTAACAACATTATATAGTGGGTAGATCTATTGTCATATTATTGAAACAGAATAAACTAGAAACACTTTAAAAACTCAAATGTACAGGAAATATAAAAACACTTGAAGGCACCAAAATGCCAAGGGAGAATCAGTTTAATGCCAAATAAAGTTTTTTTTTAGTTAGTTTCGCTTACCTCTAGTAGCGCTGGCTGCGAGTCATGGCCACAGACTCAGTGACTCTGTCACTGTGCATTTCCTCAGGAAAACCTCCAAGGCCAAAGTTTTGGGTGCTCAAAACCTGGGGCAGCACCTATGAACAAAAATAAGTACAGAAACTTTATCAGGCATGTGTGTGTTTCCTAGAACATCTAATATGGTAGGACACCTAGACACTTCACAGAACAACTCTTCAAATGCCTTTTGAACTGTACTAATAGAACTTGTCTGTACTTGTCTGTACTAATAGAAAATGTCATTATTTGAAAATTGACAAGGCCGCTTAAAGTTGCTTAAAAATGTTCCTAAATGGTTCTTGACTTAGCATTGTTTTTCACTGAGGCTGTAAAATACAAAATAGTATTGCATGATGTGGACAATATACAACCAAAAATAATTACCTTTGTTGGATCATGTGAGTGCCTTATTTCATCGAAGCACCCACATAAACTCACCAGAAACATCTGGAAATGAACAATTCATACCACAAACCAAGATCTGAAAGCACAGTTAACATCAACTAATGGCAAAAAGACATAGCAAAGGACAATTCTGTAGCATCAGTGCATCATTTGCACATAACCAGCTACAATATTTGAGCATAACCAACTAAACCATTGCCCAAAATTTTAACATTCATTATTCGTAATCATTTTTATAGCAATTACATAAGGCTTTTGATGCAAGATGGTGCTGGAATCTGAGAACTTCCAGGCGCTCTCAGTGCTAGTCTGCTCTGAATATCTGCTCCATTTGACGTAAAATGGGTCACAAATCAGACTTGAGATCTACAACATAAATAAATTAGAGAAAGTGGAAATGTCTCACACGTTTAAACAAACA
Source organism: Brycinus macrolepidotus (assembly GCA_037974445.1). Taxonomy (NCBI): domain Eukaryota; kingdom Metazoa; phylum Chordata; class Actinopteri; order Characiformes; family Alestidae; genus Brycinus; species Brycinus macrolepidotus. The sequence continues at coordinate 11,632,832 of JBBPCZ010000028.1, forward strand.
AACACGGTGGGTACCACTGCCTTCACATAATGAAGGATGTGCTCCTCTGTTGAATTTGGCTTTTAAAACATAAACGTCATGCCAAAGTCTCCTGTATAATGTTCACCACAAGGTGAGAAATCTGAGTATGTCTCTATACATGCCTGAAATATCTGACATTTGCCAGTGACCTGTGAGGCTATTTTCCAGGAATATTTCCCAGGAATAAGGAAACCAGGCAGGGGTTTGGAAAAAGTGCAGTCAGTATATTTTGCAGTTAAATGCCTCACATAGCTCTGTGTCCCATAGTTTTACTGTAGGAATCCAAAAGCAGCCGAACACTGAGGTGCCTATGCTGCCATGTGTTGGGCCCCATCAACATTACAGTAACCAGATTTACAAGACAGACCCTCACCGGCCACCAAACTGGGCCCCTACAGCTGCTTCTTATTTCTGAAGCATGTTCAGTTTGTGTGCAATGACACCATACTCTTAAAAAGGTCCTAAAAGGTTCTTGGTATGAACATACAGTTCTAGAGAAAAAAAACTTTACAAACACTGTACATAAGCCTTTTTAACCTTCATATTGTGTAAAGGTTCTTTAACCTTTCCCTATACTTGCATAGATCATTTCCACAAGTGGTTCTAAAAGAATCAGGTTCTCCAGGGAAACAAAAGTTGTTCCTCTCTCCACAAGATTAGTACAGACCCCTGTTTAGTACTTTTATTTCTGAGTGAAAATGACCGAACATGGACTGCCATACATTGCCATCAGAGCCATGGTCGTCCAGGTGAAGGTAATGTAACCAAACCTGGTTCATATAGGCCTCAACTGGCTTTTAAGGAACTCCACGACAGACCCCAAGGATCAGCAACTGAGCTTAAACATTCTGACCAAAAATGTGAATTTTTTTCCATTTTTTTTCCTTAAATGTATGACTTGCTCCAGACTGCAGCAGTTTTAATGAGTTCCAGAGACGCATGGAGTGGATGCACGAGTCAGCCAATAACAACAAAGCCACAAAAGGCAGAGTAATTCCTTTCCTGTCGCAGTCTGCTGCCACAGAAAGCTCTCATGTATGGTCAAGTTTTAGCCCTACACCCAAGGTCTCATATATACAGCTTTTTTTTTAAAAAAGCAGCGTGTAATCTCTCCATCAAGCAAAGGCTACACACAAATACAAGACAGAGGTTTGTTGGGGGATTTTGTTTTACTACTCCACCATGAGCATCTGAACACATTCCTAAGTCTGACTTTGCTCTTTAGGGAAAGTGGTGATGAGCGAGCACTCATGCTATCTTTTCTGCCAGAGAAACGTGCAGTAGCAGAACAGACACATAACACAGTCCAGTATTGGAGTTGGAGAAGAAATGTTAACAGAACAATTAAATTGTCTTGGTTCCGCAAGTCTAAACAAAGCTAGTTTTCCAGAGTTTGGACAGTAGTGGGTCAAACCTTCTTTTTCATGCAAGAAGGCCTGCATAAAACCACCAGAAGGAAACAAAAAAGAATTGTTTTGGTTTCTGTGAGTACAGAAGCGGCAGTGCATACATGGCAGAACACCAGAATGGTATGAGAAAACAACAAATGAGGCCAGCTGTTGCTGTGTAGCTACTCCATGCTAAAAGTGCACGCTTATAATTTGGGTTTAACATTCTGTTTTTGAGGCAGCAACACAAGAGGCCCAGGAAAAGGAACAGGAACGGGCCAAAGCAAGTCTGGATGGTGGAATAAAGACCTTATCTGTGCCATTTCACTTCAACTGACCTGTCCATGCTCTGCCCACAATTGTGCTCTTTTGTTGCAAGCACTGAAAGGTTGAACAAGCTTAATGTAATGTTGTCTAAATATAGATATGTAGAGTATTGGATTCATTTCAGGTATTTATTCTGTATGTTTCACATTGTTATGATGGATCGGGAGTCATTTTTTGTCATGGAAACAAGCTAATGTTTGTATAGAAGGGTTAGGCCTAGTGGTTAGGGAGTTCCCCCTGCGACCAGAAGGTCGTGGGTTCGAATTCCAGGACTGCTAATGGCACCACTGAGATATCCTCGAGCATGGTATCGTTCTCACACACTGCTCCCCGGGCGCTGTGTTCCTGGCTGCCCGCTGCTTCACTTGGTGAATGGGTTAAGATAAGATAAGATAATCCTTTGTTAGCCCCACAAGTGGGAAATTTGCATTGTCATGGCAGAAAGTGGACAGAACAAGATAAGAGCAGCAAAAATTAAAAACAATAGAATAAAAACTATACCAACAGTACAGTATAAAAATTACACTATACAAACAATCTGGAAAAATAAATATGGATGAGTGTATTGAAAATATAAACGTATATATGTGTATATGTAAACTTAAACTTAAATGCAGAGGAATAATTTTGTGCTGTGGTGTGTTCACATATGACAAATGATCACTTTACAAATAAGTTATCTAGATTTGATCAGTCACAGCAACATAGGCCAGCTCAGGAAACTCGAAACTGGAAACTCAAAGTGAATTGAAACTTTCATTCATTCATTCATTTTCTGTAACCGCTTAATCCTTACTAGAGTCGCGGGTACCCAGAGCCTATCCTGGGGCCAACGGGCACAAGTCAGGGACTTACCCTGGGCGGGGCACCAGTCCACCACAGGGTGCACACACACACACACACACACACACACACACACACTCACACCTACGGTCAATTTAGATTCTAAACTCCAACTTAACTTTGTTCAATTGAATGGGAGGCAGCAAACGTTCTATAATGTTTGTCTGGCGTGGAAGCAGTTGCTATGAAAGAACATCTTTATCAACTGTCACCATCGCTTTCGGGTGAACATTGTCTTGAACATTATTATAACGGTGTTTGAGATCATGACTAAAATCTGTGAACTCCAACTCCAATAGTGTCTCACAAAAAAGGCAAAGAATGAGAGACTGCACTCAAATGAACCCTTCAAATACCCTAAAATGCTGCAGCGAGGCAAAGTGCAGAGGGAATAGCAAAATACAAGGCTGTCAGAATGTAACATCTGTCATGCAACATTAGTTTTGGCTTGGCTGTAGCTTGGCTATATCAACCATCTTGATGATTGAAGCAACCACTTCCAAAAACAATAGTGTGAGAGCCAGTGAGAACTCTACTCTAGCCTCTCTTTAATCAGTGTTTGTGTACCATTAATTATGGATAAACCATAGTAATAGAAGCAAAACAGTCATGCCCTGAGCAGATGCTTAGCATAGCAAGTAGTGTCGAATGGGACCTAATCATGACAAACAAGCTAAAATGCTAGAAGTCACCATTCTCAATATGAGAAATTAAACCAACTGACGCTTTTGTCATACTTGTATCATCCATGTAGGTCTCAGAATTTGGGGCCTACATGGTAGACATCTTGTCTTATGCAAATTCCACAACATAGTTGGATCTATTTAAGCTATTTGTTCATTTGTAAGGTAACTTTTAACTTTTTCCCCCTCATCTGATGGGCAATTTGGTCAGCAAACTCTACCTAGTAAATATCTCCATGTACTCATGTGAGTGGTTTATATCTCTTTTTCTTTTTTCTTTACAATGAATTACATGACTCACCAGCTGCACTACATCCTTGTGCAGATTACTTTCATAAATTAAGCCCTACCTAATCACAGCTGTTGTTATAAGAGTCTTAGGAAAACAAGCTCAATTCCAGAAATCATCAATGCCCAAATCTGATTATGAAAGTATGATTATTGAAGATGAGGAGGAAAAACAGCTCTATGACCTTTCAACATTTTGCCATGTTCAACATTCTGTGAAGGCCCAGACCTGGCAAATACTTCAATAACATTCCAAATACATTTTTTTCCCCTCACACAGACGCACGGAATGGTGTCGTTTCTCATTCTGAAAGCTCGCATGCATCATCCTCCCAACAGAGTCCAGAAATGAGTGATATAGTGGAGCCATATGAGGGACTTTTTCATTCTGATTGTTGGAAGTGGTCTCAATCCATTTTTTTCTCATCATTTACAACCAGCCCACTCCTTTCCTACTGTCACTTCCTGTTTAATGTGGGAAACATTTTCCACCAGCTTTTCTTTCATATGGTGAATTCATCCAAAATTCATCCCCTGGTTCAATGTCAAGTGTCCAGAAGACTCAGAGTTTCATTGAATATTTGGAAGTCACCCTAATTCTTAGGAATATGAGAAAGTACCTGGGTGGCACCATCACTGCTGAAGTCATACAGCATGATGCCATTTGAGATGGTGCATCAGAAGAGACATCAATACAGTGGGGTCATGAAATGTGAAAGTGGCTGATGTGGTGGTAAACTAGTAACAATAACACTCTCTGAAGGAATTTCTCTTCATCTCCATTGACCTCCTATGGCCCGAGGACTTATCAGACAGAATGAGGGGTGAGACTGGGAGCTGAGAGAGAGCAGGAGAGAAAGACAGAGAGAGAATCAAAGGGGAAGACATTACATAATGATGTGTGAGACTGGGTTAATGGTAAAGATGCTGACAAAATGGCCCAGAATGCTGAGACTGTCAACACCTTTAGAATTGACGGGACAAACGATGGAACAAACTGTGGGGAATTTCATGAATACAATGAATATTCAGATCTTCAAATCTTGCCAGTCTGAGAAGTAAGTTGAGATGTAAGAACCACTAGAGGCCTTTGTTGAAAACTTTACTTAAAAAGTGAAAAGAAGTTAACACCACCTCTACATGCAGCAAACTTAAATAACACATATTTCTGCATAATTATTTTTTGCTGAATTTAACATGCAAAAAATCGGGATGTGTAACTTGACTATAATCACAGCCTTTTTCTTCTTTTTTTATTTTTCCCCACTCTTCTTTGCATTACACTTTTAGTTCAGAAATATTCGTGGGTCATTTTGCATGCACAGCCTGTTTAAGATCTAATTAAAAATTAGTCTGAGGATAGACTTTTCAGAAGGCCATTTCCTGACTTTAATCTTTTGTTCCTTAAAGTAGTTTAAGGATGATTTTGATGCATATTTTGCACCATTGTCTTGCAGTAATATTCAGTTTCTTCTCTAACTGTGGGATATAAACTTCCAGGATCTGTTGATATTTGGTAGAATCCACTCTTCCCTCAATCGTTACAATATTTCCAGTGCCAATGAGTGCCACACAATCCCTCAAACACACTTAAGAACTAGAAACATGTTTACTGAAATTCTTCTCCTTCTCCATCTTCAAATAAACCTTTGTTAAATGTAGCCAAAAAGTTCATAGTTTGCTTCATCAGACAGCAGCAACTGATTCCAAAATCACTTCAATTTGCCTACATTCTCTGTTGCAAACTTCAGATGTTAATATTTACTTTTTGAAATGGTGCCCAAACTTTGCACACGTCACATATTGTTTTAACTGTGATTTGATTTTTTCCCCGGTAATCATGCATTGTAGACATGTAATTTGATTAAAGGTGCCCAAACTTTTGCATACAGCTGTATGTCTGCAAAAACATTTGTAATACACATTTCTAATGTTTGGCAGACTTGCTAAGCTAACTGCGACTCCAGGTTTCCAGAGAATATCTAGGACACTAATAATTCTGAGGAAATTCAGATCACAATCAAGCGGAGAGTTTGTTGAAAAGTTTAGACGAGAGACAAGGATGTTTGCAATTCTATACAAGTGCGTCTTCATATACGGCAAGCTTCAGTATAATCAAACGGTCCCAAATGGCAGTCTCTTCCTGTGTTTATTTGGACCAGAAATCTCTGCTTACTATACCAGTGCAGATCACCACAAAGCACTGCCTCTTCGCTCTCGCTCTCCCTCCCTCTCACGCAGAAAAAAAGAAGGAAATTCCGATTTGGAAAGAGATTAAAACAGCAACAATGTGTTTTATCCAGCACAGCGCATGGACGCATTCTTCTATAATCTGCATTTTACAGCTCAGCGTCTCTCAATAAACGCTGTCTGGCTTTCACGCAAAGACAAACTTCAAGAGAGAGTTTCCTCGTTAAAAGAAACGCTCTCAAGTTGAGCTCTGCCAATCTAGCTGACAGTCTGCCACCCTAAAGAAGGCAACCTTTCAAAAGACTGGAATAAAGAGGCAAGAACGAAACCAGACCATGTCCAGAAAAACAGGACCTGTTTTTGGATATTGCAAAGTCCCTCAGAGAAAACCAATTATGCCCTTGAAGGACAGTCAAGTGAGTGCACAGAGGAGTGGACTTCTGTCAGGCTAACAGTGGGTCCATTAATCACATTAGTGGTAATAGGCAGAGTGTGTTAAAGTGGTGTGCTTCTGTCCAGAGGCTGCTGACAAAAGTGGGGTGGGTTGAGACACTTTTGGAACGGGGAAACTACGTCCTGAGGAGTGCAGCCCGAATAGGAGACATTTCCTGAGGCAACCAGGCCAAGACGTAATGGAAGAAAAATAACTCCCAGATTTTCTGAAGCTCCTTTCATTAGCAAAACACGTGTGTTGAGGTCATTCCTGGCCATCAAATACAAACACCAAAAGCTTTTTGTTAAAACAACACTAACTTCCACTATTTTCACCTAGTCGAAATGAATGTTATAATGTGATTAGAGTAACAATTCCATTCACAACTCAGCTTTTTTACACACAGTGAGCCAGTCACACTCAAGTGTCACATTTGATCTTCTCACACTTCACTCAGTGTTCTTTATGGTCTCCATTGATCTTAAAGGTCACATTGTGTGTGTGAGTTAGAGGCAGGAGTGAAAATGTCACCTCATGGTCGAGTCAACATGTGAGAACTCTCGTCACATTAGGTAGCTGAAGGCTTGTGACAGACTGCCAGGGTCATGGCCAGCCCCTTCATACGGGAGAGGAAATCTCATGACCTCAGGGTCCAGCCTTTCCACCCCAGCTAAGGAAAACCAGCCAGGAATATTAGAGTAAGCTCTCGTCATCTTTGGGTACAACTCTTTCTCTCAACTGGGCACCTGAAAAAACACATTGCCATTTTAAAAGCTCAAGATTAGAACAAGCCAAGTGATGAAAATTTGCAAGAAAACACAGATAGGACTTAATTAAACTGAGTAAAACAAGGTTGATGTAGCTGATGGGACACACAAAGCGTGGGAACTTTGTTGGGGCATGTTGGTGGAAAAAAGCCTAAAGGCAGGAACATGGAGGGACAATCAGGCCTATGACCTTAAAAATAAAGGTTCCTAAATGGTTCCAAGCTTGGACATTGGGTACTAGGAAAAATTGGTTTAAAACCTTTGCATTGTGTGGAGGTTCTATAAACATTAAAAGGGTTCCCCATGCCATTTACCAAAAAGGTTACTTAAAGAATCAGTCACTGAAACATTCTTTAGTGGTTCTTTTGTGGAATCACTCCTTTTTAGCACTTTTATTATGTTTAGGATTGCAGCTGGAATACTACTTATCTATTAAGGCTAATTTAAATTTAAGTCAGCATTGCATCAGTGCACACAACTCAGTAATTCCAGCGACCCTGCAAAACAATGAAAATAAATTAGGTCTACCTCTTGAAACTTTTATAGTATTTTCCCACACCACTGTAGTCTATATATCTAACCAGAGTTTACAGTTAAGAGTGTCAGTTTCTCCAATTAGACCAGAATAAAACAAGTGAAAAGAGGGATCAGCATATTTTTTAGTTTGTTTGTTCAAAATGTGGGCTGTATGTCATTTTGACAAGGCAAACAAATGGTGAGAATGTTGTAACTCAGGCGGATTAACATCTACCAGCTCTTGACTCCTACTTTCTCATGCAATGCAGAGCACCTTAGTAGTTGTTTAGGTTCATAATGCTACTGCTTGTGATCACATGCTGTGTTTTAACAGTAGCCCTCTATTCAAGCCTAATTTATTCAATACACAATAAGAGGTGGGTCATTCAGTCGTTGTATTATTGGCTTGCCCTGCAGAGTCCATGTAAATGAATAGGTGATCAGTTAACACAAAAGGGGGCAACACCAACAGTCTGACCTAATATCAGCTTAATCAGTGAGGCTAGACGTTACAAAACATTCACTAGACCAGGCCAAGGCCGACAGCAAATATAGAGTGCCAGTTAGTGGTTACAATAAGCATTTTAATTTTTTTTTTTTTTCAACAGGGGTGTTGGGATACAGTACATGATATGAATTGAATACTGTTATATTTTATGCTGCTTTCTATCTAACATAAAATCGGTCCAGTGCACACTGGAGTTTAACCAAAAACAGTATTTAGCATAAAAATTTAGCTAATCACAGTGCAAAACGCACAGTGCATATTGAGAAATGTGTGTATTGATGCACCCTTAATGTTTGAATATCAAACATGCATACTGTAGTTGTTATCATTTCTGTTCAGTCCACATTTCATTGCATATGTTAAAATCCTTTTGAACAGATTTGCTGAATTTGCAGTGAACAGCTGCCAGCATTCTCTGGAGCTACAAAGTCAGGAAGCTCTGAGCTGGGGCGTGATCCCACAGTCTGCGGGAAGACTGCAGGATGGACAATCATAAACAAGAAAATTGTTTACAAATGTCCATCTTTAATGAGGGCTCTTAGCAACTTCCTCATGTGAAGTGCATTCACGTCACAGCGGTAAGAATCAGAGGGGATCTGTGTAAACTGATAGTCATTACTGTAAGGCAAGCTCCAAGGCCTGGAAATGAAAGGACAGCGTAGCCATGTGGCTTCAAGCCTCTTCAGGAGGCAGTCGAGGCAGAGCTGTCAGGCTTTTGTGTGCTAATGGAGGTAACATGCCAGCCCTATGACACTCAGACGGTGAGAGGGTGTCGTCGGTTGGTTTCTGAAGACCTTTCTGACCCCCCTCTGGCAGTCAGTGGGTGGGCCGGGGGACAAGGGGAGCAAGAGGACATAAGGACAGGGCTCAGCCCACTTGTGGCAATTTGACCGCCAACTGCAAGCCACTAGAATGTGCAGACGGCTTTAAAAAGTGTGACCCTTCGAGGACAGGTGAATGACAAAGAGCCATACAAGGCGCCAAAAAGAAAAGAGAGAAGCCATTAGATTGTGCCAGATTGGCAAAATTCCATTGCTGATTTTAGCAATACAATTTTCCATAGGAATTTCAACAAATTGTGCACAAAAATGTTTGCCTCTGTGTGTTGCTGTGGCTCAACAGAAAGTTATCGTGCATTTCCATCGTCCTATGGTGGCCACAGTGAGAGGACAGCATGTTCCCCATGGATCGAGTCCACTGTCCAGCCCTGCCCAGTATGACCTCATAGGTGTTTCTCAAGGAAATCCCTCTCCCTTCCAGGCACAATGACAGAGGTTCCTGTTTAAAGAAAGCAGTCCACCTACCAACAAGTGTAGATTGCTCTTTTGCTTACGTAATTCCTACAGCCTTCATTACTCATGATCAACATTCAAACTGTTGTTTTGTTCTACGTAAGCTATAACATTAAAGATGCAAGGGTCAAGAAAACTCCCTGAAGTGTACAGAGGTTACATCCACGTTCATACAGTGTGTCTGACAGACCATATTCCAAATCGGATCTTAATGTTTTCACAGGCGATAAGGGTGCCTTTTGCTGACATTTTCCACTGAGGCAAAAAAAAAATCATACTCATACTCATCAGTTAAGCAGAAAACAATTTATTTTTACACTTTAGCTTTCAAGTTTATACATTTATATGTTTTACTTTGAGATGCATTTCCTCTTATGAAAAGTACTATAGAAAGTATCTTTATTATTATTGTTGTTGTTGTTGTTGTTGTTATCATCATCATTATTATTATTATTATAACTATTTTTGTTATATATGCTCTGTATAAGCCATACAGTGCCATACCTGTCAGTGACTTTCTATTTTTCTTTTCTTTTTTGTTTTCGCTTAAAAGTACTATTTCTCCACATTTTTCAAAAGAACAGTTGAGAAATCTTGTGTGAGAGTGTGCGTTCAACTGAGTGGAGGACAAATAGTAGTTTTACAACCCTAGAGAAATATGCTGGGAGCCTGGCCCGAGGCACATTCATGACAACATTCAGGTAGTTTGTTTGTTTGTTTGTTTGTTAACCGCAGGCTTTCATTTTCGTCTGACATTAGACCCTTTCCCTCAGTTTTCTCAGAAACTTCTTTCTCTTCAGCTTACCTGCAGTTGTAATGATTACCAAGGAGGCTCATGTTGTCCCACCCTCCACCCCACACCCACACCCACACCCACACCACACACCCCCACCACACACCCCCACCACATTATACCAGGGGCGATTCATTTTCACCTCCTAAGTGCCTCATGAGCAGCCAGGCAGAAGTGAGGGGAGAGGAGGAAAAGCTGAGGGCAAAGACCAGGACCAGCCCACTTCAAGTCTGATCGTGTCAGAGACTCCCTCCTCATCACCTTCTCCTTTCAGTTCAGAGTGAGGGAGCGTGTGGAGCAGCAGGACCCACGCGGAGGAGTGCTCAACACGGTGAGTGGAGCTTTACACAGGATAAACTCAGTTTTATTTCAGCTATTTTATCATTACAAGCAAATAATGATGTAACTAAGAATTCTCTTCTGAAAGAATGGCTTCCTGCCTTTAATTTAGGACGAGATGCAGTGGTTCTAGATCTTGAATTTGGAAATCCTTTGGTAACTGCAATACATACATGGTTGCGCAAACCTGTGTACGGTGCAAAACAACCACACAAAATGATCGACGACTGGATTAATCAAGACATTAATTATTACTATTATTTAGTACTGCAATGCGCTGTAAGTGTTCTATAGGTTTGGAGAGCACCGTGTAATTTGTTCCGTTCTTGCTCGGACTTTGAGTTACATTTCACTTAATATCTTTAATTTGTATTAGTTCATTTACTCACTTTTTCAAGTTATCATTCACGCGAATGTGTGCAGTTAAGCGTCGTTTTTAGCGCTTCTCGCGCAAAGTGATTTTTCCTCAGTGTCTCAAAATTCACACGCAGACTTCGGGTGTAATTACAATTTTTCTCCAACTCATTCTCGTTATAAACTATATCGACAAAAGTATTGGGACGCCTGCCCATTACACCAACAGGGACTTTAGTGACACGGCATTCAAATACATAGACTTTATTATAGAGTTGGTCCCCCTTTGCAGCTATAACAGCTTCCACTCTTCTTGGAAGGCTTTCCACAAGATGTTGGAGTGATTCTGTGGGAAATTTGTGCCCATTCATTTTGAAGAGCATTTATGAGGTCAGGCACTGATGTTGGACGAGAAGGCCTGGCTCGCGATCTCCGTTCCAGTTCATCCCAAAG
>JBBPCZ010000028.1:11653424-11668837 GCA_037974445.1 Brycinus macrolepidotus
ACAATTATTGTATCTTGGTTTGTATGGTATAGTTTTATTCACCAGAAATTGGTGCAGTTCATTTCTACTTCCCTGTTTCCAGCCTCTATCCCTTAATAGTAAAGAAGCTGTTTGTTACTGGGTCTTAAAGCCTGTTACATGTAAATGATCTGTTTTAAAAGGCCACCCTGTTAGTGTCTAATTCAGAAAGCTCTTGGGACTGGATTACTTCCTATAATTCACTGTGAATAGGCAGATACATGTAAACACATTGTGGTGGTTTATTTTGTGAACAAATTCAAAACGTGCTCTTTTTGCAGTTAAAGCTGCATATATGCACTGCAGAATAAATGGTACATTATGAAACTATTAATTTATGTACTACATCAACCCCTTATTTAAGAAAAACAAGGAAAATGCGGGTTTCCATGATCTGTGCCCGTTAACACACTATAGACAATTGCAACCGAGAAACTTTTCTATAAAGAATACACCAATTAGCTGGAATGTTTGTATTCCTGTCGCTGCAGTGTATGTCTGAAGTGTGTTAATGGGCACAGATCATGGAAGCCCACATTTTCCTTGTTTTTCATAAATGAGGGGTTGATGTAGTACCACTAGTTTATTTATCATTAGACGTGTACACAATGTTAATATTTAAAAGAAAAACACATTCTTTTGAAAAAAGTTATAAAATATTTCATATTCATTAACCAAGGGGAACTCGACAGCTGATTTGCAGTATGTAATACTGAAACTTTACAAATGGCCATTGGTGGAACATTTGTAAAGTGTAAAGTGTCCATTTGTCCATTTGAACACAGCACAAAAATTCTCTCTGCATTTAACCCATTCACCCAAGGGAAGCAGCGGGCAGCCAGGAACACAGCGCCCGGGGAGCAGTGTGTGGGGACGGTACCTTGCTCAAGGGTACCGCAGTGGTGCCAATAGCAGTCCTGGGATTTAAACCCATGGCCTTCTGATCGCAGGGGCAACTCCCTAACCGCCAGGCCACCAGCTGCCCGCCTGTTTTTCACTCTCACTGTATAATCTTTCCTCACCAACCAAAATACTGTTAAACTGGCACTCTACCTGATGGTGTTTAATGGAATAAAATGTTAGTCCCTTAACAACCTTGTTGGTCTCATATATTAGTTCTCAGTCACTCTTTGACTTGGTTTTTCAGCTTCTCCTTCTTTTCTCTGTCTTTTCGTTTCTGCCTGTAGAATTCCCGGAAATGTAGCCTCTTAGGATTCAAGCCATAGGCCCTCAGTCTCTGTCTGCTAAACTCTCGGCCTCCCATCTTCACCTTGAGTGAGGCAGAGAGCAGCCGTCCACCGGGGCGCCTGTTCTTCTTCTTCGGCCATTTAGGCTTTTCAGTCCTGGGCTCCTCTTTGGGAGGCTCTCTGCTTTCACTTTCAGCAGTGGTCCTCTCCACAACTTTCACCTTCTTCTTGGGGACCAGGAACTCTGTATCATCCTCATTTTCCTCAACTGCCATCTCTCTCACAGCTTCGGCTGCTATGTTGTCTGCAGTGTTGGGTGCCGAGGCTTCCTGATTAGACTCCGCTCCCTCGTTTTCCTCCTCCCTCAGCTCTAGCTCCCCTTTCTCCATCTCTGCCTTCTTCAGCCGATCCCTCCTTTTCTTACCCACTTTCACCTTAGCGTCCGACTGCCCGTACAGTTCATCATTCCTGCAATGTTGACAATGATGCATTTTATATGATGCTTTGATTCAAAGGACAAGTATAGTTAATAAATTAAAGATGAAACAAACCTAAGGCATAACATATTAAACATGAAAAGTAACATATCTAAGTAATTTCTCAGTATTTTTGTGAGCAGTCTAATGCTGTAACACTCCTTGGTTAGAAATGAGTCATTTTACAGAAGCCCCCATAAGCCTGAACACTCACTCAGTATACAAGGACGTGAAGACTTGTTTCTTCTTATTGATGTTCTGAGCTTTGATCTGATAATTCTTCACATCACAATGCTCTTCCCTCTCAGTCCTGCAACAAATAACCAAACACAGGGAAGTCTCATTACTGGCGGGCTGATGTTACTGTGGTAAATTACAACACAACATATTTTATACTGTATATACCATCAGTATGTAGAGCACTGAACTGTATGGATTAAAGAAAAATCAGATTTGCTGCAGTAACAGTCTAAATAACAAAAACAACAACCATGTCAGCCCACCATGCCACTGATCCATTTTATCCGTTTGTTTAAAAAAACAAACAAAAAAAAAAAAAAACCAACTTTTCAGTTTTAGTAATTTAAAATGTGGCACCACTGTTTTGCTCCATCTCAACTTGTTCACAAACCTCAGAAAAACTAAACAGGTGGGATGCCTGATCAGAACTGGTCATTTGGGCAGTTTTGGTTGTAATTCAAGGTATTCAGGTAAACAGCAAGAGAAAGGCGAGTGCACATGTGCTGTATTTGAATATTGCTTTTACAGCTGTTCCTAAATGTAGTAGCATCATTATGCGAGACCCATTGTGCTAAGTAACCAGTTACAGATAACATCTAAGGTAGCACTTTGGTTCATGTTATTTAAAAAGTCATTTTACATTTACAAACACCATTAAAGTGTAAATAATAAGTTTTTAACTTTTAAATAGCGCCTTTCATAATCCCAAGGACACGTTACAAAAGCGAGAGAAGAGAAAGGGAGGGGGAGGAGGGGAGGGGGGAAAAGGCAGACTAAGTAGTAGAGGAAGAGAAATGTTGGTAGCAGAGACAAGTGTTTAGTTTAAAAGTAGAGAAAGAAGAGCAATCACAGAGAGACTGAGGGAGAGAGTTCCAGAGTTTAGGGGCCATGGCACTGAAGGGGTGGAAAGTCTAGTGCGTGGAAAAGTGAGAAGTTCACAGCTAGATGACCTGAGAGAGCAAGAGATGGAGTAAGGGGTCAGTATAGCCGAAACAGGATTGGGGGGAGGGGGGGGGGGGTGAGGTGAGCAGATCGCTTGGTATGAGTGAGAACTTTAGCGGCTGAGTTTTGAATATACTGTAGATTTTGCAAAGATTTTGCAGGGAAGCCTATGCACTATAGCACTATTTGTTATTTTAAAATGTAAGTAATTTAACATTTACACGTTAAAAAAACATTAGAGTAATAATAAGTTACTTTTAAATAGCGTCTTTCACAATCCTAAGGATGCTTTACAAAAGCAGGAGAGGAGAAAGGGAGGGGGAGGAGGGGAGGGGAAAAAAGCACTACAACAATGATGTGTAAACTGGAGTGATTAACTGTGTAAAAAATACTTAATTCAAGGAGTAGGAGAAAAATGTTAAGAGAATCACTATCAGCAGGCCGGAGAATATCATTAACACACACAAGCGCTGTCTCAGTGCAGTGCTGCGTACAGATGTCTGATTGAAAAGCCATATAACGTGATTCAATAAGAAAGGTGTCAACAGTGTTATTCAAGTTGCAACTTGTGTTAATAGAAAGTGCTGGACATGTGCTGCCCACAGAGTGAGCTTTGGATTTTATAAAGGCTAAAAAAAAATAGTAATAAAAAAAAAAAAATCTGGCTATCGGCCAGTTCAAATGTAAAGAAAGCTGACTTGAAAGCGACCAGGAAAAAAAAAAAAAAAAAAAAAAAAAAGTGGTGTATCCCTACTAAATAAATTGCATTGTATATTTTAAATAGTATATTACTAAATTGTAATATATATAATGCATCACAAAAATGTTGTTACAGCAAATATAATCACATAAACAAACATTTATCACCCACCCTTAAGTCAGATAAAATGACTTCATCTTCCCCTCCAAACACATGAACCCTTTACCTGAACATGCAAGTCTTCTTCAGCGAACACCAGCGATTCAGCTCCTTCTCATCTGCTTTCAGAACCTACATAGAAAAACAAAAGGTCAACAAACTACCACAGCATGCCCAGCTGCATTTTCAGTAGGGTGTTACACTGTCATCTGCTCAGAGAGAAGATTAAGTCCTCAGGCACTGGTCAGAGCTGTTCCCGGAGGAATAGCAATACCAGCTCAGACACAATCACAGCTCATCAGTGCAAGATGCACATCCTGTGGCCCAATTCACCCAGTCACTAATTACATATGAGGTTAATGGTAACCAAAGTTCACATGGCATGTGAAGGTGTGTGAGGTGTGTGACAGGTGTGTGAGACTCACCTCATCAGTGGTCAGGCCAAAGTCATTGGGCACCACCTGTCTGTAACGGAATCTGCAAGGCAGGTCATCTATGATGTCCTCATAGTCCAGTTTGTAGTACTCATCTAAGTACTGCTCAAATGTCTTCTCCTCTAAATTCCACATAAAAAATAAAACACTTAATCATGCATGTAAAATATTTAAAAACATTTAGGCAAAATCTTCCAAAACACAACAGTTGACAGCTGTCGAAAAAAAGATTATATTAAAAGAGCAGATGTCAAAGTGCTGAAACATGTAACCATCAATACGTTCAAGCTGCATAATCTATTTAATCGATATGTGATCTACATCAAATATATAGAGGTCACCTTTTGCATGTTTTTCACTCCATATGTTTCAAAAAACATCCATCCATTAATGGGCATCCTCCATAATATAGGCTATAAATTACACTTCACATGTAAATCAACCTTTAATCAATAGTCATTAAAACAGTGATCTGTATCACATACGTGGGTCAAACACTGGTTTGCTTTTGGTGATGATTTCAGCAAAGTGAGACTTTTTCCTCTTTTTGCCCATGAGAGGGGTATCATCTTTGGTTTTCTTCTTCCTCTGTTCTTTCTGTTTCTTCTTCTTCTTCTTAGACAGTGCCTGCTGACTGGGATCATAGTCAGCATCCATCTGTTAAAGCAACAGAATGTAGACATGACTTAAAAGCAAGTGAATATCTTTTATTCCAAACAGATAAACAACACCAAAAATAACAAGAGAACATGTTTTAGGTTGCTCTTACAATGAAGTCAGGATCCTCACAGTTTGGCTGGTACTGCTGCTCTTCACCCTCATATTCTTCCTCCTCCTCATAATCTTCCCCTTCCCCCAGCCCGTGTCCTTCCTGATCCTCACCTGTCCAAGTGTCCCAATTCCAGTGTTCTGGCAAAGAAAACATTAAACATTTTAGTAGTGTGTCCTAGATTTACTGTACTGCACGATGTACGTCCCTCCAAATGAAACTAAGTGTGAACTTACCATCTATCTCATCTTCATCATCAAACTGAGGCTTCTCCTCCTCATCCTCTCCATAGTACTCATCTCCAAAAAACTTCTGCAGAGAAAATAAGATAGTCCAAAGGGTGGAAAAGTGGACATTTGTAAAGTGGACAGTACAAAAGAAGAAAGTAGAAGTACCATAACCAATAGAATAAAAGCTATATATATATATTAAAAAAAAACATTAAATAAATAAAAAAGAATAAAAGCTATAACAGTATAATACAAAAAACTGTGCACTATACAAAATATGTAAATATATTTGTGTGTATGTGTTTGTGTATATATTATACATACACACACACACACACAGTGGATAATTGACACTGAATGATACACAGTACAATTGATCCAGCAAATTGCATGTTTACTTTGATTGTAATTCCTCCAAAAGTGATAGCACCCTAGTTTTCAATGAGTGATTAATTTTTTCTAAACTATAAAATTAATACTACAAGTAAACATCAAATTAACAGCTTTCAAGTAAGTATCACGGTCATTCACACTGAACATCAAAATGACACTATTTCCTTAGTTTATAAAAGTGCTTATTGGTTTTTGAGACCAGTAAGGAACATATAACCATCCCAGCTTGTGCCAAGAAACAATTGACAAAAGCTAAGATATAGAAAATAATGCTCTTCTCTAGCCATAAACATTTGTTTAAAGAGGTATTTATTATAGCCATTTCAAATGACTGTTCTTCTTAAGCATCACTTGCACTTTCTCAGAAACGACTGTGGTGGAATGGGTGGAATGCCCGTATTTTGTTGATTCACCCATCCTTTACTAGTCCCACCTGCATCAGTTGGTCGTGTTGCTGAGGGTCAAAGTCTCCTTCCAGGTCCACCTCACCGAAGGCCAGCTGTTCGTTACCCGTTATCTCCTGCAGTTTCTTCAGCTTGTCCATGATCTCTGCTCTCTTCAGGTTCTTCAGCTCCTTCAGCTGCTGTTGCTTCTGCTCTTTCTCCTACTCCACCAAACAGAGAAGGGTTTAACAGATCATACATCTTAAAACAATTTTTGGGTCTCATAGAGAATAAAATTATGACTAGTCGTAAAAATTAGACTTGGGAGAATTCTGTGGCGTTTCAAGCACAAATTCACAGGGTCATTAAATAGCTGTTAGGACTGGACAACCCTGAATAGCAGTCTGTGAAAGATAAATGGGCTCAGCCTGTACTATTTGCATTAGTCACAATTTATAATGGAATAAAAGCTAAACTGTTATTTAGTTTCTGCCATAATTAAGCCAAGATGGTCCTTGCTTGATGCAAAAATGCACAAAGCATGAACAGTGTCTATAAGTGTCTGAAATCCCTCGAATTTAAATGCGAACAGTGCTAGAAAATACCTTTTTCTTTCTCTCCTTCACTTCTTCCCTCTTTCTCTTCCTCGTGTCATCTTTGCTTCGGACTGAAGTGGCAACGTTGCGAGGGTAGGTCTTGATCTACGGATTCGCAGTGTGTGAATATGCGTGAGCAACTAAACAGTCAACATTTATTCACCAAAACCACCAACACAAACATACAAACACAAATACAAGGTTTCAAATAAAAACCTGCCTTATGAGCACCAGGCTCCTCAAAGCGAAAGTTGTAGTGCCTCTCAAAGTCCTCTTGCTTCTGCAGGAACGATTCACCCTCTTCCTCAGAATCTTCCACATCCTCCTGCATGAGCTCGTCATAGGTAGGAATTCTGAACACCAGCCATACAAAGTTTTTAAAAAATCTGTTTTATAATAAAAACTAGTACAACTAGTACAATCCCGAGTTTACATTAATACATTATTATTCCCCATTCTCTTTAAATAACAATTTAATTTTTTTTGTTCTAGAATTTTATTATTCTACAGTAATTCTCTCAATTCACTAAAAAACAACAACAACATGACTGTCACATTATTTTGGATTTAATCAGGTTTTGTAGAAGAGCATTATGTTCTACTGGACTGAATAACAAAAAAAAACTATATTCTTTTTATTCAGTCAGATCTTAGGCTATGCAGATCCCATGTGAATCAGTTTTTTTGCACCTCTAGTATAAAAGGACAACACTGCAAATGTTACCATGAGCTGTAAATGTGCTCGGACCAGAGAGTTGAATATCACGGCAGACCTTTGTTACTGATTGTCAAAGCTTGTTTTAGTAGGAGATATCAAAGACTATACAGACCACAGGTATATAAAGTTGTTCTTGTTTTAAAACCTGCTGTTGATGTTGAACCAGTTCAAAAAACTATTTCTGATAGATAATTTAGTGCAGAGCCCAAGAGCACCATCACACACAAACACACAGTAAATGTGACCCACCTTTCCTCCTCATCTTTGTCCAGATATCCCTTGTTGAGTATGTAGTCTCGCAGAAAAGATTCCTTTTCATCCAATTTGGGGTCATTCCAGTACTCTTTGAGATATTTCTGCACAAACAAAGTCAGAAAGTATTAAATATTTAGGCATCAAACAAACTGCTACTTAAAGACTTACTCACAAACAGAATTTAGCAAATCCAGATCTGTGTCTACACTTACCATGTCCTGAACTTCTTCCTTCCCCTCCAGCTCTGCCTGCCCTTTCAGCCATTCCACATAGTCAGCCTCTTCTTTGTCCTAGAGGATAAAAAGAGAAGAACTGAAAGGAAGGAAAGACACACACATTTGGCACATAAACAAAGACAAAAACAGATTTATGTATTATAAACTTCATCTGTCTGTAGATGTGGAACTCTAGATATACCTTCTCCTCTTGGGTTTTGATCCTGCGTTTCAGCAGCTGCCCTTCTTCATCGCTGCCCTCATCATCGCTGTCTTGCACAAACTTTCGAAAGCTACCAGAAACAGTCCAACAACTCTGTTTAGATCAACTAGCTTTGACAATTCAAGTAATAAAACAGGACACAGTTTGTGTGATGGAAGTTCTGTCATCACAACATTCACAAAGTCAGAATCAGTTCCACCCCACCTCTCCTTCAGCTGCTGCTGCTCCTGGATGTAGCTGGGAGATGCAGCTCTCTGTGGGGGGGGAAAAAAAAAACAAGTGTTAGCACGACAGGGTATTTCTGTTGCAGTGCTGGAATCAAACACACAAGTATTATGAGTTCCAATACCTCCTGCATTTGTCTGGCCACCTCTTCATCATCACTATCGTCCTCATCATCGTCATATTTTCTGTGCGAGCAAAAGTGGTCAGTTGTGAGAACCTTCCACACTAAAAGCAGATTGCGTTCTTGTAATGAAACTTTTCTTGCTTAGAGTACAGATTAGAAATAGGGAATAGTTCTGAAATTTGGTAAGAAAGACTTAACAATCAGGAACTTTACCAACAGGAAAAAAAGTGTCACATTTTTCAATGAACCTACAATGTGAAACTTTGCCACTGCCTGCACTATAAGCAGGACTTGCAATGTTCAGTGGAACACTCTGTCAGGAGTTTCCTGTTCTTAGCTGTCATGCTGTAGTGCTGGTACAGACCAGATGTTGATTTTTCTGAAAACATGGATGCTGACCTCAGTCATGTATAACAAAAGCCAAACTTTGATGTAGAAACGGTCAAATGTAATAAGGAACACATAGTGAAGAACACCCCATAGTGAAGATCTCCCCAAAGATGGACAGGATTGGCATTATATCAGGAATGCTACCACCATAACAGCATGATGCTGTCTGGTCACATAGTCTTGTTGTTTAAACTAATTCTGCTAAACCAGGCCCATAAGATAAGATAAGATTAGATAACCCTTTATTAATCCCACAGGTGGGAAATTTGCATTGTTATAGCAGCAATATACTACTTAAGAATAAAATACTACTTACCCTCCTCTCTCCAAAATGACTTTGCGCTCATAATCCTTGAGGAACATCGGTTTCTCTGCCTTTTTAGAAGTGGACGGTTTCTCATCGCTTCCTGAGCTGGAGGCTGTTGGCAAAAGGCAGTCAAAAACACAATGCGTATGTAGAAGACATGTTTCACATCATACCGGTGCAGAACTGTTACTTCACATACCCTCCTCTGTGTAGAATTTTGCATCTTTAAGATAGATCTTTGGGTCTTTTCTCTTGAGCAGAGAGAGTGTTCTGTAGAAATCTCGTTCGAGTTTAGGATCAAGTTCCTAGAAATAAGTTCAGCATTTTCAGTGCTGTATGAGGACAAATATAATTGACAGATAACACAAAGCCTGAATACATGAAACCGTTATTAGGGTCAAACAAGCCCTTACCACTTCACTGTCCTCATCAGATTCTGACTCTGAAGAGCCAGAGGAGATTTCCTTATCCTGGTCCCCAAAGCGGTCTTTCACTAGAATGGTTTTGACAAAGTGACATATTTAAATTTCCCGAGACTCCAAGTAACAATATTAACAACAAAGATCCACACTGCATCACTCTAAGTTCTAATGAACATACTTGAGCAGACTGCCAAAGGTGTGGGTCAAGAAAAAGATAAGATTAGATAACCCTTTATTAGACCCACAGGGGGAAAACTTGCATTATTACATCAGCAAAGTGGACAAGAGAAGAAAGCAGAAGCAGCACAACCAATAGAACAGCAAAATTTAAAAGTACACTACACAAATAATTCAGAAATATAAATGTAGAAGAGGGGGGGGGGGGTGCTCCAATGAGATCTGAATAAATGAACAAGAAAAATGAAATGATAATTGTGAATTGTGTGATAGTTATGTTTACCCCTTTGACCACTACACTCTTTTAAATCATAATCAAGTGCTGGGAGCCACTGGGCAACCAAACACTTTCAACATGACCAAAGCATGTGGTACTTCTGAGACAACATGCAGCCAAACTACACGAAACCACATTGCATGTAAATGAACAGTGAATAAACAATTATGAAAATAACCATAATTGCAATTATGAGCAAAAGTTTAAATTCACACTAGTCTGATCAGTCACACACCAGTATCTATGTAAACTTGCAGAGGAAGTCCTTTAGTTACTATGAGTTAGCCTGTTAGCCAGGTTAGCAATTACTGAAACACTTACACTTCTGCAGTTCTTCCTTCTGTCTATACTTGTCGTACTTTTCTGCGAACTTCTTGTTAATCTTTAGTTCCGACATGATCACTTAGTATAGAGTTTAAACAGTTAAAACAGTAGATTTATGCCACAACTGGGACATTAGCATGGTATCCTATAGACCAGCATGGTCAGACCAGAGAACATACCACGTGACCTACACATCACACAGTTTCAGGGCCAGAAACATCGACCAATCAGGAGGTGCGGAGCGCCGACCAATCAGGGGCCGCAGAATGTCAACTAATCAGGAACCGCGGAGCGTCGACCAATCAGGAGTCGCTGATCGGGCTGGGCTAGGTATGGGACAGACCCCTGATTTTCTGTCCAGTATTAATATCTAGTCTAATATTTTGATACAAATGTTAACTGACTCAGAACTGTTCACAGTGGTGCTAATAGTAACCAGACGTCATATGCATGTAATGTTTTGAGGTTTTATTCTATTTTGGAACCACTCAAGGACTAAAAGTGTAAACCAGGGCGTTGTAAAGCAAAATGGCATTTTTTTCAGATTTACCACTACATAATAATATTATCATTAACACTACGTATTAAAACACAGATTTCATCATTTTGGATAGGGCCTGCATTGCAGGCATCGTGACTCAATCACACATATAAAGTGACTTGTTTACATTTCAACAACCGGATCAAGAACACATTTGCATAACATATATAATATAATTTTCTCAATATTTTCATGAGAATCAATTCTAAAAAAAAAAAGAAAGGTCCCAATGTAGTCCAATGAAAACATTAATTTAACATTAAATGAACTATTTACATTTGAATCAGTATTGTTAGCACTTGAAGTCAGTACTGGGCTGCTGGTTTTGCTGGACTACAGATCAAGTGTGACCATTAATCTCAGTCTCAGATGACTGAAGTGCAGGCTCAGATCTCAAACAATCAATGCTCAGTCTCAAATCTCTGAATCTGAAATCTTACTGTCATGCTCAAATAATAATTATAACTGCAATTGCATTTTCCCACTGCAGCCCCATGTAGCCCTATGTATGTTGATCTTAGAACTAGTGTCTGTTTATAGTGTCTTTTGCTGAGTTTCAATATAATGTTCCTTTTATTGCAATTTTTAGTGATCCATCATATAATCCAGGGGTGTCAGATCTTATCCACAAAGGGCTGGCATGGCTGCAGGTTTTTTATTCCAAACAAGCAGGAGCACACCTGATTCCACTTGGTCTCAGTCTTCGAACAGTTGATCAGGTGTCCTCTTACTTGTTTGGAACAAAAACCTGCAGGCCTTTGTAGATAGGATTTGACATCCCAGATATAATCCATTATATTTCACCATAATCAGAGCCATCAAATAACATGCAAAACACATAATGAATCGCTGTATTTCAGTGTGCACAGCGGACATGATCTCATCATAAAAGTAACACATTGTTTTGGGGGTTTTTTGCAATTATTAACACAGGTTTACACTTTTCACTGAAGAAATATATTTTGACTTGGGTGTGCTTACACTAAATTTTCTATACAGCAGCAAGCTCAAACTGTAGGGAACTAGTTCATGTTAATGTTATTTATTCATTTAATTAATATGTAATTATTAGTTTAAAATACTAATTTAATTCTTGAATCCCAAGTAGTCCTTGTGTGATTTGGACATTTGACTCACTTGTGCTGTAAACACAGTGGAAATACTGAAGCTTTACTCATGACCAATAGATCCATGTCCTTATCACAAAAAGTGGATTTTCTTCTTTTAGCTTCTTAAACATTTCCATTAAAGCTTCCATCTTTTCCATTGATTAGTTTGGATGTGCCTTCTTCAAAATCTGACCTAATTATTCCAGTGCTGGCAATGAGGGTGTTCAATAAACACATGGTATGTAGGAAAACCCCACTTGGTGGTGCTGCAGCACAGCATTGCCTGTATATTGATGTCTCTCTTTTGCTTTGACAGCTTTTAAGATTATGTTGACCACTTTTATTTGCTCTGTTCAGTTCCATTCAGGTTCTACTCCCTTCACAATAACAAAAGTCACATTTTACCCTTCATTCTAAACAAAAGCATTAAACTAACTACCACATAAGCTAGTAAGGGTTTGATGAATTGGTTTGTCAGGTGAATTTAATTGGGATGTTCACGCTACACAAAAAGGAGGCCAAAGCAAAATCACTGTATCACTTTCTTAGCTCATTACTTCTCTTCCAGATGGCATTTGTTCATCATCCAGTGACTCATTTCAGTACACTTGGTTCTGTGTGAGGTTGTTTACGCAGTGTGTGTACCTAATTGATTATACACCTTCATGCATGAGTCACAGTGTATATCCTCTTATACAGTACACAGAACATTTAGTGTTTAACCTTGTCTGTGGTAGAATGTTTGCAGTTGTCCCCAGAGCTTGCCTGTTTTCTTTTTCCTGTCATCTTTCAGAAAGTGTTTTGGTGATGTCACTGTCGCTGCTCACTCATGGTTTTAATTTTGGCATCAAGAACTACTTTCACTGTTTGTGAGTCGTTTCAGCAGAGTGTTTTCACTTTCTGTGACTTGTTTGAAAGTTTCTGATCTGAAAGTGATTTGCAGTGTACAGTCCTATGCAAAAGTTTGGTCACCCCTGGTCAAATGACATGTGGTGTTGATTTTACAAGTGAAAAGAAGAACACTGGTAGTCAAACCTTTGATACGACTGCATATCACCCAGAAATCAACCTATATCAAACTACAAACCCAAATATCCCCAATCAGCATTGCTGATAGGCTTCATTCTTATGGTTAAACTGAAGGCCAGCTCTCTTTATTACGCTGTCTTTCAATTGTATAGATCTAATAAAGAATTATCTAAGAATCACTAGATCTAATAAAGAACACCTTTTATCAGGATATTGAGGACCACAATGGGAGCACAACATATTAGGCAACACAATGGTAAATGGTAATGGTAGTTTTTTTTCTCTATCCCTAACTATTTCAGTTTTTTATATTGTGTCATAACCCATTTTAAGATATGAATGCTTGTTTGTTTTGTTAACAACTGAAATGGTTCAGTAAAAACAAATCAAAATGAAGACTGAACCATTAAAACCTACACATCTTTTACTTCTTTTCAAAAGCTCCTCTCTGTTGTTAGACGAGGCTGTATCTTCACTGGGGTGCAAGGCTAGTTAGCATTTATTTTGGGCCCACATAATTACATTGTTATCTTTTAATAAAGGAGATCAGTTTCAAGTCTAATAGGGTTTAAACCTCATCCTGGACTATACAGTGTTCTGAAAGGATTCTCCACTGGAAGAGAAATGTAGTCCAGGGCTTAAGCTCAGTCCAGAAAATGGGGCCATAATCTGTGTGTTCTCCTGATTATCAGTGCCATTCATACCAACCTTTTATTTAGCAGTTATCTCTTTCTCCCTCTCTGCGCCCCTGATAAGATTTAAGGAATGGAGAGGGGAGTTTGTAGAACTTTCCCTCATTTCTTTTCATTCTTCTTTCTTGGAAGAACTGTCCACACTTTGCTTGGCTTTACACACAGATCGGAGAAAAGCTGTGACTGAGAGCAGAAGTATAGTAACGTAAACCGCACAAATGAACCACACAAATTTCCCTAACTTTTTTTAATAACAGAGTTATAGGTGTAGCAAACTCTGTTAACACTGTCAAAGTATTAGAGCGTATCATTCACTCCCTGGTCCATACGATGCAGACCTAGAAACTAAATTGCGAAAACATTTCATTTTGAATTCGTTGTTTTTGTGATCAAATCAAATGTATTTACAAATGTTCACCTATTCATCCTACAACAGTTTACACCAGCCCATTGGTCAGGTAAAACTGAATTATGACTGTTTTTGATACATAGAACCACACAAATGTAATAAGTGAATCTGATGGGAAGAATAAAACACAGTTATATAATATAATATTGTATATAATATAATACATTATATTATATTTTACTATATTCTATTCTATTCTATTATACTATATTATATCAGCACAATATAATTATATAATATAATGTGAATTATAATTAATTATATAACACATGAAATACATCTCCTCCTCTTCAGCTTACAGATATACTTATCAGCTGAAAGTTACAACAGCATTTCTCCACACGTTTTTATCAGCTACGAGAGAGTAATAGCCTATTTCATATCAAATATCACTCTTCTGTTATCGACCCTGATAACGGCAGCTTTTAAGCGTAAGAGATTTCTGAACATGCCCTCTATGTTTTTGAAGAATGGCCTAAGAAGCTCCACAAACATCTGGAGTTTCTCCAGCCAATCCCATGCTGGCCCATCCTGGGGACCCCCTCTACCCCGAACTGACCCACTTCTCTTGGAAATGTAAATAACTCCCACCATGCTATATGGGCCTGGCAGGAGGCCAAAACACATAAACATAAGGATCTGTTCAGAGGGCAGAGCTGTTCCAGTAATCACTGCTTTCATGTTAACCGCCACTGTTTTGTGCTGATACTGCATCAAAAGGTGTCCCTGTGAAATACGATGGCTGTAAACACTCATGAAGAGGTTTAAGAGGTTTAGTGTCATAAATGACTGCTTTATCTGCTTTAGTGGATATGAATGGCTACGCACGCTGTGATATTGGTGTTTGTATGGATTTGTCGTAGGCCTGTGATTTTGCCTACCTTCACTAACTTCATAACAAAGCCTGGTCTGATATTCCAGCTTCCAGCCTCTTTATCTGGGGCCCCTTCTCCTTTTTCTGGGAAGCAGCTGTGTTACTCTACCCTCATAGATTAGTGACAGGAGCAGTAATCCATGGTCAAAGTTGGCGAGGAGTTTCAGAGCATAGACATGAACCTAGAAATTCAATATGTGTCTTATAATACTGGAAATTGCAGCTGGTTAAAAACCTGCCTCATACTAATGTCCACTGCACATTTTGGTGCTTGTACAAGAACATGGTCTTCTCACTGGTCATCAGAACTGTTGCTCAACACTTGGTCTTGGCTGAGTACAGAGAAATGTACTGGAATAGAGAGTGGAGTTGATGATTGAACTGACATGAACTGGTACATTAATCAGTTGTGCTAATTGTTATACAATGGACATTAAACCATTTCATTATGTGCAATAGTCTTACCCTGTGAAAATCACTACTTGACAATATTTCTTATACACTACTGATCTCTATGTGCAATTACATACTCCTAACTACAATTTGTGTTATTAGTAATTCACTTAGGTTATAGT
>JBBPCZ010000028.1:11683138-11726151 GCA_037974445.1 Brycinus macrolepidotus
TAGTCTTTAAACACAGACCTTCATTGTAGTGCATAATGATTGCTTACCACAGCCAACCTCATCTGCACCGTTCTCGCAATCTGCATTGCCATCACATTTCCAGCTGTTAGGCACACACTGGTTTAGTCGTCCACCACAGCTGAACTCTCTTGGGCTGCACGTCTTTGACACTGAGAGGGTAATGACAGAACGTTGGTTGAGATTAGGATGCACTCACAACCATTAGCTGAACTGGCTAACTGAAATGGAACCGGACTACATCAGACTCCTACCCAGCGTGAGTTTAGAGACCGCTGCCGAACTTTACAGAGTCATCAGACAACTCCAAAACTCACACCCAGATGGACTATTTATTGTTGCCGGAGTCAGTTCTCTCTAAATTCCATCAGTATGTGGACTTATCAGTATGTGTATCCATGATGTTACCGTCTCCAAGACCATCACCACATGCCCCAACCAGAGGAGGTGCACATGCTGCTGAGAACCCAAGACACCGCCTTTCGATCAGGTGACAAGGCTGCCCGGAGAACAGCAAGGGCCAGCCTGTCCCAGGCAACCAGATCAACAAAGCACCCACAAGCTCAGAAAATTCACAACCACTTCCAGGAAACTGGGGGTACACGGCAGGGCATCTGGGCCAATCATTGGGGTCTCCCTCCCCTCTGTCACAAACATATACACCACACGCCACCCGCATTGTGGATGACCCCATACATCCCTCACACACCCTCTTCTCCCTCCTCCTATCTGGCAAAGGGTTCCATGCTATATGAGCCTCCACTGCCAGAACAGTGCCTTCCCTCAGGCCATCAGAGCCCTCAATCAGAAGTGAACCATAAACTGTACTCTTTCTCTCTCTCTCTCACACACACACACACACACCTGAACTGAACTTCTTCCTTCTCCAAACACATTGAACTGTTCTGCCTGAAACAAACATCTTACACCCCAACTGTCAACGTAAATACCCCTTTATTTATTATATATTGCACATTCTCTGTCCTGTCATTATTATTTATAACTATTATTTATTGCTGTCTTCCTCTATATTTGCATGTTTGCACACTTAAGAAGTCTGAGGCTAGAGTACAGTATATGTCATAATGCTTCATTCATTTAAACTGCAGCTGCTCCTGTCGAATGCACTAAATGTTGACTTGTCCTAGTGTACTGTTGTTGTTGTATTTTTCTTGCATATTAAATAATGCTTTTAAATCTGACAGTGCAAAGTCAGATCAAGTAAGTTTTACTATCACAGACGTGGTTTACTTTGTGAGTTATCAGTTTGTAGCCTGCTGCGATTAGCGCTTAACCATTAGCATTTTGGTTACATGTTTCTGAACCCACCTGTAATGTGGATCACAGACTTCCTGTCTGACAGGAGGCTACATGTGAGGCTGGGCAGGCATGTCTCTGACTCTCAAACCATCAGCACCAGTGCCCCTCAAGGCTGTGTTCTTTCTTCCTTGCTTCTCTCCCTGTATAACAACAGCTGCACCTCCAGTAACCAGTCTATTAAACTCTTGAATATCGTAGGTGGACAACCTGGCAAACTGGTGCAGAGACAACAACCTGGTGCTCAATGCTGTCAAAACAGTGGAGATGAGTGTGGACTTCAGGAAGTGGACACTATGGAGTCTTTCTGCTTCCTGGGTACCATCTCCCAGGACCTCAAGCTCTCTCATCAAAAAAGACAGAAGCAGATGTACATCCCAGGCAGCTGAAGAAATTCAACCTGCCAAAGTCAATGATGGTCCACTTCTACTCCTTCAATATTGAGTCCACCCTCATCTCCTCCATTACCATCTGGTACACCATCACCATCACCATTTGTTGATTGATTGCAATCTGCCTTCTCTCCAAGACCTGTACGCCTCTAGGACCCTGAAGTGGGCAGGAAAGATTGCTGCTGACCTCTCCCACCCCAGACACAAACTTTTTTTGGGATCAATTTTTATTGGTTTTGCATAGAAAGGGTCATATACAATTATATACAATTGCTTCTTTACAAAAAAAAAAAAAAAGAAACCGCTCATTCTGACCCTTTAAACCCCTTCCACCCGCCCCCACCCCCCAGTGGTCCCCCAAGTCCAGGCCACCTTATAATAAAATTGCAATCAAACAAATAATATAAAAAACAAATAAATTAATACAAAATACAGATATAGATATGTACAATATAACAGATTTAGGATAAGTAGAGTAACACATAAATCATCAGAGGTTTGCAACTTCAAATTATACCCCAAATTGAATTCTACCATTTTGAAATCTTTCTGTTAAGCCATCTGCAACAGCTTTCCACGCCTCAATAGTTGAGGCTCTAGCTTTATTTATTCTGGCTGTTGAAAGTTCTAACATTACTATATCATGAAACTGAAGTAACCAGTGTCGCACAGATAAAGTGTGTGGAGGAAGCCATCTCTGAGCAATTATCTTTTTGGCAGATGTTAGTCCTGCCAACCAAATTAAAACCTACACTAGAGTCATCATTTAGAAGGAGTACAACTGGTTGCCCTGGTATATCTTTTCCTATCATATCAGACAATACTGATGAGATCTTCTCCCAAAACTCATTAACCTCCTCACATTCCCACACCATATGCATGAATGTTCCCAATTGCTGGTAAGGACAAAAATTACAGTGGGGACTTTGCGATACTTTAACTAGAAAACGTTTCTTTGGTGTCCACTACAATCTATGACAAAATTTAAAATGAATTAATTGGTGGTTTGGATTTTTTGATGCACAGGATATATTTTTCCATACTGTAAGACACAAACTTTTGAGACACTTTCCACTTGACAGAGGCCACAATCCATCAGGGCCAAAATCTCTCACCACAAGAACAGTTTGTTTCCATCTGGGCTTCTCAAAAAAACCTAAGACACTGTCGAAATTTGCACTTTTCACTCCAGCACACTCAGCCATGTACTTTGCACATATCATGGTCTCTGTTTTTCATTCGCAGTTTGTTTATTTAAATTTACAGTATATTTACTTATAATTATACTACATTTACATTTAAATGACCTTATTGTTGTTGCACCCTTACACCAAGTCAAATTCCTTGTTTTTGATGTTTGTAAAAAAAAAAACTTGGTAATAAAAAGGCAATTCTTATTCTGAAATTCTGATTCTGATTTTTATATGTGATTGGTAAACTTTAGTAAATGTTGTTGTTCAGTGATAAAATTACAGCCAAAGACTCTCTCACGCATGCACATGTGACCAAATACAGACTGCTCATACTGTTGCCTCTGCAGAAAATTAACTCTTCTACCCCCAGGCTCTGACACTCCTTTCTGACAGGAATCACACTTCCTGCCGTGCTTGCACTTATGTAATCTTGAGGTGTTTCTGTTTTTGTTCTCTGTGTTGCACCTGTGCACTGTGTATATGACTAAAGTGACAATAAACCTTCAATAAACCTTCTTGACTTGACTAACAAGCACCCCAGAGTAAGCCACACTTACGATATAATTCTTAGAAGCTCTCCTGTCATGTATGTATTTTTTCTTGTCCTATTTAAAGGTTATGGTTTGAGTAGCGATTTAGTCTATGTGCTTTTATTACTTGTTAGCTATATTTTTATTACTTGTTAGCTACATTTTCCACTACAGTGGAAAACTAAAGAAGCAGTCTTCGGGCACCAAACACCAAACTACTTTAACAACAATCATTTTAACAATCATTCTGAATACTGATCTTTTCATTAAGTTTTATTTCATTTGCCTGTGATGACATACTCACAGCAAGCAGCAGGCAGCTCATCAGTACCATCACCACAGTCATCTGTACCGTCACACATCCACCTCATTGTAATACACTTTCCATTGCCACACTGAAAGCCACAACTCACAGCATCTGTGGAAAATGTACATATTAAATATTTGTTTAAACTGTAATCACTCACTTTTCAACTCAACAATAACGTCAGTGAGATCAGGAGAGAGAGACAGAAAGGACAGAACGTCCACATCAGTAGCCTTTAACACACATTTAGCAAGTGTTCCCAAACAGACAAAAGTCAGGAGGACAAATCAAACATGCAGTTGCCCTGAAAATTACGAGCCAACTTTCTGCAGATCAGAATCCAGCTGTTAAATGGGGATTCGCTGAACCTTGTTACCTCAACACCTTTGTAAAACCAGCATGAGTCATGATTACACAAATGAATACAAAATTTGAGAGTGAGGCCAGCTGGTGCCAGTCAGTTATAATTACACTCTAACTGTAATCAACAGTGTGCTGTTTGCAATACTGTTACTGCACTTTCCTTTAGACTGTTATAAATAGGGTATTTTCATTATCATCTTCTTCTTATTAGCAGTAGTAGTAGTAAGTAGTAGTAGTAGTAGTAGTAATAGTAGAATTAGAATGTAACATTCTTAGTTATTTGTTTTTGGTCATTTAATATTCTTTATTATTATTAATTACCTTTCATTTTTCATGGTACTGTTGCCAGGAGATTGTGCATTAGAATGTCATTAATTGTTCACACTGTGTAAATTTTCACAAAACTATTTTATTTTTATTTGTAACTTTTTTTAAAATAATTAAAATATTTTAAGTGCTATATTGTTGCACACACAAGACCTATCCACCTACTACAAATTGTGATGTGACACTGGAAAGGAAAAGGAAAAATCTGCCACTATATTTGACACAAAAGACCATCAATGAAGCTGTAAGTACTGCCTGTCAAATTTCCTTAAAAATGACCAAAGTGTACTTGTTCATTCAACAGAGACACTGTGAGTTTCCTCCCCAAACCCCAACTCTCACTCAGCTGAGCGAATAACCATTCAGCATGAGGACAAGCATCAGGGGAGCGATGTGGATTTGGGAATCGCCTTCTGACTGTACGGTCAGTGACCAGGTCACCTGTTTCTGATACAAACTGAGGAGGAGGGACTAACAGATCACACCACTTTTTGTCCACTGGGTTAAATGAACATAACTGATCATTAAACTGTGGAGAGGGACATATGCATTATTGATCAGCTGTGATTTTCCATCATATCTCACCAGAGTTTAAACATTTAAATGAATTTGAGTATCAAACAGTTAGTTTGATTTGGAATTTCAAGAAATTGAAGAGAAGAAAGAAAAGAACAAAATGACACGGTTTTACATGGACCACTCGTCATCTCCTATTTAAAGTTTTCTGTAGAAGCCATCCTAAGGGCCTGGTAGTCACAGTGTAAAACAATGTCCAGGTCATGTCTTCTGCACTATTTTCCCTATGATTTATCATCAAAGCAGCCAATCCTTGAAACCATAGAATGGTATGTGGGCTTGTACAAAACAAAGTGGTGAAGAAAAGCAAAACATGAGGAGGAATCCTCAGTGCTATCAAATCTCTCACTGAGGAACCCACTGTGTACTTAAGTGACAGAAGTCTGCACTCCAGCCAAGAGTAGAAAACTTTTTTTTGTTTTTTCCTTCAGGGGGAGAAAGCTTGACACCAGAAAAACAGCTAATTAAAGTACTATTTGACTGAAGCTCATTCACTTAATAGAAATCTGTGAGAAAGAGACCAGAGTCTCTCTGACATCACATACCCATGAACTCAGTTAGTAATGCAGAAGTAATTTTTGTTTGTTTGCTAGTTTTGCAGTATGTTTAACTGATCCATCAGTGGCCATACGTAATGTTAGTACATCTGAAATCCACTCAGGATTTGAGGTTATTTAGGAAGCTGAGTCCATATCCTCATGGAGAAATACCTCTATCAGAACACATAGATAGAGCAGCAGCAAAAATACGTGGTATTAAGACAATAAACACAAATCAGGCCACTGTCATCACATACTATATCATAGTATTAATTTCAGTTATCAGTAGAAGTGATCTGGAAAATGGAGGGTTTATAATCATAAGATTACAATGGAAATCAACACATGACCAGTAACGATAAAGAAAAACAAAAACACTTCTTAGAAATAAAACAGCATTTCCCCAGATCACAAAAATGGGAGGTTTTCAGCCTTAAACACAAAAAAACTACTGGACTGTTTGGTTGTGCTCTTTGGAAGCAGGCGGAAAAGGCAAAGGCCTCTGTTGTGGGTTATAAATCAGAAGAGGCCAGTTTGGACACGTCTGTAATGTCAAACCAGACTGAACAGCTTGATGAAAGCAATAGAGGGCGCGTATTCTGTGGAACTCTTTCACTCAGACCGTCTCCTTTGGCCTGCAGCCCACGAAGTTGAAGGAGAAGATGCTGCTGTTCTACTGAACCGGGTGATGCAACAGAAAACCTGCTTTGCTGTGGCTTAACGGATAAATGAGCATCTGCCAAATCTGTCAAGCCAACTCAACCTGTTTCTGCAGACGTTATCCATTAAAAAACAGTTTATGGACTTGCCAGATACACTATATGAACAAAAGTATTGGGACACACCTGTTTATCAGAGTTTGGGCTAGGCCCCTTACTTCCCTGACAATCTTAATGCTTCAGCATACCAAGACATTTTGGACAAAGCCATGCTTCCAACTTTGTGGACACAGTTTGGGAAGGACCTTTTCTATTCCAGCATGACTGTGCCCTAGTGCACAAAGCAAGGTCCTTAAAGACATGTTTGGATGAGTTTAGTGTGAAAGAACTTGACTGCCCCGTACAGAGCCCTGACCTCAACCCCATCCAACACCTTTAGGATGAACTGGAACGGAGATTGTGAGCCAGGCCTTCTCGTCCAACATCAGTGCCAGACCTCATAAATGCTCTACAGAATGAATGGGCACAAGTTCCCACAAAAACACTTGTGGAAAGCCTTCCAAGAAGAGTGGAAGCTGTTATAGCTGCGAAGGGGGAACCAACTCCACATGTAGTGTAGCTAGGGAGCAAACGAATTTCAAACCAGTGAAATTGAGTCCTTCAAATAAGTCATTTAGATAAAATGGGTTTTTTTTTCAACGTAGAAAATCCAAAATAATAATAATAAAGTAGCCACAGACTGCTGGTTCTTACCTGTTTGAATAGGAGGGAATATAAACACCACGAAGAGCAAAAATAACGACTTTTCCATAGTGTTTTTTGACCGAAGTGACAGCACCACGTTGCTCCTGGAGTTGTGAAAACTGTTTGCACTGTTCACACCGGGACTATATAGACGCCTTTTAGCTGAATAAAACTATTCCAGCTGCTGTGGAGAGTGAGGAGAAGCTGTGAGTCTGTTCTCCAGTGCCGGTAAAACTGTGATCATGATGGAACTCTTCAATTTGAATGGGTTCGTGGGGTGGGTGGGGCTTGTTGGAGGGTGGTGTGAGGGGGCGTGGCCTTTGGAACACCCATAACTCTCCAAAAGATTGTTCTCCAGGATGCACCTGCACTTTCTTTTTATCTGTGTTGAGCCAAACCTAAAATGAAGGCATGCATCTTATGCATTGGTCTGAACCTGGTATAGTTAGTGCTGAATTGCAAATGGCTCCTTATAGTAACCTGTGAACACACCACAGCACACAGTGTGAACAATGTGAAATTCTTTTTTGCATTTGACCCATTCACCAAGTGAAGCAGTGGGCAGCCAGGAACGCAGAGTGACTAAGTCTTTTGAACAAAGGGAAACAGAAGCCCAAAGTCATAAACATATTAGGCCACTATCATCACACACTACGTCACACTTTGTTTCAGCTATCGGTAGAAGTCATCTGGGTAATGGAGGAAGGGTTCCATTAGCAATCAACAAAGACATTTCTTAGAAGAAAAAAAAAACAGCAAATAAAAACAGCAAAATTACAAATAATAAACCCACTAACCCACTGAGGGCCCAAGTGTTGCCATGCCTCTTTAAAGGAGATCTTGTTAAATAAGGACATTGATTTATTTGCCAGAACATCATATCATTATATCAACACTTGTAGTACTAGCCAACCATGGAAATACTGTGGATGTAATTACACTTCACAAGAAACACAGATTTCCATGTAAAAACCATTTGATTTCTAGACCACTCTGAAAGGGTTCTTTTAAAAAAAAAAAAAAAAAAAGAGGATTTCATAATTTCTCACCAACTCATCAAGAAAACACATCAGATTATGATGCAAAATATTTGTCAATGCTGCCCCTTTGTACCGGCATTACGTACTTGTTCACCTCTGCTGTGGGAAGCTCGAATCGATCAGTGGAGAACAAATGAATAACAAACTGAGCGCCTCCCTCACTTGTACATCCGCTTTTCAGCACATGCTCTCCAGTAAGACAGCTGAACACTTTCCAGAACAAACATGCTTTGCCACAAAAACAAGAGAGCTGTGTGGGATAAGTGGCAAACGTAAAGAAGAATGTGATTTTTGTTCTTCAGCTTCTTCTTCTCATTATTAAAACAATTATAGCGTCTTGTTGGGAGCTTGCACTAAAAATCTATACAGTATAAAGTGAATATGGTTTCCAAAGTCAAACGTAAAAAGCTTCTTTGTGAGTAAAAGAACACAGTGCTCAGGTAACGGACTGTGAAACAAGTATGTTAACATCCAGTTTTTCAAATAGGCCGCATTAAAGGGTTTGACGGGTCTTTGGATTGCAGGTAAGTGCAGAACATACAATAAAAATGTGGGAGTGTCATTGATCAAGCTGCTGTTCTGGCAAAGGGGGGTTACACATTGGCCTCTGACCGGAAGGGTCTGTTGAGAGAAGTCGGTTCTCACAGTTACAGTGAGATTGACCGCTAGTGTAAAAGCTTAAATGACAGATAGGAGAAGACAGAGACACATGCTATTAGACATTAGCAGTATGCAGCTGGTGGCCTGCTATACAGCAGTGATTCCCAAACCAGTGCTGGAGTACCTCCTGCCCTGCACATTTTAGTGTTTTGCCTGCTCCCAACACACCTGATCCAAATACTTAAATAATTACCCAAGTTGAGGTAGGTGCAGGGGCGTCGCCTGACCCTTTTCACTGGGGCACATGCCTCAGTTTCAAGTTTGGCAGTGCACTAATTTAGATTGATAATATCGACAAAAGAGTAGATGTTTTTCTACTCCAAAGTGTTGCAATGTAGTTTTAATCACAAACAGGATCAAAATTATTTGCATATACATGCCATTTCTGTCATAAAACAGGTTGAGAATGTTCATATATCTTCATACACTAATAAATAAATCTGTACATTTTTACCTTTACCAGTAGTTGCTTCAGTAGGAGTATGGCAGTGGCAATAATAATGAGCTAAGCAAGGGAAGCTGGTATAGCACATACTACAGCTCATTTCATTTAAAATTATATGGGTAATGGGGGTGGGGGGCCTGAACCCCCATAGAGCTTTATATTTAGCAACACCCGTGGGTAGGTGTCTAAACACAGGGGCTCTCTGGGAACCACTGTGGACTGCACTGGCATGAAGCCGGACTAATAGCCTAGAACAGCAGTTTTCAAGTCATTGTTACAGTCCAAATAAAGAAAAAATACACACACACACACACACACACACACACACACACACACACACAACTATTTGGTAGCTTTACTCAGGGATGAAAAGATAACATGACACTAACTGCATTAAATATTTTTCTTTATTGAGATGACCACTGTTCTGTGCTGGAGGAAAAATAGTTTTTAGAACAACCTGGATAAGAACGTGATGCATCCCTGATGTTATAGTAGATTAATCTGTCACCTTTCTTATGTGATAAAGACAAAGTTATCTTGTTATCAAGATTGTGTCAAGGGGCACATGGAACCATTACCATTACAGCCTGGGATGTTAAACAGCATTCTCTGTAAAAGTGTACAAACATTAGTGAGGAACATTAGGCCATAGAAGGCCTAATGCTTTACTGAAAGCACAAATAGATCTCTGTGATTTATATTTAATACTATCATCAGGCTTGCTGTTTTTAAACACAGTAAGGATTGTAACAACACTATTATTCCATTAATAAGATTTGTTTGGAAACTGAAGGATTAAATCTTGAACAGGAAATTTGCCCAGAATTTGTTTTTGCTGTGGTATAAGTGACTTCTCTCAAAGGAAAACACTGCAGGACTAAAGGCCAGGAGCCGGCCACAGGAGCACCAAAGGAGGGAGACAAAACCCTCATCACTTGTTGCTGGGGGCGTTCCCAGCTCATAGTTACCAGGTTACAGAATCTGGTATATATAGGAATAAGAATACATGCATATGTATTCCAGGCACCCTGCTCCATGCATCATTTTTGTGTATATCTCTGTACATACCTAGAGATAAATTGTACAGTATAATGAAACGATCATCTTCTCCTCCATGTTTGACTGGAACCAACATTTGGATCATTTGTTTCAGCAACATGTGTCCAGGGTGAAGGTCTAGCTCTAATAGTCATTGTGCACCCCTGATAAACACATTGAAAGTATAAAGCTACTACAAGACTACAGAGCTAACTACAAATGTATGTAAACTGTGACATTAGTACTTTTACATTTGCAGTTTATACACAAGAACAGTAGTGTGTGCTGCCATACTTGAAAAAGAGCTGTAAAAGATCACAGTGGGGCCTTTACTGTTTTTGAGACTCCTCAAGCCTAATTGCCTTGTTCCTAATGAGTAAATCAATATGCAGGGATTTGTTCTGAAAAGCTAGAAAAAGAGAGAGAGAGGAGATCTGCAATTAAAATGCACATATGCACTATAATGGCTACACAGTAGGTTATTCAGTACACTGAGGACAGACTGACTTGTTTCTAAGTGCAACTACTGCTTTCCCTCATTTGTTGCACTGCAGCATCAGACATATCCAGAATATTAATGCCAAATGAAGATACAAGAAATTAAGTGTTTTGACATATGATGGAGCTTTCAGTTCAATACAAAAGGTTATATAGTTTTAGGTTTATTACAGAAACAGCTTTTAGGTCAGATTTATAGTTTTAGTAATGAACCGAGTGTGACGAGGCAATTGCAGGGCAGTTAGAATGGGAATGATAGCAAAACAGTAAATTCATCAAACATGTTCAGCTTGCAGATATGTTGTAATGCTGCAGTCGTATTTACTCTTTTGTCAGGAAAACTCAAATTCAAAACGGCTTTACCAGTTTACTATTTATTTAGTTGGTTAAGTGAGACATCTAGTGTCAGTCTTGGGAAGGTCAGTTTCAATAAAAAACCCTAGTTTTACAGATCAGTTTATGGTTTACACTGTGGAGTGGAGGTCACTTTTGTATGCAAACATTCTCAGAAGTGTTTAAAGAATAAAATGGGGCCACATTTATTTTTGTTAAATAATTTGTGATGTGAAAAAAGAAGAAAAACTACACACTATAAATTCTGTCTGTAAATTGAGAAGAAATCCATGTGGCTAGAGTATTTGTGAGATGCCTTTATTATACTTCTTGAAATCCAGTGACACCGACACAGTACTGAGTCCTAAGCGCTACTCCCCCATTTCACTGACAGGAGCCCAGCAAGGGAAGAAGTACCTTGATTTCACTAATATCCTTAAATTAACCTTAGGGAAGAAATTGACAGACAGAAAGAGTGAAGCAAAGATGAGGATAATAGCCGATAACCCATTCACATTGCTCTTTTACAGACACACGCCACATACACTCTGGAGCGGCTTTTAAAAAACACTTTCGTACACTGCTTGTAATGACAGTCACAACAAAAAGAAAAAAAGATTCTCCCTATGGTCCACAGTCCAGTCAGATAGCAATGCCAACATCAACATCACTTTCAAAAGGAAATAAAATAAACAGATGCAGTAAACAAAACAGCCCTACTATACATAAACTGGGAATGCCTGCTTAAATATGGAAAAGTGAGTTTTAAATCGTACAGTCTGGTTTTCAAGACACAGATAACGGCAGGACTGCATAACTCTGTTTATGGGGGTCCTCAATTTAAAAACACTTCATTACTCTGGGCCTAATCTGTGTCTGCAAAAACCTGCACTACATGTTTAATTTAATCATTATGGATATAACTGGCCACTAAAAATCAGTTCATCTAGAGTAAAACTACGCCTGTACGCTGGTCTGGTCTGGTGAATGTAAAGTAAAAATGATATCTTGACCACAATTAGCAAAAAGAGGTGAGAAAAGAGGGCTTGATCCAGCAGATGCTTTAATCTTCCTCACTGCCACTTGCAGAATGTTCCTATGAGAATGAAAAGAACAAAGAATTACAACCAATTTTCATAGTTTCCATACAAACAAAAACTGATCAAGTAAGCCAGTACCCACACAAATACTCTAAATTAAAGTTTAGCTAACAGAATTCAATATCATTATACAACTCCCAATCTCCTAGCTCTTTAGCAGTTAGCAGAAAAGGCTCTGTTTTACTGAGAACTTTATTAGAAAAGTCAATTTAAACTGAATACTTCTATATTGTAAAGAAACACAAAATGAAAGTTAATTGTATTATCTGATACCACTCAGTAAGTGGTTAGGAAAAGACAACTGCTTTGTGGCATGCATTTTTAGTGTGTGTATGCGCATATGTATGTACAGGCACGTTACCTCTTCCTGCTCCTCCTCACTGTCATCATCACTGACCACAGGTTTGGGACGCGAGCCTCGTCCAGTGCGCCGCCTGCCTTTCCCTCGCTCTGTCTTTTCCTTACGGCCTAGTTTGATCTTCACTTTTACTGAGCGTGCTGGAACACACACACTTTTTTTTTCTTCCATTCTCTTACACCCATGCTTCTATATGCAATCTAATTAAAATATTATACTTACATTCAGACTCTGAGCCTTCCTCTGCCTCTTCCTCCTCTTCATCACTCTCCTCCCCCTCACTGTCCTCTTCCTTTTCAATTTTCTGCCGCACGCTTGTGAACACAGACTGCAGCACGATGGAGTCCTCATAGATCTAAAGTGCAATCATGAATAAGTGAATCAGCTGCTAAATCACTAACTACCAAAATGTATTTTTCTTGGTAAACTTTGAATTGTCACAATAATGGTCACAAGCAACATCTTTGCTTCACATCTTTCACACAGCAGTGCAGGCTCTTACCAGTGATCCCTCCAGGTTGAAGGTCTGAGCATTCTGGCAGAGCAGCATAACATCCTTCTCCAGGTCATTCAGACTGCGGTATTTATGACTCCTAATGCGCTCCTGCCGAGAGCCACACAAGTGTGTAAAAGACCATATTAACTTTTTTTTTTTTAATTCAACTACCATTTTTAGGTATTAGTAAATTTATATCTAGAATGATCTTTTTATTAAATGCAATTACTCACATGTCTTTTTATTACAAAAAAGAGATGTCACTTTCAAGCAACTAGTTCTACAAGTTACCTTGATCTTGCGGAAGTCCACAGGTTTGCGGATAAGCTCATAGTATTCAGGAAGCTCCTTACGAGAGGGCAGCTGAATGAAGACTTCGCTTAGCTGCCTGCCATTGCTATTGTGAATACATAAAAAAAAAAAAAAAAGCTAAGAGGTTCTAGTGAGTTCATGAAAAATTTAAACAGTCACAACATGGCCTAATTCTCCTACAAATGTCCTAATGTTCTGTTTAAGATACAGTTGGAACATACAACTTTAAGCAGGCTACAACCAAAAATCAATTAGGTGAGTGAAGCATTAATCATCAGTAAACAGCTGATGCCACTCTTGGTTACCTGTCTTTATACTTGATGACAGCATCAACAGTTTTCTTCATCTTTTTGGTGAGAGAAGGGGGGTTGGGAGAGAGTTTCTCAGCAGGAGGACGGCCCCGCTTCTTCTGCTTCTTACTGTCCTCATCTTTATCTCTGCTTCGCCCGCCACTGGAGCTAGGCGTGGCTGGACCCGGCAGGTCGAGATCACGGTCCCGCTTCCTCTTTCGGGTTGTCTTTTTGTGCCGCACTTCCTCCTCAATCTCCTCCAGTGTGCCCTCCTCTATGGCCTGAGAGGAATAAAACAGCACAAACCAAGAAGAAATGAATTATATAAAAGGTCCTGTATAATTTCACTATGAAATCAGAGTCCTTGTATTGTTCAAGATTTCGGATCAAATTATCCACCTCGTTTGCCAAATTTCCACCAAATGTCAGACTAACCATGGCTTACAGAATGTAAACACAGCCCATTCTTCTTACCTTGAGCCACTGTTTCTCAGTGAGTGAATCACTGTAGTCCACCTCCTTCCTCTGGCGAGAACCTCGACCAAACATTTTCTCCTCCTCCTCTTCACAGGTCAGTCTCTCCACCTCTGCATCATCCTTCATGATCCAGGTGGGCAACTCGTCTTCTTCCATCAGACGAGGCTTTCGTTTAGGGTTCCGCGCCTCCTCACGGCGCCGGTCAAGATCCATCCGCTGAAGAGTAGCAGGACACAGGCAGAGAGCGTGGTGACAGAATAAAAGGGGTGGGGGGGGAGGCAAAGAAAGATAGAAGTGGTAGAGGATTTGGGGGGCGAGAGAATGTGGTTACAATTGTATAAGGTTTATATAATTAAAAAAAAAAAAAAAAAAATCCCTGTGTTTACAGGTGTCAGTGTGAATGAGCAGATGAGCAGAGCCCACTTACCATAAAGTGATCAAACTCCTCCTCACTTCTGGCAATCATCTGATTGACTGTTTCATCATCGGGTACCTCATCTTCCTCCTGAAATGGTATAATCAGCAACAAAAATGACCATTTATGTAAGCCAGGTTAATCAATCCAAACAGTCAAAGTCACCAATGCATTTTACTAGGTGTTGCTATTAAAAATACAGAATCAGAATGGAGACTGTACCTCATCCTGCTCCTCATGCTCCAGAATGGCCTGCAGGAAAGCCCTGCGCTCATGGCTAGAAGACTTCTGGTCGAACATGCCGGCCTGGATAACCTTCTGATCCACATTGAGTTTGTACTTGGCAGCAGCCAGGATCTTCTCCTCTACGCTGTTAACAGTGCAGAGACGCAGCACACGGACCTCATTCTGCTGCCCGATACGGTGAGCACGGTCCTGGGCCTGCAAGTCCTGTAGGTAAAGTAGGGTTAGTTACACGAATAGGAAAAAAGAAGAGGAGTGGAGATGTTAAAGTAGTGTATAGTACAGTTCTGTACCTGATGTGGGTTCCAGTCACTATCAAAAATAATGACCGTGTCTGCAGACTGCAAATTGAGCCCCAGACCACCGGCTCTGGTACTCAGCAAGAACACAAAGTACTGACAGGCCGGGTCATTAAAGTTCTTCAGCAGCATACCACGGTCCTCAGCCTTAGTGGTTCCTACAAATTGGAACAAGCAAACATACTTTAGAGGAAAAAAAAGCAGGTAATTTCAGTCAAAAACAGAGCCTCTCTGTTTATGTGGAAGTTTATTATAATGAAAAAGACACAGGGCACTTAACAGTGTGCTCACCGTCCAGACGCAGGTATTTGAAATTACGGTACGCAAAGTAGTCTTCCATAATGGTCATGAGGGAGGTCATCTGACAGAAGAGCAGCACTTTGTGGTTAGTGGCACGCAGTTTGGGCAAAATGCGGTCCAGCAGCTCAAACTTCCCTGAGGCACGATACAGGTCTGGCCTGGAGAGAGCGTGAGACAAAAGATGATCAGAGAAAGTCAAAACAGATAAAAAGTGTATTATCAGATCGATTTTTGAAAAAGTAAACCTGTTGTTGATTTCTAAAAGCACTGAAAACACACTTACCCCTGAACAATTCCTCCTGTGAAGCCCAAGTGCTCAGAGAAGGATTCCTAAAAGGCACACCATGAAAATTAAGAAAGGAGAAAAAAAAAACATGCTGTTTCATGCACTCACATACTGACGGAAGCAGAGAAGTTAAAATTTGCATTACCTCAATGTGCTGGAACATGTATGGGTGGTTACAGATCTTTCTCAGTTGCATAATGGTGTTCATCAGTGTCTTTGTGCCACCTTTACCCTGTAATGAATAGGTTTTAAATTCACATGTGCATACATACTCTCAGCCTATGGCAAAACAAGCAGCGCACTGGGGGGGGGGGGGGGGAAAGAAAGCAAAACCACAATCATTACCTTCTTGTCTTTCTAAGAACCATCTGTGAGCAGGACTCCTGTAGCTGGCATGTGCCGGTACAGTACTCTCTGCAGAGCTGACATGTCACACTTAATCACATACTCCACCTGCAGACAGAGAATTCAACATGAATCAACATCAGAATTGCATACTTCAAATATATTATGTACAAAAACTTATGTAAAAAAAAAAAAAAAAAAAAGCTTTTCTGTACTCCTGACAGGAATAGCACAGATAAGAGTGAAAGTGTTTTTTAGAAAGGAGACAGAAAAACAGAACATAAGTGCGAGTGTCCATAAACAGACCTTCTCAGGCAGCTGTGCCTCCACTTCCTTCTTGAGCCTCCTGAGCAAGAATGGGCGAAGTACTTTGTGCAGACGGCGAATGATCAGAATGGTCTCTTCCTCGTTTAGGTCCACCTGTGGAAGGGGAGGAAAGAGAAGGGCAAGTGATGAGTCCACAACTAAAAGAGCACACTCAAATTCAACATTCCTGATGAGCAGTGAATAAGGCTACCTTTTCACCAGTCATGGCAAAGGGGGCATTGAACCATTGCTCAAAGGTGCTGCAGCTTTTGAAAATGGTGGGCAGCAGGAAGTTGAGCAGGGCCCACAGCTCAGGCAGCTTGTTCTGCAGGGGTGTCCCTGTAAGCAGTATGCGCCTGGGGGCCAGGTAGTGTGTATTGAGAACCTGAGTCAGTTTACAGTGATGGTTTTTCATGCGGTGGCCCTCGTCCACAATCATGTACTTCCAGCGGATCTGAGGAAAAGACCCAAGTGATTTATTGCTTAGGATGAAGCAGAGAGGACCTTTTGCATCTGTTCATTTCCCACATAATACTGTTTATGTAAGGAATGATTCTAAATTTAATGCTCCACAGCCTGGCAAAAAGAATGAACTCCCAACATCATTGGTACACATATTTTAGGTTTCAAAATGCTGTACCTTGGCCAGCACTTGCTTGTCTTTAATGATGTACTCGTAAGTGGTTAGGAGCACGTTGAACTTGCCGCTGCGTAGAATTGGAAGAAAAGAGCGTCGGGCAGCAGGTGACCCCTGAAATAAAAGCAAGAAGAAACAATAACTCACTGACCACAAGAGTAACCCTCAGGAGTCAGTGTGACTGTTACATGTACATGGAATAAAATCTTCAGTCTTAATCACCTTGTATGATATTTTTACCACAGATGGGGCCCACTTATCAAACTCTAACACCCAGTTTGACAGAGTCCTGTGAAAAGAAGATATTGATGTTAGCTCTAACAGAGGCCTTTTCTGTTGTGCCAGACATCTGCAATGTCAAAGAACAGCCCCATATCTCGTCAGCGATAGCTGCCTAGAAAGCAAGTAAAATGCACATGGTTTTGGTGGGTGGGAAGGGACAAGCAGAGAAGTTAGGGTAGATCAGCTTTTCTGCCTCAGTATTTCTGTAATATTGTATCTCCACAATAAAAACCTCCAAAATACTTTCATAATATCACGTGCCACAATTTTGTTTTGAGACCTCATTTAAAAAAAAGGAACACCACAAGCTGGTATGTCTAATTGTTTAACTGGTACTGTATGTTACAATGAGGACAGTATAAACTGGGTATTTGCTTTCAATAGCTCCACAGCTCACAGCAATGCATCTCATGTTTTCAATAATTTGCTTTCTGCTTTAATTAGCATGTGTAAGTGCAGAGGGAAAAAAACAAGGAAAAGAAAAAACAAAAACATGGAGACTCACGAGAGGGGTACAATGATAAGGAAGGGCCCATTGATCCGTTTGTATTCCATGAGGTAGGTAATGAGTGCAATGGTCTGGATGGTCTTTCCCAAGCCCATCTCATCAGCCAGAATACCATTCAAATTATTGTTATACAGAGACACCAGCCACTCCAGACCCTTAATCTGTCAGAGAAACAGGAGAAACAACTCTTCATACAGAGTTTCAACAGCTTTTAATGCATTTTGGAACCAAAGCCTTCATATGTTAAGCAGTATGTAAAGTCATGTTATGGTTTATTTACTGTGTGCTTGTAATATACCTGGTACTGTTTGAGTGTTCCGTTGACCATAAGAGAGGACTGTTTCTCTACTTTCTCAGTGACCGCATGAGCCACAGCATAGTAAGACTGCAGGCCCACATTGAATGATGCACTGCCATACTCGTCATCAACATCCTGCTTAGCATGACTGCAAAAGGTGAGACAGATGAATGATTAGCATCTCAGTCCAACTAAATAATTTAGGAAATGCTAGCACACAATTTGTAAATTTACCACTGTAAATTTGTAAATTTCATGAGTTGCAGCAAGAAGAAGAAGAAAAAAAAAATCCAACAACATAATATGTTGAATTCTGGCCTTCCAAGACTTGGAGT
Source organism: Brycinus macrolepidotus (assembly GCA_037974445.1). Lineage (NCBI taxonomy): Eukaryota > Metazoa > Chordata > Actinopteri > Characiformes > Alestidae > Brycinus > Brycinus macrolepidotus. The sequence continues at coordinate 11,701,408 of JBBPCZ010000028.1, forward strand.
TGGACACCCCTCATCTCGTGTTATCAACAGTAACCATCACCAAGAACATAAGGCAACATAACTGGTCCACTATAGATGCGTTGCACATGCTTAACGGGGTATTGAGTTACTACTGAGTTACTATTACTATTGAGCTGGTAGCCTAGTGGTTAGGGCGTTTGCCCTGTGATCAGGAAGTCGTGGGTTCAAATCCCAAGACTGCTAGGCACCTCTGAGATACCCTTGAGCAAGGTACCGTCCCCACACACTGCTCCCCAGAAGCCATGTTCCTGGCTGCCCACTGCTTCACTTGGTGAATGGGTTAAATGCAGAGGAAGAATTTCGTGCTGTTCACACTGTGTGCTGTGGTGTGTTCACGTATGACAGAATGACCACTATCACTCACTTATCACTTACAACTAATTATCTATCGACACCGAATTAATTCTAATCCAAAATCGAATGCTACGGAGAATCAGCCAAATCTGTCAAAGAGTGTTTCATTTCTAGCATCTGTGGGTCATTTCTGGAGTACTTTCCAAATTAAGTGGGACACAATATATTAAGTAATGGGTACAGAAGATACTCACTCAATAATGTGGCGGGCATCCACCTCCGAGACATCTTCACTGTCAGGGTCTGGAATTGTCTTCTTTTCTTCTGATGAAGCTGAGGTCTGAGCAGGCTGTTCTTCCTCTTCCTCCTGCAGAAAAAAAAAAAAAAAGGTGTGAGTAACAAGGTCTGTTATTACTATCTACTCTATGTACTACATCAATTAGCATGCCAGCTAAAACAACTAGTGCTACATCACGAGGGTAGACATGGATCAGTCTGAAAATGGCCTACTTTTTGATAGCTCAAGGCTAAACTAGGAGAACTTTCAGATACAGTTTTGCCACTCCATTGCTTTCTTGTCAAACATGCCCTAAAACAGTCAACGCTGTGAAAGTGACTGACATTTCCTAAATTGACAGACTTCTGGTAATTTGCTGTAAATGTTCCCCTACTGCTAAATCTCTTCTGAATATGTGGCTCCTTTCAACATATCTTAGTTGTTTTTTCTTCTTTGGGGATGGATCATAATGTTTATTTTTCAGATCGCTTTTGTTCTTGTGTCCAGTGGTGTTACCCTAATAAAATCTGTAAATACAGTTGGTTTTATTATGTGACTTTCACTTACAGGCACTTACGCAGTCAGTGGCAAACCACGAAATGTGTTGTAAATGTTTTAAATACTATAAAACGTAAAAGAGAAGACGTATGTGTTTAAAATATACCTATAACAGTATTAACTACGCTGATGAAAAACTTGTGCATTACAGCAGAATTCCCCCTGCTCACTGCTGCATTGTCAAGGCCCAGTACTAAGCGATTCACAAGCTGGTACCACTGTTTGGGAACCTCTGACTTAGCACTGATTAGCAGTGGGTGTTGCATGTGTTGCAGGAGCGAGACAAATAAAGTAGTACCTCTTCTTCCTCTGAGCCACTGTCTTCACTGTCAGAACGTGGGGCCACCTCATACCTACAGAAAGACAATTTCAAATTCCTTTAAAAGTGACATCCAGTATAATACAAAAGGAAATGACAATATACTGAACTTATATTCATTTCCTGACATTCATCCAGGCATAGAACAAAATACTGATACAAGATCATTTTACAATTGTTCATGCTCAAGGCAAAACAGAAGTGAATTCCTCCTGGCTGACATACACACATACCCAGGATTCATTTCTAGCCAGGCATCCAGTTGTCCAGCTTTAGGAGCATCCACACCCGTCAGGATTTTTCCACTATCCACATGAATGACTTTCACTGGCAGGTCACTCATCTGACTGGTCTCGTCCAAGGGCTACAGCACAGGGAGAAAGAGCCATTAGAATCACTTGAAAATTGCATAGAGGATTTAGATGACTTACACGTAAACGTACTTCATACAACTAGAAGAAAGTATTAGACCTTTTTGTCTACAGGATATAACCCATATGCTTAAAGAATGGTACACATGCGTATTAAGCTTTACCTCTCCATCAGGACCCAGTGCAGGACCTCCACCTTCACCATTCTCTGTCTTCTTAAAAAAAACAAAACAAAAATGAAGCTTGGTACAAGAGTTAAAAAATAGAAAACTATTTGTTTTCAGATATAGTGCTACCTTCTTTTTCTTCTTTTTCTTTTTCTCCTTGAGCACCTGTGCAGCCTTATGGGCACGCACAAGCTCAGTAAGGTTGGCCACATACTCGTCCGTCTGCTGCAGCAGGTAAGCCAGACGCTTATCCTTCTTCTGATCAATCAGTTTCCTGTAACCCTCTTCATCTTCAGCCTGGGAGAGAAAGAGCAATTTTGCTAATGGCAATCAGTTCAAGTGGGCCTTATTTTGTAAGTGCATATGGCCCTTGCTTTTGTTTGCATGTTTTCTCACCATCAGCCTCCTCATTCTCTCCTTTTCAATGCGCTCATTCTCCTTCTTCTGCTCACGCTCTGTGTTAGCATGGTAGGTGGCCACAGCTTTGGTCAGCTTCTGGATTTTTCCTGTGATGGAGCGATGGTATTCCTTAAAGTCCTTGGCATGCTGGAGGATACTGTTGAGATATTCCTGGAAGAGAAGAAAAATCAAAGATTTAAAAATGGTGTTTAAGTTTCTCCAGAGATTTATTTCAACAGTATGATTTAAAGAAATAAAACATGACAATATAATGATTGTGTATTCTATAAAACAGTGATGGAAACAACCTTAGAAATCTTTTCTGTTAGTATTAATTTTTCAACTGTAGAGAATGGCACTATACCTGATGTTTCTGTCGGCGCTTGCGTTCCTGCTCAATCTTCTGCTGCTTCTCCAGTTTCTCAGTAATGCGAGCCTCACGGAGGGACTGTCTCTTGCTGCGCTTGTAGGCCTTGGCATTGAGCGCTGTCTCCAGGGCTGTGTCACGCCGCATACATACCACCACCTCCTGGCGTAGCTGTAAGAGAGGAAACCCAATACGGAGTTATAGAACATATGTTCGGTTATATTTCTCCGGTTTCTGGTAAGATTGAAGAGACCTCCATCTCTTGAAGTTACCAGTGTGCTCTTTGCCTCTGAAGTACAATTTTCTACCTGTCTCTGGAAGTTGAGAAGTCTCAATGCCTTCAGTTCAATTGTAGCTTTGGTCTTCAGGTCACCAGGCAGAGAGCCCGGAAGGTTCTCCAAATCCTGGATACGATGGGCAATACGAGCTTGCAGTCTAAAAAAAGGACAACAATGAATTTTTAATTAGTTGATTCAAAACAATGTTTGCTATGAATCTATCAGTGGTTAAAACATGGAGACACATCTATCTCTAACACGTGCACTTCTGTAGTGCTCCCTCACCCTCACCTATACTCCCGCTCCTGTAGTATTTCTACAGGATCTAGCCCACGAGGTTTCTGGATGGGCGTTATGCGGTTCTGTTTTGGGTGCAGCATCATGGGCGGAGGCTGGGCTGGTTGTCCAGGAGACTGAGTCTGAGGGGGCATGACAGGGGAAGCAGCTGGGGGTACTGATGGCGGTGCCGGAGAGGGCCGACCAGTAGGCTGGGGAGGGATTAACTTTTGAGGGGCACTGGCTGGAGCAGCAGCATTCACCATGGGCCCTTAGGAAAAAATAAAAATAAAAATAGATTTCTAGTGCCTTAATGGTTAAAGTTAACATTGTTTAACAAGAACAATGTATGTGAGTGATATGCAGTATTTTGATTCCACTAGAAGTAATAGTTGCACATGACAAATGAGGCCTTTAAAATGTGAAATCCATGAAGATTCAGTAGAAGGCTCAAAATACTATCAAAGCAGCTTTACAAATAGTTTAACTCGAACACAGCTTAGAGTCTCACCTTCAGGCCATGATTTGGGAGGTCCATTTGGGGGCTGTCCCTGCATTCCTGGGGGAACTCCTGAGGGTCCTGGAGGAGGCATGTTTGGTCCTACCATTCCTGTAAGAGAGGGTCAGATGATCAAGCCTGCTGACACCATATTCCATACTCCTTTGGTACATTACAAAAGTTTAAAGGTTTTCTCAAGCATGAAAACCCAAGAACCAACCTGGACCTGCACCCTAAATTGTGGGTTTAAGCAGGTCCCATCATGTTGTTATTTGGTTTGGGTAACATTTTACAGCAATCATCTTCATCCAGCAGGTGTCACTAAACTGCAAATATCCAACATTCATGCATCATACATAACATATTGACATGTGTACACAGAAATGAGGACATATGAAGGCACAGCTGCATCCTCACCATGTGGTCTGTTGTAGTTGGGTCCTGCTGGTACAGGGCCTCCAGGTCCAGGAGGGGTAGCTCCAGGTCCTGATGCAGGTGGCATGTTGGGCATCCCCTGCTGCATTCCTGGCATGGGCCTCTTACCCTGCACCGCCATTTGGAGGTGGTCAGGTAGAGGCTGCCCACGGGCCAGCATCTTGTAGGCCATGATCTGTGCACGGAGCTGGTGGAGTTGGTTCTGATTAAAGGGTGTCGGACCTCCAGCACCACCTGGTCCACCAGCACCCGCCGGTCCTCCACTGGGTCCTGAACCTGGGCCTGCTGCCGGACCTCCACCACGATTCTGCTGGCCCATGCCCTGGGGGTCACCTTCCATGGGGACACCACCAGGGCCTGAGGTCATCATGGGGCCAGAGGGAGGGCCATTGGCTGGTACAGGGCTAGGGGCATGTTCAGAACCACCCAAAGGAGAGGGGTAACCTTCAGGGTAGACAGAAGAGATAAATAAAGGAGGAAAATAGCAAACAGTAAAAAAAAGGCTATAGACATGTTACAGAAAAAAATAAACAACATGATCCTGCTTCAGAACTCATGCAGGCGCAATATTACTAAGAGCGTAACAATACAGTCAGCTAAGTGATGTGGTGCAAACGATGATTCAGAGCTCACATTCTGATACAATATCCAAGAAAGTAAGACTGAAAAATCAATACTCTCACAATGTTATAATGAAATTTGAACAAAGAAAACAATGACTTTAGTTCTGGAACAATTTACTAATGAAACTAAAGCTGGGAGGCAGGGGGACAGTGACTCCTGTTATATACGAATGGTTGTTCGTTTTGACGTGCAGCTTTTTACATCTGTGCCCCAGTGCTTTTCTATACACATGATTACTTAGTCTGTAAACAGACTACATTGTATCATTTACAGCGTTTTCAGATCAGTGCAGTGTTTGTGTTGCGCAGTGTTTCTCAACCCTGTCTCTGGAGCTTCCCCTGCACTGCCCATGTTAGTGTTTTCCCTGCTCTAGCATACCCACTTCAACTGAGGCTTGTCAATTAGTTAATTAGATCCAACAGGAGCAGGATTTGTCTGAATTTAAGATATCGGTGTTTAAGTCTTTCAAAGCACATTAACATACAGGGATATAATCTCTTCAGTACTGTTATAAGCTGCGGACCATAATATCACTAAAGTACTGATAAGATTTTATGAAAACAAAACTTGATTTTTTTTTGTGTTTTCCACTGTTGAATAAGTAATCTTATACATAGAGTGTGTATGACAACCGCTGAATAACACTGAATTGCTGAATGGTGGGGAAAAGGGACGTCACAGGGACAGAAATTTTTGTTTCCAGACGGGAAACAGGATGGAATAGCAAGAAAACGGACCACTTATAAGTAAAAACTCTGAATATTTCTTATTCCAAACCCAAATCTTAGCATAACTCCAGTAGATCCTCGGGACTTTAAATTAGTAAAATCATACAAATAAAGTAAATAATTCCAGAAAACAAATCTATGAATAATTTAATGGTCTGACAAATAAAAGAACAGTGAAGAAAAAAGTGTGTGTGTGAAAGAAAAAGTGTGTCTTTCTCTTTTTAAAAGGTCTGAAGATGAAACTTCGGAATCAGAATAAATACATCTGGCAATGCAGCCTGAAGATGGAAAAATGTCAGATTAGCCTAAATGAAATTCATTAACCCTATAATCTGAGGTCCATGAACTTCAGTAACTGGCCTGAACTTGTATGTAAATAAAGGATGAAGGTAGGCGAACTGTCTTTAAACACCTGTTTAATCTAGGCTCAAATGAAAACTTAAGAGCATCAGATATACAAGACCCACTGTACACCCAGCAAAGGCTTTGAGATGAGGAAGATCTATATATACCATTGGAGAGCATCTTTCAACTGACACAGCTTTACAAAATGTGTAAAACTTTGCAGGAACAAGCCACCCGATGTTCCAGTTTTCTTACTGATAAATCTGAACATAACTGCCTGTTTATATTATTTATGCCACACTCCGTTTCGGACACAATCTGCATTACAAAAATTAAACTATGTCTGGCAGGTCTGTAAATTGTTTTATTTGTTTACTTTAAATAAAATTGTGTTAATTTAGGTTTTAGTTATTCCTATGCCAAGTGTGTACCTTGAGAATGCTGATCCATGGGGCTGGGTGGTGGCCCCATGCCACTGTGGCCACCCTGTCTCATACCCATACCCTTCATCTGGCCATAACGGGGGTCATCCGGCATGCCCTTCTCATGCATGCCCTCCATAGGCTACAGGCAGAACAGACAATATATAATGTGTTTAATAGCGAAGTACATGGTCTTTACAACTGATGTCACTTGTCTTTTAATTAAATAAATAAGCATATTTTAATTAAATATCATGTGTACTAATTTGCATGTGCTCACTTTGTGCATCTGGTGCATATTATCCTGAGGGTAACCAGAGGGCCCTTGTGGAGGTAGGGGGTGTCCTGCAGATGGAGGCCCAGGGCTAGGGCCCATCATTCCATGAGCAGAGCCAGGCGAGGGCCCAGGACTAGGACCCAGCAAGGCCCCTGGAGAGGGCCCAGGGCCTGGAGAAGGCCCGGGCCGAGGGGTCCCTCCCATGGGGGGGTCTGGAGTGGACATCTCTCAGCAGAGCCGGCAGGAGTAAGAGCAGCGAAGCACTTTTCTGCACAGAAAGGGTAAAAATACAAAAGTCTATCTGTGAATTATATATTTTCAGTACTTCTGTCAAAGTTTAAACTAAGTATCTGCAAAATATCAGCAAGCTTACATGCATAGTCTTCAAACTGTTTTCTGCAGCTACTGTTATGCCAATTAAAACTAATGCATTACCAATGTGTCTGGTTAATGGGAATGGTTAACCTTGTTTTATAAGCTGTTCCTAGTAGCACAGACATTTATAAATAAAACACCACATTATATACATTATATGAGCAAAAGTATTGGGTCACACCTCTTAATTATTTAAATCAGGTGTCCCCTTACTTCCAGTGAAGAACAACTTTAATGCTTCAGCATGCCACATACATTTTGAACAATGCCATGAACAAACTTTGTGGATACAGTTTGGGGAAGCCCCTTTTCTATTCCAGCATGGTTGGATTGTTCCAATTCGGTGTGAAAGAACTTGACTGGCCCACACAGAGCCCTGACCTCAATCCCATCCAACACCTTTGGGATGAACTGGTGCGTCCAACTCGTCCAACATCAGCGCCTGACCTCATAAATGCTCTACAGAATGAATGGGCACAAATACCTACAGAAACACTCCAAGGAGTGTTTTGTGGAAAGCCTTCCAAGAAGAGTGGAAGCTGTTATAGCTGCGAAGGGGGGACCAACTCCACATTAAAGTCTATGTATTTGAATGCAATGTCATTAAAGTTCCTGTTGGTGTAATGGGCAGCCGTCCCAATAATTTTGTCCATATAGTGTATGCCCATGGCTGCATGTTAGGATTATGGTACTTGTAGTATGTGTGGATGTCTGCATCCCTTTTGTCCTCTCACAGCTGTCAAATTCAGTTGTGAGTTTCACATTCAGTACAACAGCACAAAGAGTGAGGCAGCCTTCAGATAGTCTCCACTAACTCAGTCATGTGAGCAACCCGACGCTGGACTGTTTGGACGAGTTGAATAAAATAAACGAATAATAAAATTGGTCGTTCGAGAATTGTTTATAATTAAAAACACAATAAACAACCAACACAACTTGTGTTTCCATTATGTTAGCATTTTGCTAACAAGTTAGCCATCTAAACAAATAAGCTGTGTGGATTCAGCTTCCTAGACAAAAAACATAATCATTAAAATGTAAAAGTTTTAATACAGAACTAACTGCACTGCTTCTATTAAAAGCAAAGAAACTATAAGTTACAAAACCGAGTCCTTGTTATTTTTGGTTTTCTAGTTTTTTTTAAGCTAATGGCTAACAGTGTCCGATAACAGCTAACGCGCCGGTAATTTCCTAACTTAACCTTAGATTACAAAACACGAGCAAAAACATAAATATGCTTCGTATATATTTTTTAAAAATGACAATTTCGTAATTAATTACTATTCCATGGCAATTTCTTAAAGTTTAGAGCAGAAACTTGTTATAAGAAGGATCTGGAAAAACAAGAGGCAGCGTTAGCATAGCTAGCTCGCCGTGTGAGAGAAAATAAAGAGATCCGCTGGCAGTAAAAACAAGCCATAAAAACAACTAGGTTACAAGTTTCAGCCTCTTGTTTTTGTGTCTCCACCAACTTTATCCTAAACACTGTTTGTTGGAGGGCAGTTGCGGGCGTTTAAAACAAATAGGAAAATAAAATAAAGATAAATAAAGCCCTATTCACCCGGTCTGCATTATTTCTAGCCGCCCATGCTCTCCTCCTCCCCCATTTTTCTGTGTGTGGTGGATATTTAGGTTAAAAATCTGAGCTTTAAAAGCTGTGAGGGGAAGCATCTTTTACTTTTTAAGTTGATTGATCCAACCCGCCTCCCGTACCTCTACTCGTTCCCCCCTTTTCGAGACACTTTTCCAAAAAAAAAAAACCAAAACATTCATTCATTCCCCTCTATCGCCACCACCGTGGCTGGAAATGTCGGTCTCATTTGTGACTCCGAACCGACGACAAACCAAGTCGTTTTAAATATAAAAGCTACACATTTGATAAAGCTTGTGTGTCTACTTTAAAAGTCACCCTTGTGGACTTGTGTCCTGTGTCCATAAAGTGGATATAAATTACTTACAGTGTGTGAATTCAGCTTTCGCCGGTGACTCCCCCCGTTTTCTTCAGCTAAGCTAACTAGCTAGAAACAAAGAGCAGCTCAGCCCGTTCCTTTTTTCCCCTCTCACCCCCCCATGTCCTGTCTGAGTGTAGTGTTCAATAAAACCACCATTAAGCTTCACTAGCGCCCCCTTCCCCCACCTGCTCAGAGCGCACGCATGCTCAGTCGAGGCCTGGCTGCAGGGAGGAATGCAGGCTGAGAGAGCTCAGAGGGGGATGGGAGTTCTTACAGTAACACACCACTCAAGAATATTCATTTTTATACTTTTATACACTCGCACTGGCACAGAAATGGATATGTAAAGTATGAATAGAATCTCCTGTTACAGACCTAATACTTCTGAGTGCATGTCGCTGATACTAGGGGTGTAAATGTACATTTTATGTGCATGTAATACACAGTGTGGAAATACACTATATGGACAAAAGTATTGGGACGCCTGACCATTCCACCAACAGGGAATGGTCAAAATTCCCTGTTGGTGGAATTGCATTCAATACATAGACTTTAATATGGAGTTGCCCCCCCCCCCTTTTGCACCTGTAACAGCTTCCACTCTTCTTGGAAGGCTTTCCACAATGTTTTGGTGTGTTTCTGTGGGAATTTGAGCCCATTCTAAGCATTTATGAGGTCAGGCGCTGATGTTGGACGGGAAGGCCTGAGTCACAGTCTCCATTCCAGTTCATTCAGGTGTTGGATGGGGCCTTCCCAAACTGTGTCCACAAAGTTGGAAGCATGGTGTTGTCCAAAATGTCTTGTTATGCTGAAGCATTGAGATTGTCCTTGTCTGGAAGTAAGGGGCCACCTGAATTTAATAATTAAGAGGTCTGTCCCAATACTTTTGTCCATATAGAGTGTGTGTGTGGGGGGGTGTCTCAGGGGTATGATACCCCCAAATGACAGTTGAGAGAACCCCTGATAGCCTCAACAGCAAAATGTAGGGTGGTCTCTGAGAAACTATTTGAAACTACAAGCTACTTGAAATGAAATCATCAGTTCGTTTCGTCTTCCTCCTGACAAATACTTTGTTTTGTTTTGGAGAACCATTTTTGTTCTCCCCAAACAAATTTTGTTCTCCCTTTTCTCAGTCGCCAACCCCTTCAGGTCGACAAGAATTTTGATGGGTGGCCAACTGCCACCAGGTGTTTTACATTTTGACTATACATATTGCAAATACATATGCACTTTCATGCTCGATGCATTTTTGGATTCAGAGGCCAAGATTTAATATAAATTATTTATGTTTTGATTCTACAGAGCTCAAATTCTGTAATTCACAGTTTTATCAGAAAAATACAGATTTTTTTTGTATGGACCATTTTTGTGCCAACAATGTAGCTGAGCTATAAACAGTACAAGAACAGATATCCCAGGTCGTATCAGCGGGTGTATCAGCGATATAGTTTAGGTTTCTATACTGTTCTCAATGTTCATATTTATGCTGTTTCGTTATGGCAGTAAAATTGCTGCACCGTTACAAAATTGTTAGCTGATACTATTCAGAAACAGCTTATTTATGCCACACAAATTAACGTGCGATGCACCTTTCCAGAAGATGGGAGGTATGTTCATGCTGGTCCGGTCTCCGTGTGCTCCACTATGGTTGTTTGGTTGTCAGACGTTCAGTGGCGTCACTGGGAAAGGTTGTTTATAGCACAAGAAAAGTAAACAAGTAAAGTGAAGGCTAGAGAATACTAGAAAAAAACAAAACACACTTGTATGTGGAACGTGCTATGCTTTCACTAAGATCTGCTATACTGTCTTACAGTCATATACAAAAATTTCAACACTTACATAAGGCATTTTTCTGTAAATATTATTGCACAATTTGCCTTTATTTCCAGAGTTTAAAATAATAGAAAAAAAATAAAACATTAAATGTAAAATGTGCCATCATTTTGCAAAGGCCACATTTTATGTTTATTTTTTCACAGTATGTTAAAGTTTGGTCGCATGAAATTACATGTTTTATTGAAGCTTTGAATTACAAAAAATATTCATGTAATTTGAGGCGACTAAACTGTTTCGTATGACTGTATATATTCAGACAAGAATGAAGGTTTTATTACTAAACACATTTAATTAGAAAAATTATACAGTTTTGTGGCATTCATCCGAAAAGAGACTAATGAATCAAAGCACGAGAAAAAGAGAACGAGGATTGCATATATTGGTGAAAAAAATATAACCTACTTAAATATGCAAGAAAATGTTGAAATGTAAACTGTAACAAGTGCATTAATGAAATATAAACACAGTGATGACAATCAGTCACTGTAGGCTAATGTCCTTCCCTGAGAAAGCAGAGAAGAATATACCCTGAAAAGTTATTGTTTGCTGGTTTGTGAAAAAGCCTTACGAAAAATAAAAAAGGCAGACATAACAGCTGGTCAACAGCTTGTAGATGGGTTACACCAAATATAAGTTGTCTAATAAAACAGCCCTTGACCTGTAGAAAATAATGTGTAGAAAATAACTGCATTTTAAAATGCAGTAACAAGACTAGCCAGAAAATCACAATTAGATATTTTCCCCGAAATGTTCAGCCCTGGCCTACATGACATACATGATCTGAACACTAACTACTCGCTAATAATGTGAGGTTGTTGTTCAGGTTAAAGAAATACCTACAGAATTCTGATAGCATGTCTATTGCTTTACATTCATGTTATTGCTTTTAATCATTGGCCATCACAAAAAAAAACAAAAAACGAGCAGACTGTCATTGTATATTTGGTTGGAAGCACATTTCACAAACATCTATAAAATGTTTTACAGGACCCATGTCCTACATTTTTTCTATTATTTTTTCCCCTTATAATTGAGTGGTTTTGTTTACCAAAAACAGGCGTAATTTTGTTATACATAATCATTTAGCAGTCTCTCTCTCTATTCCTTTGAATTAAACAGAATTTTTTTGTCACTATGCCTTTAAGACTCTATTCATGTTTGGCATTAATACAGAAAGGCTGGGTGATCTAGTAAGTGACCAGCTCTAAGTACAAGTGCAAATAGGGTACAATGCATCTTGAAGATAAGATGCATTATTCTCTGATCCCTCAAACCACCTTCTGAGGTGGTCAAGGATGCATAAGATCACATAACATTTGTATTGTGAATGCTAAACTGCCCTGATTCATTAACAAAGCACCACCTATATCAACTACAATTATTATTCTATGCGGGTAATAATAAAGAAAAGTGGCCATTTTCGTTACTCGTGAACACATCACAACATAGCACGCAGTTTGAAATTCTTCTCTGCATTTAACCCATTCACCAAGTGAAGCAGTGTGCAGCCACCGGTGCGGTTCCTGGGAAGCAGTGTGTGGGGATGGTACCTTGCTCAAGGATACCTCAGTAGTGCCACTGGCAGTCCTGGGATTCAAACCCACAACCTTCCAATCACAGGGGCAACTCCCTAACCACCAGACCACCAGCTATATATGAGTTATATGAGTTAAGCAAGCTAATGGAACTTACAGTCTAAAAACAAATGTATCTTCAGAGTGATGTACTAAATTTGCACAGAACTCCTCTGCCAGCAGAGATTATGTAATAAATCTGATCACAGGTGATCTCTGGAGACATGTTCAAAGTGCCTATTGTAAATGGTTAGGCATTTTGGTTCTCCAGATGACCCAAAACAGCTGTTAATGCCAGGTATGAACAAGGCTTAAGATGGAGATACGTAAATTACTTCTGTTCTGTTTATCTGCTCTATATTGCAGTTTGAACTGAAGTATTTTTATAACATTGTAAATGAGTGGAGCTAATCTTCTGTAGGGTGAAGAGGTAGATATATGGAAATGTGCAGGCTTTCGTGACATCGCAAAAACAACAAATTCAAAACAAGCTGTTCGTGCAGTTGAGTTTGCATTCAGTATATAACCTATATAAACTGGGAAGAAAAATGTTTTGAAAGTTTAACAGTGTTTACATACTACATCCACTTCTTTTATAAAAATAAACTCTTAAAAAAAAGAAGGGAAATTTAAGACCACACAAGTTACAATCCATGAATGTTTGTAACTTATTATAGTGATTACTAAGTTGTTCATGTCAGCTTTTTAGTCTAATTTCTTTAGTTTAATACAATCGGTTTGATGTCTATAGTTGTGCTAATTCATCCTGAGTGTCTTTATTAAAATAGCACCGTAATAATCAGTGCGTCTGGTCTGGCCAAGATTATGACTACTTACATAAAAATACCAGTTCTAAAAATTTGATCACAAAAATATCTTCTGAAAGTTAATACAATGTTCAAATCTCCCTGAATGTTCCTCCATAAAGTCTTTCAAATACACAATGAGAATTTCAAGAAGTCTGAAATAATTGTCAGTTCAAGGACAGTTTAAAAGATATCTGGTGATAGGTGTAAAATCAGTTACGTATCCAGAACTGAGGGCATAAAATGTTTCTCGTAGTCTGAAGGAGATGTCGGCTCTTCCCATTCCTCATCTTCACCATCTATGCTGGCCTCTTCTTCACTGCTGTCAATCACCTGCCTGTAGTCTTTAGTCCTTTGATGCGGCATGGAATTGATCCTCACTAGTCCTCCAGACTCTTGTTTTCCTCCGTCCTCTTCATTCTCTCGGTCGTCCTCTGGCTGAGTCTGCTGCTGCTCCACCCGCGGTAACTCCGGGTCAAAGGAGCTGTCAGAAATCAGGATTACCTCCACCTCAGAGATTGTCAGAGTGTGCTCTGAAGGACCATGGGATACAAGCCATGATTGCTGGATCTGTGACACACACACGGACAGATTATTTTTGATGTGGACCCACTGGGGACCCTTGAAATACATCTGTGAGAACTGTCAATAGTCATGCAGCCACCTAGAAGTCAGTCTGCACCCAGCTACCTTAATCCTATCATTCAGGCTTATGTTCCTACTCGCTCTCTCTGCTCCTCCAAAGAACATCGTCTGGCTCTGCCATCCCTACATACAAGGCAAACCCAGTCCAGACTTGTCTCATTTGTGGTTCCCCACTTTTGGGATGAGTTGCCTAGGCCGAGCAGAGTAGCAGAATCCCTCTCTATCTTCAAAAACTCCTCTGGTTCTAATACTGTCCTGAAGCTCGAGTATTTCCTCGTATTTTAAGTTGCTTTGCATAAATGAATCCCAAATGAATGTAATGTAATGTAATGCAAATACTTTCCATAAAATTACATCACCAAAACTCTCAACCTGCTCAAACCACAAACTGATCTTCATCAAGGCTGTGAATCTGGTCAAGGATTCTTATCGACAACTGCTTTGTGAACACCAGTCCTGGTGTTGTCTCAAAGAACTGCTTGTAGAGCTTAAGTTTGTTCATTTTTATAGCTCACAGTAAGTCATACTGTGTCCTAAACTAAATCGACAAGTCTGCTCCACCCTAATAAAGAGCGGGATGTGATTTAAGTGCCGCAGTGATTCTGGCTTGTACGGCACCATCACCATGACTCCGACAAGGTTATTGACCCATGCGGTTTCATGATATCACTGACATGACGAGCAAATGAGCAATTAAAAAATGACTGTGCAAATGTCACCATTCCGCATTTTTTATGTGACTGCCCAAGTCACCTACACCTAAAACCCAAACGCTACTGTTTGAGCGTGTTGAGCAAAATGCATTTGTACTTTGAAAAAATGGGGTGTGTTAATAATGTCAGCCTCTCAGCTGTGGTTCTAAACTAAAAAAAGGGTCATTTTTCATGACTTAAAAATGTATACATTTGATTTTTCACTAAACTGTTTCTTTAATCTGAAGAATTCATAGTTAATACAAAAGTCCTTTCTCAGAGACTGGGGCCTTTTAGAAACCTGTACCAGCTATACTTGACAAACTGACCTGACTGTTCCTCTGCTTCAACAAACTGCTGTTTATGGGGTCTGGAATCTTCAGCCATTCAGTCAGCGGGGACTGTGAACAGTACCTGGACAGATGGAAATAAATGCCATTCCAAACACAGCAATAGCATGCTTGATTTCTATGCTCACCATGAGACTTTTCATTAAACACTTACCAAACAAGGCCAACAGTGAGTATTATGAGGATTATAAACGACAGCAAAATTGAGACCACCACTATGACACTGTAACCTGAAAAACAAAACAGGCAGATATCGTAAGTGACAAGAGTTATTCCATATCCACTATAGCATCTATAGTAGCATAAGCAACATTAGCATATACACTACATGGTAATTACTGCTATTCAATCTCTACAGACTAAACATTGGCAACAAAATACCATGACATCTTTGCCACAGATCAGTTCATGAAATTTCTGCCCAGTTAGATCTGCCTATTATTGTGAAATAGAACCGCCACAAATTGATAGACCATGCAAACACAAAGAGTGAAGCCACTGAATGCTAAAGTGTGTAGCACATAAAAATCACTTATGGCATAGGGTCAACAGTTTGGTACATGAGGAATAATTGGACTGTTTTTCAGGGTTAAGACCCTTTCTTCCAGAATGGTAATGTTAATATTTCACCATACCAGACTTTTTAAGCAGTTATATGTTCCTGAATCTAATGCAGCAGTTTAGGGAAGACATGACTGCGCCCCTATGCACAAAGCAAGGTCCATAAAGACATGGTTTGGCAAGTTTTTGTGGAGGAACCCCAATGGCCTAAACAGAGCCCTGCTCTCAACCGAAACTGAACACTTTTGGGGTGAATTGGAACATAATTATGAGTCCAAAATAAGGATCTGCCATCTCAAATGATCTTTGGACTGAATGGGCACAAATGTCCACAGATACACCCCAAAATCTTGTGGGAATCCTTCCCAGAAGAGTGGAAGCTGTTATAACTGCAAAGGTGGAGCAAATCCATATTAATGCCCATTATTTTGTTAAAGTAAAGTGACCATTTGTCATACATGAACAAATGGAATGTCCAACAAGCTCATGGGGTGTGATGCTCATGTGTCCACATACTTCTGACCGTAAAGTGTACTCTTAGGAAGGACAAAAGAGAAATTCAGACAGAAAGAAAATCTGAAGTAATCTTCTCTGAATCATAGCAGACTGAGGGCCATCCTGTTCACTAACAGTTGCTACAATCTAGCCAGCTAGTCTGGCTTCGCAAATAGATCCTATTGGGTTGGTTTCCTTAGTAACAGTAAGTGGAAGGGACCAAAATAAATGAGCCAATCAGCAAAGCTCCTCAAATATGACATGGCTTAAAAGCATAGATAGAAAATAGTGAGAGTCTAGCATCTAATTAATTCAAGAAACCTATAGGGTTGAAAAGTATAAATGTGTTTACTAGAGTTTACCAAAAGTCTACTAAATCTTTAAATATTGTTGCCGTACTACAAGAAGCACAAATTAATTCCATTATGTGTGACCGCTCTTAGGTGTACTAGTTTTCAAGTTGAGAAAAGTTGCCTTTTAGCAGATGTCACCCTAATGCTTCTTTGACTGAAACTAATCAAGAATTGGGTCTATAAAAATGTTCTTGAAAGAAAACTGGTCTTTAGGAAAGAGTAGCTTATTTCAAGAACTTACAGAGAGTGGACATACTAAACATAATCCTATTAAACAGCTTCATATTCCTTGGCTGATATAAGCATGGAAAGTAGCATGCAAGCAAAATTGCTTGCCATACCATAATGGATGCCTGCCCATTACAAGCTGGAGGTATAGGTTTTGTGCTTCTTATTTATTTTTATACACTAGCCTTTGGCACAAGCAGTTTGGAGCAGCAGCTTTGTAAAACTCACAATATAGACCTACAGTTTGTTTAGACTGGATCACAGAGGTCCTTAATCAAATTTGTAAGACTATTCTAATGACACTTTAAATTATTTTGGAGTTTTTGTGAACTATGCACCTGCTATTCATACATGTTTCAAACAGTAGATGCAACTGACTTTTGAAACTTGCATTTCAAAATACTGATTGTCAAACCCCAGTATATATACTGATGACTTAAGTTCAGGCATTCAGCCTATGATGACTTATCGGTGTGATTGTAGCTGCATTTGTCATCATGATTTAATTATTTTGACATTAGAGTGTCTTTCATATGGTGTTTTCATTATTTCATCCACATCTGCCAACATATTAAAAGTATAGTCTACAACTGTTAACCGAGCAATTATAGTAATTACATATACATGTAGTTACACTTTGATATTAAAATGTTTAAAAAAATCAGACCAAAGAAACAACAGTTCACCTTTTTGATGTGTATATGATGGCTTCTGCATTATACTCAGAGTTTAATGAACATAAAAGTGTGCCATGTGCTAACTTCAGCCATATTTTACTACAAAATACATTACACTACAAACAACAGATGAGAGGTAACTGTATAAATAAAGCTGGGGCTTTGTATATACCACATAAATGCATTTACCAATGCAGGCGAGTGTTGGGTGGATAAATATAGAAATAGTAACTGTAATTGAAACAAAACATTTAAGGAAGAGAAGGTACCAGTGGTAATTGTGGTGAATCTGATAGTTGTCCTCTCTCCCTCCCCGGCCGCAGTCACAGCACAGATCCACACTTCATACTGCTGGCCAGGATTCAGCTCAGGCAGATGGATGCTGTTCTTATCACGGCTCACATTCCACACTGTTCAAAAGACAGAATATGTTAACCACGGACAAAGACAGTGCAGTCTGGCCACTGCCCTAGAAGCTATATTTTATCCCTACTGGCCAAGCACAGTGTGCAAAGCACAGTGAATATTTCCTTTATGCTTCATTCATCATGCCAACAAAGGCACATATTAGTATAACATGTCATTCAGCAAGTAATAAAAATACCCTGCCCATCCCCCAATGGCATCTCACTTGACACCCCCAACCACCCCAATAATAACATTTTGAATCCAATAATGAATTAAACACCTCATTCGTATCAACAAACAGTTAATACCTCATCGATTTAGAGCAGGAAAAACGTTCAGACCAACACTTCAAAAAACCCTAATTACTTGTGAAGTGTACTTGTGGCTTGAAGCTGAAAACATCCTTCTGTTTCTCACAGGACCATCATTTGATCAGATCATTTGTTTGTGTTTGCCCCTAATACAGACTGATGACTTGCAGGATGCTCTCTTTTTCTACAGGGACCTGAGAACAGGTATTATTAATAGTGAGGAAAACTTTAGTTTTAGACACTTGCAGGCCTTCACTGGATGTTTACCTCACTGAAGACCTTCATCTAAAGCAAATTTACTTTCTCCTTACCCCAAACATCAATAAGCCAAGACATTTTCGGCTTCTGAAGTTGCTTCTTTTATTTTTCTTTAAATTCTGAAGTTGCTTCTTTAATTTTTTTCCTTGGTTGTTTCTCTCACTGAAGACCTTTATCTAAAGTGAACTGAACTGACTTTCACCTTACCCCAAACATCAGTAAGCCAAGACATATTTGGTTTCTGAAGTTGCTACTTTTATTTTGCTCTGTAACTGCAATGGTAATATGATAAGTAATAGACTTGTTAAGTAATTGACTTGTTTATCTGTGACACTTCATAATCAGGTCCATGGCATCCTTGGTTAAGATGCTTTAGATCATTAACCTACTGCTCTTTTCTACATAACCACCCTTCTTTTTATACCAACTCAGATGGCAATCACCACAGGCCAGGACCCTCTCCCTCATGTCAAACTGCCTGATACACCTCACTCTGCTGTCATTCCTCTGAATCTACTAAACCTTCGCTGATTTAAGATGACTTAACAGCTTCCATCTGGGCTCTGCACCACACAGGCACACCATCATGAGGATTTCACATAAGTATATGGCGACTCCAGTGCCATGGAAGCGTAATTGTTCCCTCTCCAGTGTGTCACTATGACAGATCTACTCGCATAGAACTCTTTTACATTAGCAGGCAGTTACTGGGGTGTGGCCCAGGATATCTGCCTCAGAGTACATCAATCAGCTGGCCACTCCTGCTGCTTTATGTTTTACTTTTGCTCCTATTCATTTTGGAGACATTACAGGTTCTGATTCCAAGCTGCTGTGTTTTACTAGTGGCTTCACAATACAGTATCAGACATTAATGTGTTCCTCCTAAAAGGTTTCCCATGGCAGGTTCCACTCAGGAAACAACCTCCTCTGGTATCTACTGGGTCCCACTTAGGACTAAATCAGAATTATTCTCAAAAGATCCTTTTCTTTCAGACTTTGTAGTTAGTCAAGTATGGTTGTTCCTTGTTGGGTCACATGTCATGTTACTGCAGTCATTTAGATTTTAAGAACCACAGCTACACTCAAACTGCAGGTATTTTTGTTCTAAAAACTCTTGTATATAAATAAGATTGTCTTTATTTAGGTTATAAATGGCTAAATGTCCCATAATCAAGAAACAAGCTAAAATAGTGGATTAAATGCTGTATGATACTGTTTAAATGCTATATGAATGCTGTAAGTATGATGGTCCCCAAAAACTGTTGCAAATTAGTTCTCCTGAATGTTATACATTATTTGGCCATGCACAGTCATGTAGTCTCTTTTGTTACACAGACTGCATACCTGTGTGATTACCAAGGCCCACTAAATATTTCAGAACAATTCCTCGGCTCTTATTAAGTGGGATGGGTTTCCATGTCAGATTTGCGCTAGATGGAAAGACGTCTGTAACACGCAAGTGTGTGACTTCTGGAGGCACTGAGAAAAAAGGGAAGAAAAGAGACACATAAAATAAGGAAGATCACACACAATATTTACACAGACACACGGATAACTTTGATCATTATCCCATATTTATAACCCCACGCTCATTGTTTGTGCTAAATATTTAACTTACTATAACTAAAAACTAAGCAAATATGTTTATGAATATGATTTGTTGGGTCAGTCAAAAAAGTCAGCAAACATAACATTCAAGAACATCATAGTAGTAATAATCTTAAATGTCATCATACCTCCTTGAACAGTGTATGCAACAGCAGACTTGAGTAAAAAGCTACAGTTGTTGACAACAGCGAACAGAGACACATTGTAGGCTGTGTAGTTCCAAAATTGACCTGCAGATGGAGGTAAATGATCCAAGAAAGGTATCAGATAAGGTTTTCACTGACTTAAACTTGAGTGTGACATCCTGACATAAGTATTCTTAAGACTACGTGAAAGTGCAAGGGACACAATGTACATCAGTGGGAACACTAAAAAAAACTCTACAGCTTTTGCAAAAATATATTTAGGCCTAACAGTAAGAACAAAAAAAAATTTCATTACATTCATTCGGTAGAGCAGTGTAAAGTGTGTAAAGTCTTTGAACACACCACAGCACAGCACACAGTGTGAACAATGTGAAATTTGTCCACTGCATTTAATCCATTCACCAAGTGAAGCAGTGGGCAACCGACAATGCAGCGCCTGGGAATCACTGTGGTACTTTGCTCAAGGGTACCTCAGTGGGGCCACTGGCAGTCCTGGGATTTAAACCCACAACCTTTCAATCAAAGAGGCAACTCCCTAACCACCAGGCCACCAGCTGCTCCAAACAAATGAGGGATCTGAACCTAGTATTTTCTGTTTTCTAGACAGGCACTGTAACCAACTAAGCCATGGTGCCACATTTGATTTGCAAAATGCTTTTACCTAAAGCGACTTACAATTGAGGAAACACATTCAAGCTTCAGGACAGTGGAAGAAATAGAGGAGAGTTCTAACTACAAAATCTTTAAATAGGGAGTAGTGTAAGAAGATGTAAGCCTATTCAAACAGAAAATGCATGTGTGAGTTAGGATAGATAGTGTTTCAGGAGAGGGGTTCTCTGAATAGATGAGTCTTCAGGAGCTTTTTGAAGATAGAGAGGGATTTCCCAGCTCTGGCAGCCCTTGGTCACTCACCCCCACTAGTGGAATGACCTGTATTCTCTTTACTCTCTCTGTATACTCTTTCAGCCCTATCGATGACACTACTGATTATATTAGTATATTAGTGTCCATTTTTATAGCTCACAATAGGTCATACTTTGTCCTAAACCTCACCCACAAGTCTGGACCACCAAAATAAAGAGCTGGATGCGGTTTGAGAGAATTGAAAGAAATTTTGGTAATGCATCTTTATGGAAACAGGTGTGTATTGACCTCTAGTGTTTGTTAGCTACACAAGCTTCTTGGCTGACTGTTTACATCTGGGGTGGAGTGGAAAATTGTGTACATTAGATGTCTTGCCAAACTCTTGCTTTAAGAGCATAAAATACCTTGTGCATTTGTTCAACGTTCACTAATCTCAATTCTGCCCATTTCATAGTCGTATAATCTATAGCCCAGTGTTTCCCAGTTTCAGGCCTCCTCTGCAAAGTTTTGTTTCCTCAGCACACCTAAGTCATATCATTTAGTAATTATCAGCCCCTTTTGAAGCTGACAGTAATGTGTTAGAGCAAGGAATGTGGATGACTGATCTGTTTGGAGCAGCTTTAAAGCAAAACACATTGCATTCCTACCTTTGAGTGTGGTAGAGTTCTGGATTTTGTCCACTTTAACCCAGTTCAGGTACATTTTGTAGGGTAATCCTGCAGTCCTATGCTCCACAACATACTCCTGTATGCTCTCAATAAATGCTTGTGGCGCTGACCATGATACGTCCAGAGAGTTGCTCTCTCCTCTCACCTTCAGAAGAACCTCAGGTATCCTTAGACCTGGTAAAACAGCACAAACACTATTCCTCTAAACCCTTCCTATCTACATAGCCATCTTAACTCAGCTTAACGTGTTACCAGTTTTACGTTTGTTGTACACCAGGTGTGATTACTACCATTATTTCACTCTTGATCATCAGTTATGATTGTGTTAAAATAAGGCGTGTTTAAATTAAGCATAATTAATAATTAATGCTGGATTTTTGTTACATTTCCAGGGTTCACATTCTCCCTCAGAACAAATTTGTCTGGGTACTATACACGTGGTTCCTGTGTTAACTGGAGCTTAAAACTGTCATCATCTATTAAAATCAAACAACCAGATCAAATACCAAGTAATGCAACCGATAAACCATGTGTTTAATGGAGTCACCATCTCATTTAAAGCCCTAGGGAACCTAAATCTGTGTTTTCTTTAAAAGTAGGTTAATCTTGCTCTTGTGGATTCTTACAAAAAAAACCATAAAAAAAACAGGATTCTTACAAAGCAAAAGCTGAGTGATGACTGAACCAAACCTAGCAAGAAACTAGCAAGAACAACATATCTAGTATGCATAACTGGACTAGGAAAATATTAATCTCTCATCTTTTCACATCAGCGTTCCCTGGATGCACATCCAGCAGTAAACTAAATGAAAACTGTAGAGGGTAGAGGGTAGAGATTATTTTTAGTGGGTCAAAGCAGGCATAGTCTACTAAACGGCCTGCATGTGTAAAGACTGTTACTCTAAGTTCTCCCTGCTTCACTCACTCTGTTTAGCTGTTTAGTTCTGCTGTAGTGGTGTAGCAGGATGAGAGTGTTGGACTGAGAGCAGTCCATCACTGGAGCTCATAAGAATACTAAGACTGAGCCCATACAGTACTTAGACAAGTCTGATAAGTGATTTTTAAGCAGTGGTTTGTTATTTTATTATCTGTTCTTTCATAAAAAACTAGATGTTTAACCCTCATTTTTATGTCACATTCTTAGGATAATAAAGGAGTTCTTACTAAATAGCAACTTTTAGAAGCACTGCTAACCCAGAAAAGGATCGCTATCAGTGGCTCTGGCAAAACATTTCTCTGTAATTCAACTATGTGCAGGACTAAACGACTGTAGTTTGTAACCTGCAGTGTGTTTAATATGTGATAAAAAGTAAGGATTTCCTACATTAAAACTTACATTTTTTTCAAACTACAAACGTTAATGGTTCAATGTGCCCTACGATTGTGACACTTTGCCAGTGCTGACGGAAACTGTTGTAAAATGTTGACAAGACAAGGCATGATTGGTTTAAAATGTACAAGGTCTGATATGATCGGCCTTAGCATTTCACTTTTCTTCAATGCAAAAGATCTCTACTTATATAATAGAATATCTGATTCCACTGAGCCAAATCACTTCTCTCACTTTTGATGAGAGAAGTGTTGCTAAAACAAAAGAATTTTGAGAAAAAATGTAGGCAGAATTGTAGGACAGTTTTGTGCGTAATACGTAAACGTAATATTGTCAAGCATTTGGAGTGCATTAATTTATTTTTTACCCATTATTTTATATGGTTCACTCACTGGTTCAGGGCTTGAACCTCAATGAGTGACCGGGGTCTTGATGCAATATGCTACTCAACATTTTAGAATCTCCAACTTACAGCACCTTCCCTCGTCTATGAATGTTATAACTGATGACAATAATGACGAACTTAATTATTTCTAATGCAATCAAACAGAATAGTTGTTATGTCAGAGATTTGACAGTAGCAGTAACCATGTTTCCTCCATTAAAAGTGATTTACCTAGTCTGGGTAACGCCACATACGCTGGAACTGATGCCCCCTGCATCGAGTTAGCAGTTACACAAATGTCCTTCACGTCTCTGATGGGAACCCTGAGCTGGCTATAAGGGAAACAGCACCGCTTCTGCTCCTGGTGACAGCTCAGACAATGTGAAACATTGTTCACTCCTCTCTTCACTATCTTCCCACACTGTGTACACAGTCCTGCAGCTGTGTACTCTCCTCTGTCCAACTCTGAGCCATTATTCAACTTCACTCTGACCAGGTAGCTGCTGATGTGGCCTCTTGCTTGTTCCTTGGGCATCTCCTTCAACACGACAGACAAGACAAAACAAAAGATCAAGATCCGCCCAAGAATAACAGGTATATTCCGCTCGCCTTCTGAACAGTGAGCTGCACGGTTAGACAAATAATGGTGCAAATGCTTTTATGTACAATTTATGCAGAAGAAACACGAAGAAGAAGTCCACTGAACACTGTTCTACCATCTTGTGTATAAGCATACCTTCCATAGGATGGTGCAGCCGGGATCATCCGAGTCAGGCTCACAATCACTCCAAACATCAAGCTTTCCAACTGGAGCTGAGGAATGGTTACAAAGGAACATATTTTGGTTCATTCTATATCATAGAATTTGCACTAATTACAAAGGCAAACATTTACAGGAAGTATTAAATATTGTTGTCCAGTGATGTCATTGTGTAAACAAGACTCAGGTCAACATAATCAACAATATGAACCTGAGCAAAAATACTGACATTAATAAAAATGCAAACATATGTAAGAGTGTTGAAGTATGAGAATTTCTTTCCTTTCCTTGGTGTGAGTACATTTAAGTAACTTCTCCATGCTCCAGCAACAAATGTATTCCTTTGTATACTTTTGCAAGGTCTAATAATCCTTACAGAATGAAAAAAACCTAATGAATACTGAGTTTCCAGTTTCATGTTGTAGTTAGTCAAAACTAGGCATGTGGACACAACAAAAAACTACACCTGATCAATTTAAACAGTGTGACTTCTCAATATCATCCCAAATTAGTAACATGAAATTGAACTCAACGGTTGCTATGAAAGAACAGTAAGGGCAGTTTCTTACCTGCTGCAGGAGTCTCAGCAGTGTATGAGCACCAGTCGCTCATAATAATATTTTCTAAAAACCCAAAAATAAACCCACAGCGAACACGGAACATATACTCGGTGAATGGCTCAGGGTCGTGTAGTGCAAAGTCCGTCACATATGTGCCAAGAGCCTATAACACACACACAAATGCACAAACACACACACACACACACACACACACACACACACACACACACACACACACACACACA
>JBBPCZ010000028.1:11726375-11738321 GCA_037974445.1 Brycinus macrolepidotus
TACTTTAAGTTCGGCTTTTTATTTCATTTGAAAGAGACCTTCAACTCAGCGTGTTTATTTACAGAGTTCTAAATGTTAAAATATTAAATACAAGTAATTTGTAATCACATTGGCCAGGAGTCCACAGCTGGCACAGGATTTGAGTGAAGCTGAATCTGGCTTATTAAAACAACAGTATACCTTTTTACATTATATAAGTAACATCATCTGTCAAGTTAGTATTGAACTCCTTACACCACAGGATTATTATTTATTATGTTCTATTTATTTATTCAGTAACTCATTTGAATTATTCCACTGTTATGAAACTAATAATATGTAAATAAAGTAGTTATAAAAGTGAGGAATGAAAGTGTGGGCCTACATACAGGACAAAGGAATAAATGGAGGCGACATGCTTTTGTCAGTCTAAAGTCTATACGACTCACTGTCACATCACGTGCCCCCCGCCATTTCTTTACCACTTTTGATATATACAGAAAAAGATCACAGCAGTGGTACATACACAAGTGGTATATCACAAGAATAGATCACAGCAGTGTAATACTCACAGCCTTCTTTTATTATACAGTTTCCAGGTGTCTGTCCAGGGCATGAGAGCTCACAGTTTAAGGACTGCATGGACTGTGGTGCCAAAAAAGCGAAGAAATTTGCCGTGCTGCGGCTACACCGATGGAGCGTGGCCTGTGTTGTTTTTTCAGAGGTGACAAGATGAAGGTTACAGTGGCCACATCTCTGCAGGAAACTCTGTGGCTCTGCATGGCACTCAATAGACACATTAGGGTTGCCAGGTGTGATCTGAATCCACCAGCAGTTTACATTATCTGCAAAAGAGGCTGGAGAGAGGTGCACAGAATTAGGGAAACATTGAAAACAGAGAAAAAAGCAGGTCAGTGGAAAAAAAGGCATGGCCTATACTAGGATATGGGACGACTTAAAAATACACTACAATATTATTTTAATAATGTAGTTATTAAGAATCATGAAACATGGCATTACTTAATGTTTTAACCAGAAACATCAGAAATCAAACTGGAATGATCAGAAAGAGTATGTGGGATGGAACACTATAATTAACACATGATAATGTCTCCCTATAATTTTATATTTTCAGGCTAAATCGCCTCTGCTCAGCTAAAAAGACACCCAACACCAAAGTCTAATACCAATGAGCATGTCAAGATCTAGACTACATCTAGTCAGGTAGTGATTGCATCCTTAAATTACATGTTATAAACATTTCTTTAAAAGAATGGATGGTGAAAAACTACTTCACACAATTTTCCACTTACCCCAGATGTAGTCAAATGGTCAACACACATTTGAAGTCCAAATCTTTCCTTTTTAGTTCCCAATTCTAACATTGCTAACAAAAACACTACAATATTCAGCCAAATTGTTTTTACAAAAATACACCACCAAAACTTCTCTCAATCTGCTCAAACAGCATCTAGTTTTTCATTAAGGTGGTACAGACGTGTGGATGTCGTTCAGGACACAGCATGGCTTACTGTGAGCTACAAAACCAAACAAAACTTCACCATTACAGAAAGTCATTTCTGACTACAGCAGGGCTGATATTCACAAAAAATCAGTTGTAAAGACTGATCTTGGATCGGATTCCTGAGTAATTATAGGGCCTTTGTCACTAAAACTAATTTTATATCAGCACACCCACTCCTGAAGCAGTTTGTGAAAACAGACCCTGTTGTCTAACACAGTCTGCCCACAGGCTACACGGTGAAGGTTAATTCATGTATAAACCACATCTACATGTCTGCCCCACCTTAATGAAGAGCAGGATGCTGTCTGGACTAGTTAAAACAGGTTTTAGAGAGGCATTTACACAAAAGACTTGGGTGCTTATTGACTTTTGCTGACTGTTGACTCATGTTCCCTTGTAGTTCCAGTATCAAACAGCAAAAGCACTCCAAAGAAGCCTTGACTGATCTGTTACATTAGGGTTAAGTGGAAAAATTGTGTACATTTGATTTTTCACCAAACTATTTTTTAAACACAAGTACAAATGTAAAAAGCAGTGAGTATACTACGCCACCACAACACAGCCTTGATAAAATTCAACACTGCACCCTATGCTGTGACTGTAATAGGTATTTGTAACTCCTGGAATAGATGTTTAATGTCATTGTAAACCTGATATTTTTACTGTTGATATCGACACAATGTATATGAAAAGCTATTTATCTCTAAGTAACAATTGTGAATATAACAGCTGACATAAACCACACGTGCTAAATAAACACATGGTGCTTCTCTTATGGTTTTAATCCTAGTATAGCACTGATATTCTGGTATTAGTAACGAACATTTTTATTTCTTTTATAAACGTGCTCATCTGTTATGTTTTTAAGTTTTTTAAGTCGTTCTGTTCTGAATTGGACTTGTGCAATATACAACTTAACTGTCTCATCTGTGAATTGACTGAATGTTATTGAATGTTAATCTCATTACCTTATCATCTGCTGCTATTTTATTGCATTTATTTTTATTGCATTAATACAAAGCCACTTTCATAAACCATTTTGCACTACTGATCAACTGGTACAGTACACTAAATCTTTACACACAGCAAAGTCAGTGTTACACTGTTACTTGTTACAGTGTTCTTGTCATTGTGTTGCACTATTGTTCATTGTCTATATTTTTATTTTTTCTGTTGTCTTATCTTTTATTCTTTCTTGTCGCACTGAGCATGCTAAAGAATTTCCCTCGCGATAAATGAAGTTCTTTCTTATCTTCTTTTATTATAATAATAATATATCACTAACGGTATTAGTGGCGAACATTTTTATCTACACCCAACTCTAGACCTTACAAGCTTGAAGCCCCTTTGACACTGAAATAAGTCTGATCACAGCAGTTTAGACAAACACGTCTTTCAGAAACAGCACTCTTATTAAGGTGGTCTTAATTCTAATATAGCACAGATATATTGTTATTAGAATAGAACATTTTTGACACCCAGCTCTAGACCCTTACAGGACAGACCACTTATAAGAAAGCCACTTTGAACCTGATGCAAGTCTGACCACAGCCGTTTAGATAAGTTTAATCTGACCATAGCAGTTTCATATTTCAGAAACAGCACTGATAACTCACCATGAGGGCAGAGCCAGACGAAGAAGCACAGCGTGAAGAGAGGCAGGACCAGGGCACCACTCTGCCATGCCATCACTCACTGCATCACTTTTAGGACCAATCTACATCATTCAGGTTAGGTTCCACATTCAGTCATCCAGTGAGTCCAGGAACAGCAGTCCACAGCAGCAGCCTACTTGGTGTGTACAGTTTAGAGTTTGTTTGTTTTTTTAAATTTAAAGTAAAGCTGTTTTTTTTAAATAGCTATCTTTACAAACATATAGTCCTACCCAGCGTCCCAGCGTGTACATATGACGAGGAATAACTCTTTTTTCCTGAAGTGACAGACTTTAATTTCCTCCTAGCGACTCCCATCGACGCTGACACAAAACTAAACTTTTTTTCTGTAACTTCAGTGTTTACACACACGTCTTTTGGCCAGCACCATTATGACATGTCGGGGGGAGGGGTTAAGGATTCAGACGGGTTCACGAATATATATCTCATTTTCAAGTCCATCCGTTTCGTCGAGGTTAGAAGTTTCTAAGATCTGTTTTGTACTGCTTAGGCAAATAACACAAAAGAAGCTGCGGTTTTAAAGTTTCAGCTAGAAAGTGAAACCCCCACTTAGGATCAAACCAATTGGACTGTAATAGCCCGGTAAAGAGGGGTCTGGAATTGTCGTCACAGGCTCCGCCTCCAGTGTTACTGCAAGCCATGTGGCCTCTTTACAGTCTCTCACCCCCTCAAACTTACTTAATATACACTATATGGACAAAAGTATTGGGACACACCTGTTCCTCAGGTTTTGGGCTAGGCCCCTTACTTCTAGTGAAGGGCAATCTTAATGCTTCAGCATACCAAGACATTTTGGACAACGTTATGCTTCTAACTTTGTGGACACAGTTTCGGGAAGGTCCGGTTTTTATTCCAGCATGACTGTGCCCCAGTGCACAAAGCAAGGTCCATAAAGACATGGTTGGAGTTCAGTGTGGAAGAACTTGACTGGCCCGCACAGAGCCCTGGCCTCAACCCCATCTAACACCTTTGGGATGAACTGGAATGGAGATTGCGAGCCAGGTCTTCTCGTCCAAGATCAGTGCCTGACCTCATAAATGCTCTACAGAATGAATGGGCACAAATTGCCACAGAAACACTCCAAAATCTTGTGGAAAGCTTTCCAAGAAGAGTGGAAGCTGTTATAGCTTCAAAAGGGGGACCACCATATTAAAGTCTATGTATTTGATGTCATTAAAGTGCCTGCTCAGGCGTCCCAATACTTTTGTCCACATAATGTGTGTATTTGAAAAAGAAGACACTGACGATGAAAAAGACGTATGTTTTTGCTATCAAAGTCCTTCAGGGGGGTTCTGTATTTCTGAAGGTTCACAGTCCAGGTAAATGCCGATTCTCAAATGTCCTCATAACAAACATAATGACTTTTAACATCTTTCTGTTGCGTTTGTAAAACCCATTTCATCTTACCACTTCCTGTTTTTTTTATCCAGACATAACTGCTCTTTACATAGGACATTTATTATGTAAGCTTTTAAAGGTAAGTTTTTGCCCCTCCAGACCATTTATTGTGCATTTATGTGCCAAAAACGTAATTCGTTTTTACATGGCAATCTCACAACCTCTCTTAGAGACTGATACTGGGAAATGATCTCTGTCTATACTGGTCTTTTATTGTGCCTTATTCAAAAAGCTACTTGGATTGAAACACTGCTTATAACTTAATCCGTAAATGAGCAGAGTTGGTTGAGACAAGTTCAAAAAGTGAAAGAACAGTGAAAAAAAGGAAATAAAAATAGTGGCTTTCTTGCTACGTGGCAAATTTTTTTCGTTTGAAATGAGGATGTGTTAACAACAGTCGACCAAAATTACTGATCACATGACTGTAAGGACTGATTCAACAATGTCTTTAATCAAGAGTTCACTATATTTAAAAAAACTGAAAATACAATAGACTGCAAAAAGAAGTGAACATATTGTGTTGGGTGACAAGCATAAGGACACATTTCAAGTGAAAATGCAAACCGATGTGTGTTGAGACATGGGCGTGTGAGACCTAAAAGCAAGTTCACATTAGCAGGGATTATGAATGCCTATTTTCAGCACAGAGAATCGAATTCTCCGTAAAAACAGGAAGGCACATGCACATACACACACTCCCTGTCTCACACAAGCACGCACACACACACACACACACAGACACACACACACACACACATACACATACACACACTTAAACACCCAAGCTCCTATCAGGGCAGTTTTCAGCACAGGGAGCTGATTTCAGTCTTGCTGCAGCCCCACTTGCAGCAGGCATTGGACAGTCCTACTACCACGTCACGGCCCTTCCTGCTGGAAGTGCGCAGGGCTTCCAGCACCTCCTCTGAAATAAGGGAGCGCACAGGACGGCTGAACACTGCACCCTCCTGCCCACCACGGGTCAGTCCCAGAGGAACGGGATCAGCACCCTGCTGGACTGACGCCTCGAGGCCTGAGGGCAGCACCCAACCGTCTGCGGCGTCTCTGTCTTCTGTGCTGAAGGGGTCCAGAGTCAGATCATCTGTAGAGAACAGAGGACAGGATATTATAAAGAATATAAAGTAATAAAATCCCATTTGTTTGCAGATAAATATATAAAGTGATTCTAATATGCTGCTCGTGAGCTACTCCATGGTTCTCAAAATATTAGTAGAAAGCTAAAAATAAAGTTTTGTTTTGTTTTGTGATGTTTCAGAATGATGAAGAGCTGCAGATGCTTAGAAACTGATTGATAAATCTGTATAAGTTTAATGAAATAAGCATTCAGAATAACTTGAATCTCAAGTTACTAAATATTGAGGCAGATAACCATAAAAACTATGCTGACTCGGTAGTGAGTATGATAATAGATATTATTGATCAGTAAATGTCCTCTTTTCAAAACACATTAAAAACCCTGAATAAACATCTCCAATGTTTTCGTGTGTAGTTTATAACATTTAATCTAAATTTAAATCTGCACAAGAATGTATATAAAAATAGCAAAAATTACTAAGTCATTAGTGTCCATATCTAAAATCATTAAACTCTGTTAGTCCATATGCTCTCTGAACTTGTCTAAGCACAAATCCAAAGAAGTTTTTCAGATCAATCAAACACACACGGGACTTTTGGAAATTCAGATTTCGTGGTGTGTGGACGTGTAAGAAATGACTTCTAAAACCGGCCCCCAAGGCTCCCCAGAACTCATAACACAGCAGGATGTGGGCAGTCTAGTGCCCTTTTCTTACTCATGGTTCTTTTTAAAATCTTTAAAATATTTAAGGCCTTCAAGTGTCTTACACTTTTAGATTTTCCCCCATAACATTTTCATTATGTAATAAGATCTAGATGGTGCCAGTACTTTTCTCTTCATTATTAGGGTTTAGCATTGTTGTGCTAATTGTTTCATTTGCATTACACCTGCTGTAAAAAGGTCTACAAAAAGTCCTTCAAGTTCATTTGCCTAAATCCAGCCTGATGGTATTTATTGAGCTGCTGTTCTGGTTTGATCTGAAGGCTTAGTGACCTAATTTCCCGTGACTGTTATACAAATTCATCATTCTGGCATAAAACCAATAAGAAGATTTGGGAAATAAGAGTGCTGAGTGAGAAGTATGGGGCTGAAGGCTTTACCTGTGCTCAAGATGGAGCGTCTCCAGCGGGAGCCTCCGCAGGTGAAGATGACTGCACGGATGAATTCTCGGCCGCACAGTTTGACCCCATAGGTGGGCCCGTCTATGGCCTTCACTCCAGTCAGCAGCAGACACACAGCCAGAACTGCGGCTTTCCACATTGCGGAGCAGGTGGAGAAAAGACGAGCAGAGGATGGAGGAAAAACTGATGGAGGTCAGTGACAAGCAGTCAGCCTCAGATTTTCTAACACTGGAGGTCGTAACTGGTTTCGGTCTTGTTCATGGAGATTTCTATTTGTTCTTGTCCCAGGTCTCCCTTATAAAGGAAAACGACACGCACACACACACGCACACAGTGCTCAGGCCTTTCCAGTCGCACCTGACTGGTGTGTCATAGATAACCCATTGAGGTAAAACCAGAGACCTTTCCATAGACAAAAGCAGTGACCACGAAGAGCATAATTAACTAGGGCACCCAAAATGAAAAACGAGAGGGCAATCTGATTGAGGGGAACGTTTCTCTACGTAAGCATCCGTTTACGTACAGCAGCTTATTGTCCACTGCTGTATCCCTAACACAGTAACGGTTTTATTCTTTTGTCATTTCTTAGTAATCAAGTCATTTTCATATAGTTCTGTGAACACGTAAAACAGGTTGACCATTGCGTTATTAATGAATTTTATTTTGAAAAGTTACTAAACAAATAATGATGTCTGTCTTTTATAGTTTTTTCCATTTAATTATCTAAAATAGTAACTATTTGGGGTCCTGTCTTTTCACGGTTACTGAATACAGATACTTCATTTCTGTATTCTGAACATGTATTCTTAGTACTTGTATTCTTTTACATTACAACATCCCAACCCCGACCACACCCAGAGGGAATTATGGAGGTGGGAGCATCACAAACAGGAATAATTTTCTGCAAGTGTTGCTAAGGCATTTCATATCATTGAAAGAAAATGCATGGAGTGGTGTGCAGGCAGATACTAAAGGAGAAACTAATCTCACTGGCCAAGAGAAGGGAGAAGACTATTTCAACAATACAACCTCAACCTCAAACTTTCAGCCAAAATAACACAAAACTAGTTCTGAAAACAGGCACAACCTTGGGATTCTGTGAAATGAGTCTGACGGTGGGACCCTCATTAACTTGGGCAATTTAAAAATGGTTTGCCAGTGCTGCATTAAGCTAAATTATTTCTTACCATTGATAAGTTGTCTTGGCTAACAGTAGTTTTGCAACAAAGTGCTATTTATTTGCAGAGTCCAAATACTTTTGTTCCTAATCAGTTTCTTTTATCACTATTATAGATACCTGTTGGTTTGTATCAGGTACAAAGTCAAAATGTGCATTTTCAAAGAGGATATGTGCTCTGGCATTACGTTACACAACAAAAATGAAAGTATCTGAACACTTCCTCTCATTGTAGTTTCTTCAATATCATCTAAACACAGGATGTGATTTCATCACATGAATCATCTGCACATGAATAAATAAGTTTATTGGATGCGTGAATTAAATTTGCGATCACTTCTTGCAGAGAGAAGGCACTGGGAAATTGACTGTGGTATTATGATGAAGAACAATAAAAGGTGTATAATAATTTAGCAAAGAATCTGTCAGTAAAGACCTCTGACGTGAGCTGACACATTGGAGGGGCAGAGGGACAGAAACAAGCACTTGTTAATAACTAGGTATTGTTTTTGCAACTGTGTTGCTCAGTAATTTTTGTTTTTACCTACTTTTTACTTTGTGTGTGTGTGTGTGTGTGTGTATGTGTGTATGTGTGTGTGTGTGTGGGTGTGTGGTGAGGCCGTCACTGGCCGGGAGGGGTCTGGGGTAGAGAGCCACACAAGATTCAGAGAGCATGACATTTTCAAAATGTGATAAGGCATTTTGCCTATCTTCTTAACCCCGTAGACAAAGGTCCCCTATTTCCAAAATGACAATGGAATAATGAATGTGTAATTAGCGTGTTGATAATAAAGCCAACAACATGACATTTTGAGGGACATTCACCAAAACGCACCCATTGCCACATTGTCTTCAGTGGACGGAGGAGAGGTCAAGGGCAATGTGACGGACTTTTCTAGTTTTCTGCCTTTCTTTTTTAACAATAATAGTCTAATACTTGCACATAGTAATATTCGGATAAAATATTACTGTGTGCAACTGTGAGAGAAACGAGCCTCTAAAACATCTTTCAACTTGCAATTTTTCTGGTGCATTATTACTGTTTCTGTCAATGCCTTCTGCTATCAAGCAACTGAGGACACTCCAATGTGTACCTGTATATATATATCCATGGTGTTCATATATATATATATATATATATATATATATATATATGCATACACAAACTTCTGCATTTCTATTTTTATATTATTAGAATAGTGTAGTTTTAATTCCTTGTATATAGCTTTTTTTTTTTTTTTAAAGGACATTATTTCAGCTTAGAGTAACAGGTGATTATTCTGTGCAATTTTGTGCAAGTTTGTGAAGAAGTAGTCTACCTTATAAGTCTACCTTATAACATATATTAGCTTTTTGCTTCAACTGAATAGCTCTGCTGCTAACATCAGCTCCAAAATCAGGCCTTTTTCTCACATTCTGCCATTTTAAGTCAATAATAAGAGAACATGGCCCGACTTCAGAGCAGCAGAAACATGAAATCGCCATGATAATGCATGTACACCTTTAAGGAACCTTATGGCTATGATTGACACGAAATGTGGACAAATCAGAGGACGCAACCGACACTGACATCTTTGTTGGACCAATAGAAGGCGGACAACTTCGTTGCTGGCGCTCCGTTTGGACCAATCAGAGCAATCTGAGGGGCGGGGTGTGAGCGGGTGGGTAGCAACAGTTGCCCGGGTGAGGACGAAGCGCCATAGCCACGGTAGTCCTGGCGACAAGAACCCAGCAACGAGAATCAACAACAACAGCCCGATTCATTGAAACAATAAAAAAAATCTTAAAAAAGAGGTGGAAAATTCACTCCGACTGAAAGGTGATATTATTGTTTTTTAATTTTCGATTAGAAAACCACGTTAGGTTTGTTAGGGAAGCGGTTGCGAGGACTGTTGTTGTTTTTTTCTCCCCCCGAACCGTAGCTTAGGTAGAATGTGTCAGTAGCCGTTATAGCCACCTGCCTGGCTAAGTGATTGGCTCGAGAGCAGCGAGAGAGGTGACTAGCCGGCCAGCGGGGGGGTCCGAGTCCACACGCTCAGGAGGGCTGCTGGCGTCTGTTCGCCTCGGTACAGCTAGCCGTTGTTATGACCATGTCAAATGCTAGATTGGCTGTACAAAATGGCGGGTGTTGTTAGCAGAATATACGCGAGTCTGCACACATTGGTGGCTTTCCCGAGCACGGCTAGCCTCTCTCCCTGTCAACTAGCCAGCCAGCTAGCGTTGCTAGGGAGCCGAGCTGGTGAAAATGAACGCCGTTGGCATAGCTACAGCGAGGACCAGGAGGACAAGTCACTGTTTACATGGTCCTGACGATGTTACAGAATGCTCTTTGCATTCAGTATCACTTATAAACACTGCATATATACATACACCTCCATACATTTTATGCCCTTTTAGCCTTAATACCCTAGTGAATCAGGCCATTCATTGTAAAGCACTACGCAGAGTGACATAAGATAAGAAAGAACTTTATTTATCACAAGGGAAATTCTTTTGACATTAGCATGCTCAGTGCCACAGAAGAATAAAATAAGACAGTAGAGAATTTAAAAGAAATAGACAATAAACAATAAACAATAGTGCAACACAATTACAGAACATTATTGTAACAAAATAAACTGTAACGCTGACATAAACTATAACACTGACATGAAGAGCGTTTCACTGTCACAGATAACTGTCTAAAACAATAAAAGTGTTTGAGACCAGTCATAAATGGATGCTGTGTAATGTAGAAAAGTGTGTGCATGAAGCAATCAGACCTGCAGAATAAGAGCCTAACAGGAACTACCATTTCCTGGGAGGTGTTCACCTTTTGTTTCTGAGTTTCCTTACTTTGGAGTGTGAGTCAGTTGTACGTGCCCACAGCCACTGCTCTGCAAACTGCTATCACATTACTGGTAACAAGAAACCAAATGCTTTGCTGAGCCTTCCCTCCTCTTTGAGCTGGGCCTCTGATTGCTGGGATAAACTTGAGTGTTGGCATCAGTAAACTTGGTATCAGTGTCCAGGAGAGTTAGAAGAACAGTTATCTGAAAATATTATTAACATAGTTATTAGTGTGTACATGAAACCACAGTGAACCCGCTTGCAGACATGTGCACTTTCTTCTGTTTTGATGGCTTTGGTTTAAAGTTCGCATTCTCTCTTTTTTGCAGAATTAAAACAAGGCTCATCATCTCAATGGCAACTCCAGCCTATGTGGGGGAGCTGCAGCCAGCCTCCCAGCCTCAAGGGGGTGGCGTAACTGTAGCATCAGTGCAGCCTGCTGCTGCTGCTGCCTCCGCAACCCCTCAGCAGTTCCTGGCCGAGCTGCAGACCACTGTGGGATCCGGCTCGGCACCGGCGCCCACGGGCCAGACCACGCCCCCTCCTGCAACAGCCCAGAAGACACAAGCAGTTACCCAGACTACGCCCCCTCAAGCCCCGCCCACACAGACCCAGTATGTCACAGCTGAGATTCAGAGTTCACCAACACAGTCCAGCAATGCCCAGAGCACACCACAGTACATTGTGGTCACAGTCACAGGTGAGGGCTCCTCTAGGTTGGAGACGTAATACATATAGCATACAGCACTTTGTAATTTTTATCATTCTGCACTAGAAATAGAGGTGGTTATTCAAATATACAGAGATCAGTATTTTGCACCACTGTGCATGCGCTGTAAATACTCATCCAAGTGTCTTTCTTCTTTTTTTTTTTCCAGAGGGCTCCCTACATTCGAGTGACTCTGTTTCAGACTCCAGTCCTCCCCCTACAGTGGTGCAAACTGGAGTTCCCACTCAGGTGGTGCAGCAGGTGCAGTCAGCCCAGCAGGTAGAGAAACCTGCATACTGACTATTATATCTTTTGTTTCTGGTAGATTGAAAACCTGTGTTATTAGTAGGGGTGGGACTCGATTAAAAAAAAATTAATCTAATTAATTAGAGGCTTTGTAATTAATTAATCTTGATTAATCGCATTTAATCGCACAAGAAAA
>JBBPCZ010000028.1:11738421-11751505 GCA_037974445.1 Brycinus macrolepidotus
TTTTTTCCTTGTTTCTGTGAAGTGTGAACCCCAAGAAAAAACCTAACATCATTCCCTGCTTTGTTGAATGTTTTACCAGTTCCCCTTTGCTTGGAATGCAAAGTGTGATTGCATGCGTTATTTTTTTTCAAATTAATTAATCGCAATTAACACGTTAAATTCCCACCCCTAATTTTTAGTTTTAAGTTATGGAAATTACATGTCTACTGAAGACAAGTTTCTCCTGACTGTTTTAAGAAGCCTATGCTGATCCAACATACTTGATGTCAGTGTGTATATAGTGGGTGGTACAATTCTCAGTTACGTGAATTCTTTGCAGCTTTATTCTTATGTGAGGCATTAGCTACAAAGTCCGCTTATGCATCATCCTCTGGATCTTCATAAATGGTTGCTTTCTTTGTATTTTTGTGTGCAGAGATCAGTGGTGCAAGCTACATCGCAGCCAACCAAGACTGAACAGGGCACCCAACTGAGCGTTACCAGCCTACAACCTGTACATTTGACTCAGGAGGTGATCACACATTTACACACACACACAGCACTCATTTTTTCTTTACCTTTCTTACACATGGCTACATCAAGAAATGCATCATATTTATCCTCTAACTCAGGTTGAAAAGTCCGGTCAGTTTATTCTGTTATAGGAATAATAAAATATCTAAGTTTCCAACTTACAGATTACCCCCTTACTCCAAAAGTAGTCGATCAGTGTGTGAAATTTGTCTTCTTTAGTTTTGTACTGCAGCAGTGAGTCTAATGTAGCTAACAAGTAAACACCTTTCCCTCAACAGGTAGCATCGTACAACCTGTATACCTAAGTTATTACACTGATGGACTACATGAAATATTCTGATACTATTAGCTTGTGTCATTGAATTTGTGGAAGTGGTTTATGCAGTATATAACCCTCTATTGCTTATTTCCAGAGTCCTCACAGACAGCAAAAGAAGAAAGCAGAGAGGGAGAGGAAAGGGCAGATAGAAAAAGAGCTAGAGGAGGGCTTGGAGCACAATGCAGTAGCAGCAGCAGCAGCAGTAGCAGACAGATATGTAGACTTGTATGCAGATGGCCTTTACCACTCAGGCCACATGCAGGACTATCCTGGAATGCCCCCCTACTTCCCCATCTCACTGCCTCCGGTTTATCCCCCGTTCAGCTTCTCTGTCCCTGTTATGACTTATGGCTGGGAGTCAGAGCAGCTCCTCTACTCTGCTGTCCCCACAGTGACCGTTGCCCCATCCTTCCTGTATGAGACTGCTTCCAGCCTTGGAGTAGGTAGCTTTAATAGAAGTAGGTTTAAATCAATGTTTTAGCCAAAAATTACATATACACAATTTTACCAGTGTAGTCAGTCTGCCAAGATATGTTTGATGTCTCAAATGTACTTCTTTAGTTTTGCACTAGAGTTAAATGGCTAATATAGCCAACAAGTAATTATAATGGCTAAAATACATAATAGCTAATTATTAAAAACTACTGACCATCAGAAGGTAATGGCTAGGGATTTATTATTATTATTATAATGAAGTGCCATCAAGTCGATTCTGCCATGTGGCAACCATATGAAATGCATCTCTCCGAAATGTCCTCTGTTTCGGTCTTCAAGCTACTTATTGTGTTTATATGATATCTCTGATTCTCTCTGTCCCTCTTGTTTCTGGCCTTCTTCTTTGTCTTTACATTCAGTTGTTCCAAGTGTAATTGTTCTTTTCAATTAGAGAGAGCTTCACTTTGGTAATCTAGGCTTTGAGTGAGATGGGAGACTGTTTGGTCAAGATTTCATTTATTTGGTTTGTTTACTGTCCAGTATCTTGGGAACATCCTTTAAGAGTAACAGGACAGACCATAGCCTACACATGGTCTTTGATAGTGGAGAGACATCATTACATCTTTTCAAGCTGCTTCATCCCTGTTTGTTCTTGTTCCTTCATCCTTGAATGGCAGTCTTCTACATCTTTACCAACTTCATGGTATATCTTGCAGTCTTTTCCTTTGTCATAACCTTTTCTTCATTTTTTCACTTTGTTCTTTAAATTCCCTCTTAAGGGCCCTCACATCTTTCTGGTTGTCTGGTTGTTTGCTATAAGCGTTGTGTAAAGTTATTTCAAGTTAATAATGTGTCTTGAGTCTTCAGTCATCTTCCTCCAGCCCGACTTTTCTTATATGTTTAGCTTGCAGGTTGAAGTATAGTGACAGTATACAGTCTTGTTTATCTGTTTTCCAGATGTGGAACAAGGCTGTCTATGTTCTGTTCTTAATGGTGGCTTGTTGATCAGTGAAGAGGTTCCTCTTTAGAACGAGTAGATGTTCTTGTAGTCTCCCATTTTCTTGA
The DNA here is from genome assembly GCA_037974445.1 of Brycinus macrolepidotus. NCBI lineage: Eukaryota > Metazoa > Chordata > Actinopteri > Characiformes > Alestidae > Brycinus > Brycinus macrolepidotus. Next base: position 11,740,754 of record JBBPCZ010000028.1, read on the forward strand.
GGACATTACTCAGTGTAATTCAGTCTATGCAGTCAAAGACCTTGCTGCAGTCATTGTTGACTTTCATCTTCAGTTCCATGTTTTTTTTCAGTTATCCAGTGTAATGTCTCTCGTTTTCCTGCCTTTCTTGAATCCTGATTGTATGCCTGGCAGTTTTCTTTCAGACTAGGCTCTAGTCTGTGTTAAATGGTCTTCAGTATAACTTTACTGTTGTGTGAAATTGTGCATTAGCATGTTTTTCTGGTCACGTTTTTTTGGTACTGGGATATAGTCTGACCTCCTCCAATCTGCTGGATATTGAGCTGTTCTTCTAGATGTTTTACCATAATTTGATCAGTCCTTAAAAATATCTTCTTCACAACCTTAAAATATTTCTGGTGCAGTGTTATTGATTCCTTTGGCTTTTCTTGTGGGCAGCGATCTTGGGGCATGTCTGACTTCCTCATCTAGCACTAAAGGCTCTGTTGTGTAGCTGACATCAACAAAAGTATCTGATCTTCTGCATATTCTGGCCACTTGTTTACCACTGTGTGAACTGCATGCTTGAATCTTCATCATTGAGTTGTTAAAGGAATAGTCCAGTCAGTCCAGTCCAGTCATTATTACTAATGTTCCTAACAATCAGTGATTGTCATTATTTAATAGACTTGCGAATGTGGTTTCTGACATTGTATGACAAACTGTTCTCTCCACAGATACGACTACATCATAAACCTAAAGCTTCCTAGAGCTTTTGTACATTAATTAATATTATTAATAATAAGATTTTTGTCTGAGTCATTACTTTAATATAGAATTGTGTTTGAAGTGATGTAGCTGATTTGAGTCATGCAGCTCAAGTGCAAAAGCACTTTCTCAGAAAGAGGACGGAAGGAAATGAGGATGTTTTCATTGTGTGTGTGTGTGTGTGTCTGGGTGTGTGTTTGCATGTACAATCCTCTGTCTGCAGCAGCTTCAGCAGGTGCCAGTGCAGCATGTGTACACTAACCAGGTGCAATATGTGGAGGGAGACACTAATTACACTACCAGTACCATGTGAGTCTACAGCACGGGCCGTTCAGTCTCATAGTTACGTGTCACCATAGCATTATGTAATTATGTATGAGTAATTACGTAGTTACTTTGCATCCAAGTCTACACTTCCCAGACTGTACACACTGCTGTAACTTTACATCAAGTGAAATTCAAAACGTAATCATCATATAAATTATATAAAGAATTGACAGAAAGTTTAGAATCAATACTTTCAATAGAATAATGGTTTTTTTTAATGAGCTATGAGTCTTAGTGTTAAATAAAGAAAATGTAAAATGTAATGTAATGAAACTTGTTCCTTTTCTTCCCAGTCGCTCCAGCAGTTTTCCCTACACAGATACTCCTTTGTACACACAGACCAGTGGCGGTCAGTACTATGAGACCACCTCTGCTTCTGGCTCCCAGGCTGCCTCCCCTGGCACCCCTCTGACCGTTGCCGTGACCACAGGTTCCACTGGCGTCTCCATGTTTGTTGCCGGTACAGGCCAGATTGTGGCCAACCCCACGTCTGGCACAGGGAGTGGAGCCACGGCTGTGATTGCAGCCTCAGGGGCAGCAGCAAATGGTGCTGGGGAAGAAGGAGGCGGGGCTAACGGCAGCAGCGGTAGCTATGTGATCCAGGGAGGCTACATGCTGAGTGGTGGGGCCACCAGCAGCAGCAGCAGCGGAAACGGCCAGAGTTACTCACACAACGTCCGCGCATCCCCGGCCACTGTGAGTATTAGCGAGGGAGAGGAGAATAGCGTGCCGTCGGCAGACAAAAAGGTATGACCAAAAAAAAGAAACACAAGACGAAGACAAGTACAATCGTTCGGCCACATTTGTCACTCACTCGTCACCCTCACCCTTCCCAGTACATGGCAAAAAATGATGTCTTGGCAAGTGAAATCATCTTAAATCTAGTCAGTTAATCTAATATTTCTCATTACGAGACTGTTGTAAGAATAAATATAAGATTATTCAACTTTCTAAACATTGAAAAATACTTTTATGTGATTTTATCTAGTGAAATGGTCTTAAACTAGCCAACGGAGCAAGATAATTTCAGTAGATAAATGTACACAGGTAGACATTGATTGAATACTCTTATAATATTCTTATAACATTAGCATAAAGTGAAGTTAGACATATTGCATAAATTGAAGATGATTTAACATGCCAAGTTATTATTTTTTTGCAGTATACCAGAACGATGATGCTGTCATTGTTTGGTTTCACGCATCGGAGAGCACAGTTAAAGAGCAGAGTGAGTCAGTAGGAGTCATGCAGGTATGTCATGATGTGACTAAAAGCACATAAGTCCCAGTATTCGTCTCCTCTGTTGAACCCGTGCCAGTAGACTCATTGTGCAGTTATCGGAGTAGCTGTGAAATCTATCGCAGAGACAACAGCACTGGAACGCATAAATTATTCATAAATTCGGATTTCCCTTTTTGCCTACATTTGTGTTTTTCTAGGAAATAACATGTACTTCTGTGACAGCACTAGCACAGTTTTTTTTTCTTTCACTGTGCTGTCATGTTCACCAAATGCAAATGCAGAATTCGATCATAACTCCATCATGTTTCATATCATAAATCTGCATGAGAGAGGAAGAGAGGAGAGTCATCTTGTTATTCACCTTCACTCGAATGGCCCTCCAACACGGCTGCATACCTCGTAGGGGAATCAGTCAAAGTTACAGGCATCCCATTGGTTGAATGTTCTGTTGCATACCCTAATTGTATGCGACGGCACGCAGAGAAGTATGACACTGATACGCATGTTTCTGTATGTCAGAATATCTCATGCAACTGTATGTATGTGTATAAGCAATAAAGAATATTTATATGATTTTTGGGGCTAATGTGCATGTATTTTCATATAAATGATCACCCAGTTTTCATGTCATGTTGTCATTTTTCCTCCATAAACATAGCTCTCTAATTACACTTCTCTAGTGCAGCATATGCATATGCGTGCATGAAGTGGTGCATGGGAAAGTGTGTGCGTGTTTTTATATCTGTGTGGCCGCCCTTTTTTTTTGTATGCGTGTGTCAGGCCATCCCTGGGCTCGCTGTCTGAGTGTGCGTGTGGCTGTGTGTGTGTCTCATCCCTGCAGCTGTCCTCTGGCCCTCAGGTGCAGTGGTTGTTGGATAATTATGAGACTGCGGAGGGCGTAAGCCTGCCGCGTTCCACTCTCTACTGCCACTACCTGCTGCACTGCCAGGAGCAGAAGCTGGAGCCTGTTAACGCCGCCTCTTTTGGCAAGCTCATCCGCTCCGTCTTCATGGGCCTGAGGACGAGGCGCCTGGGCACCCGGTAAGGGCGCATACAGATACTAATTTAAGGAGCTAAAAGTTCTGATAAGCAATCATTTCATTTGATGTGAATGAATGTCATCAAACATGAAACAGACTCCAGTAGTACGTTACCGACTTACTGCACTGATTGATATGATTGTCAGTGTCAAATATGATCATTGTGGTTCTCAGTTGCTTAAGATTAATGAACAGCAGAAATTTTACTTTGAAAAGCCACTTACAAAAAACATTCGAACTTAACCATAAACAAACAGCACAAACTTTCACAAGTCTCAAACCATTTTGTAACCAATTCTTTTAGTACCGGGGAGTTTGTTTGGTTGTTGTTATTTTGCAGTTTTCTTAGTATTTAGAGACATTGGTGTTTTACCAGTGACATTGCAGTAGACACACCTTGTCAAAATTATCAAACAAATTCATTCAGAGTTATCTGCTGACGTTACAGGTCCTATGCCAGCATAGAATGGGGACTGCATAGCATAGTTTCTTGTTTAGGCAGGAATGCCACTATCATAATATGAGTCCTGTACTATACTGTTTAAATAAGGTAATTGATTTACAGTTACTGAACATTTCATGAATTATTACTTTTAGTTGTAGTAGCAGTAGTAGTGGTAACAGTAGTCATTATTATTATATTATTAAGAGGAGTAGTAGTAATAATTATTATTATTAGTAGTAGTAGTAGTAATAGTAGTAGTAGTGTGAAAAGTCATGTATTGAAAGAAAGAAATTGGTCAAATTTGGGCTTTCACTAGTTTCTACAGGGAGGTGAAACAAGCAATAATTAGCCACCCAGCACATAATTAAGAAAATATAAATACATATATGTCCTTTATTATGGATATTTGTGCTCCTATAATACATATACGCACAAGTGCCTGTTCAGTAACACTGACAAAAAATGCTCACTTCTGGTGTTTCCATGCCTAACTGTTACAGGGGGAACTCCAAATACCACTACTATGGGCTGAGGATCAAAGCTGGCTCCTCTCTGCTTCGGCTAATGGAAGACCAACAACATCTTGCCATGAGACAGCAGCCATTCTCCCAGAAACAAAGGCATTCTGTCTTCCTGTTCTATGTCTTATTTTTCTTTTACCTATCTTGCTTTACTCTCTCAGTCACTGCTTTTCGGCTTCCGGTAAACTTTATCTTTTTCTTTATGACCTGTGAATCACCCTGACTGTCACTTCTCATACCCTATAGGTTGAAGCCAGTCCACAAAGTGGAAGGAATGACTAATGGGATGTCGTCAGGGACGGGACAGCAGCAACAGCAGCAACAGGGATCAGGCCTTTCTGATATCAGTGCTCAGGTGCAGCAGTACCAGCAGTTTCTGGGTAAGTACAAAAGGCTGTACAAGACTCTGTCCACTGGATCGTCCACTTAAAGTTTTGGATTAGTCCATTTCATGTATTGTTACAGTGATAAATTTACCAGGTACCAATGACCATCAATCATGATTTTGTGACTTGACAAGTTTCACTCACATGTGAAAGAGCTAAACATCAGAAAACGTTGAAAGCACCGCAGCAAATAGTATGAAATAAGTTAAGACTGGCAAACCTAAGTTCCAAGTTCAGTCTTTGTGATTAACTTCTTTAGTTGGTCTTTTTTGCAGATGCATCCCGTGCCCTCCCAGAGTTCCCCGATATTGACTTGCAGGGGAAGCCTTTGCCAGAAGGTATTGAGCTGGAGCACATTAAGAGCTTTCAACTGCTCTACAGAGAGCACTGCGAGGTAATCCACCACTCTGTCTATCTACCCTCCTGCCTGCCTGGCATGCTCAGTATCTGAATGGGCCAGGGAGAACACCAACCATTTGTTGCTCAGTTGCAGTCTTCACAGCCATAATCTCTAGGGTGTTAATTTCTTGAATGAATTTGACTTGTCTGGCTTGAAATCTAAGTACTGTGTGTTGGTGGGTTGCTTTTTCCGTTCCCCCAGGCCATTCTTGACGTGATGGTGAACCTGCAGTTCACACTGGTAGAGACGCTGTGGAAAACCTTCTGGAGGTTCAGCGAGAGCCAGGCTGGAGACACAGCCACGCTGGCTGTGTGAGTCAGCTGCTCCTCACGGACACGCTCAGATTTTCAAGCAGTCTAGGCAATATGTACCACAGAGCTATCCAGTGCTGTAGAAAATATGCAACTATACGTATATGCAGTTATCAGTCTACCACTATTTTGTAGATCAGCAAACTCAAGGATGTGGGAGCAAACATCAGAAAGTTAAAAATAAGTAGGAGTTAAATGAGAAGTGATTTTGTGCCTTTTGAAGGGACCGTTTATACAAGTGTTTTTGTTATTTGGTGTTTCAGCCACGATGAGTCAGAGAAACGGCTGCCTAAGACGTGCCTGGTGCTATTGTGCAAATACGAGCCAGTGCTGCGCTGGAGCCGGGACTGCGACAACACGCTGTACCAAGGCCTGGTGGAGATCCTCATACCAGATGTACTGAGACCCATACCCAGTGAGTTAACAGAATCAAACCTTCATAAAGTAGCACTTGGTCACACCCACCAAAAACATGAACCGAAACCAATGCTCATCAGCTACTCTTGCAACATGGCACTACACAACACAGTTACATACATCACTCTAGAACAGGGGTGTTCGCTTCTGGTCAGGAGTCCTGGATAGTTTTAGTGATTTCGCTGCTCAAAAGCACCTATTAAACCTGGTAACGAAGTTTTAAGTTGAATTAGGTGTGTTTAAGCAGGGACATCACCAAACAGTGCCAGAAGAATTAATAATGCGATGCTACAGAATTCCACAACTTTTGACACATCCTCTGATCCCTTCCATCCAGGTGCCTTAACTCAAGCCATCCGTAACTTTGCCAAGAGTTTGGAGAGCTGGCTCACTAATGCCATGATGAACATTCCTGAGGAGATGGTCCGCATCAAGGTTAGAATGACTTAAGAGTTACAGCCCTAAACAGATAAATTGATATTGGCATTCATTTCTGTTGGCAATGTATCGTTATCCCAGACAGTGACTTGCAGGGGTATTTTATTGATATACCAATATATCTTGCTGACATATGAGTACACTGCCTATACGGAGGCACCTTGCCTTCTTTTGCTTAATTTTTACTATACCCTTTCAGTCAAGTAAGAAAACGCCTGCAAACATTTCATTAAGGTTGAGTAGCTGCTTAATAATACTTTGGGTAAAAGTGCTTAAAACATCACAAATATGATCTTGTGAAATTGTTAATAAAGCTGGTTTTATGGTCTTTAGTGTATTAAGTGCAAACTATCAAACGATAAAACTATACCATTAAAAACATTGTGAAAGTCTAGGTGTCACCAAGATTTAATGGGCAGTGTGGAACAAATCCAGAACATATCTCTGATATGTTACATTTCAGTTTGAGCTATATTGATGAGAACTGGAAACAGCTGTGTAAAGTTTGAGCAGATCAACATCTGGAACACTGGAACTTCCACTGAATTCCGACTGTTACAGGAAATGACACTTTTCTTTCTACTCATTCAAGCTCACATAGAAAGGCTGCTCTGCTGGGCTGTGTTTGTATTTGACTGTGTTTGTTTGTGTCTAGGTGACATGTGCGAACGCCTTTGCACAGACCCTGCGCAGGTACACCTCTCTAAATCATCTGGCTCAGGCCGCCCGTGCTGTGCTGCAGAACACCGCACAGATCAACCAGATGCTCAGTGACCTTAACCGAGTGGACTTCGCTAATGTGCAGGTCTGCATTAGTGTGTTTGTATGTGGGAGAGCAAGAGACACTTCACTGTCCATCTATGTTGTCACAGTTTAGTTGAGTAGAGCAAAATTCCGTGGCAAGAGGAGCGGCCTTGAGAAGTTTTTCTCTTTCATATTACTTACAATATACAAAACACCACTGTCATCTTACGTTTTCATGCCGAATCCCCTCGCAGTTTGTGTCAAAGTCAAAACGCCAGGTGCAGATGCATCTTTTCTGTTTGTGTGCATGCTGCATCTTCTGCGTTCCACATTTCCTCCCTGTGAGGTCAGAATGGAGGAAAATGCCGAAATCTTTGATTTTGCTTTAAATGATTGGTTTCTAGGTTATACTAGTTTTGTGTTTTTGCACATCACTGACATTTTTTCATTCACTCATTATGAACCCGCCAACATCCTAAAATCTTGATGGTTATAGATACCACAAGTGTTCTTGTTTTCAGTGACTATAACTTTATAAAAGTGAAGATTTTCACAGTTAGGATTTTGTTTTAAGTCCAAAAAGACAAAAAACATCCACGTACTAATATTAATATGTGAATGTTTTATGTAAAATCGTCAACGGGGACCCCTGTTGCTCAAACCCCCTCCCCCCCCCCCCCACGCAGTCCGTGCCTAACCCAAAGCCAGTAAGTTAGATCTTTAGATAACACTTGTGTGACTGTGTGGTTATCTAATTACAAATGGGTTTTTTTTATTTGTATAGCACAAACTCAATTTCGCTGTATCAGAGCAGTACGCAAAAGGAAAAAAGACATGATTTGATGTTTGCTTGAGGTGAGAAGTAACATAAATGAGTCAGCTTTATAGATAACACTAACTTCCATGGAGTGTTGTCTCAACACATCTCTGGGTTTTCTGACAGGTTTCTCATTTTTTATCTTCTGATCTGACATATAACCCCTTATTGATATAAAAGCTTTTTGTCCAACCCTGACACTGATCTTCATTGAAAGACTTTTTTTGTTTTAGCCTCAGGCAGGTTTGGCAGAGGGTATTGACTGGAATACGAGTTTCATTCATTCATTCATTCATTTTTATAGCACACATGAAAATGCACCTCAAAATGTTTCACAGTTTTTTTTAAATAAAGCAGTAAAATGTAAAGTGGTTTATGACAAAAATGTAAAAAAATAAATAAATTCAAATAATCTTAAGAGAATGAATTCAAAAAACGTTCAATTTAAGTGAAAAGGTAAAGGGGAAGAAGCATTTAGACAGAAAAAAATAATGTTCTGTACTAAACTCTTTAGCAGTCAAGAAACTTGTTTAAAACTTTTTTGTCGTGGCAGTAGTTGTTCTCACTATGTGTGAATAAATTATACTATATTAGAATGACAGGAAAACAAAGATTTAAACGAAGTTATTAACGTCTTGGTTAAAAGAATATTTAATAAAAAAACACCAATTTGGATTTGGAACTTAGTCCAAGCCTAGTGTTCTTTATAAAGTGGAATAAAGTGTTTATTACAATACAGACAAAGCCACCAATTATCAATTGACTATCAATGTAAGGAAAGCATGAAGAATTATTTGTGTTTTGTCAGCAGGAGGAGTTCATGGAATTTTAATATCGGCAGGTTGGCAGCTGGCCAGTATATTAGTCAAGCTGTACTGACAGCATCAGTACGCATTTCTCTCTCTTCCTCCCTGTCACACCTCTCTCTCTCTCTCTCTCTCCCTCCTCAGGAGCAGGCTTCTTGGGTGTGCAGATGTGAGGATCGGGTGGTGCAGCGCTTGGAGCAGGACTTTAAGCTGACCCTCCAGCAGCAGAACTCTCTGGAGCAGTGGGCAGCCTGGTTGGACGGTGTGGTGTCGCAGGTTCTAAAGCCCTACCAGGCCAGCTCGGCCTTCCCAAAGGCTGCCAAACTCTTTCTGCTCAAATGGAGCTTCTACAGGTGCACTTTGATTTGGCTCCACAAAGAAAGGGTCTTGAGTTTAATGGGCCATCAGCATGCTGAAATCAGAAGAACAGCTCTGAATGTTAACACTCATTCAAATATTAAAAGAAACTTTAAAGTTAATTATACGTTTTGGAGCCTGTAAGGGAAAAAGAGTCTTGAATAGAAAACACTGCAACTGCCACACTAATCTCTCTCTTTATTTCTCTCTTTTTGCAGCTCTATGGTGATCCGAGATCTGACACTGCGCAGTGCAGCGAGTTTTGGCTCATTTCACCTGATTCGTCTGCTGTATGACGAGTACATGTATTACCTTATAGAGCACAGAGTGGCCCAGGCCAAAGGAGAAACCCCTATCGCTGTAATGGGAGAGGTACATGTACACACAAAGCATGAAATGAGAAATCTCACTTTGTCATATTATTTACTGTAACTGAGGAACCGCGACTGCCTTCTAATACAGAAAGTTACGACTATCTTTTGGTTCTTCTTTTCATTCTTAGTTTGCCAGCCTTGGTCGCAGTCTGAATGCACTGGATCCTGATAAAGGTAAACGACCTTGCTAGCCTGCTCTTTCTCTTTCCACTCACACACACCACACTGCTTCTGCTCGTTCTCCCTCCTCGTAAACACGCTACAGCAATGGAATATATGTGACCATTTGTGAAGTTTTAATGATGGTAGACACTTGGATTTATTGAAGTGAAGGCCCCCCTTATAGTGACAGTGAATGAAAGAAACTTCACAGTTTGGTGTAGAGTGCTAGAAGCCCCTCACACTCAGCTTTCTCTGCTTTAGTGTAAGCTTAGGTGGAAAAGTGAATACGTGAAAGAGTGCTGTAGTGGTATGAGATGATGACGACAGAGGTTAGTAGAGATGTTTGTAGGAAGTTCTGTCCTTATGTAAGTAAACTTGCTATTGCAGAAACTATTGCACAAAAGTGTTTTTTTAAGCTAGCGTTTTCTGACTATTCATTGAATTTGTTGGAATAGACAAAAGGTCAGACAGATGTTTGAAGATGGCTACTACTATTCTTTCTAGCTTTTTATGTACATTTTTCTATTGTTTTGGGTAACAGTATGCCATACTGTGTTAGAAACCACATAAGCAAGCCTATTTAGAATACTGTTTGGGTTATTTAGGTTATTTTAAATGTCAGGGTAATTTTACCACAGGATGTCTATAATGATAATGACGGATTCTCATGGGATGAGGCATCAATGTAAATTACTCTCCATTGAAATGAGAGAGGCTACTCAATTTACAGATTTCCTTCTTTATGAAAGAGTAGAAAACATGTGCACTTTTACCATTATTTTTTACCATCATCTACCTTGCTATTTTAAAGTGATTACTGTGTTGTTAGCATTATAATTATCTTGGGAATTTACAGGCAACAGTACATATCCTGAATTTAAGTAATGTATGTTTTGCTGTCATTTTACAAGTTTTAATTACAGTACATATCAGATGAATCGGAGCCACAGAGAACACAAGTAAACATTTGTTTGAGTGTCTCCTATAAACAAATTTTCTACTGAAAATTTTTTACAGTCACAACGAGTCCCACCCAAACAGTGATTTAAACTACTCAACAACACAACGCATGTTGTTTTTACAACTCTGGTTGGTAGTTTATAAGTTTTGTTATTTTTCAGCTTCATTAGCCTCAAAGCTGTAGTACAAAACCGAAGAAGTAAAGTAAGTAAGTAAGTAAAGTTTATTTATATAGCGCCTTTCACAGACAAGAAGTCACAAAGCGCTTCACAAAACAAT
>JBBPCZ010000028.1:11751605-11789456 GCA_037974445.1 Brycinus macrolepidotus
TGTACACAGAGTATATGTATGTATATATGTACAGAGTGGATATATAAATATAGGTAAGAACACTGTGGATATATATACATATGGACAGGCACACAATGTAACATTAATAAATGTATTCAATATTCAAATGTTGTATCAGCAGTCAGGTATGTCCGAAAGATGAACAGCGGTTCAAAATAAATAAATATACTGTCAGTCAGGTACATTATAAAAGAAGTGATGTGTAAAGTGCAAGGTGGACAGCTGTGTCAGTTCACAGTTAAGGTGTGTGTGTGAGTGGGTGGGCAGGTAGTGCGTTGAGGAGTCTGATGGCTTGTGGGAAAAAGCTCTCACACAGTCTAGCAAAACGGGCTTTGATACTGTGATACCTTTTGCCAGGTGGGAGCAGTGTGAAAAATCCATATAAGGGGTGTGAGGAGTTGCGCCCAATGCAGAAGGATTTTCTGATGCATCTCTTGTGGAAGATGTCCTGTAGGGATGGGAGAGATGCCCCAATGATGTTTCCAGCTGTTTTAACAATCCCTTTCAGGCTCTTCCGGTTTGCAGCACTGGCACTGCTGTACCAGACAGAGATGCAGCTGGTCAGGACACTCTCTTTGGTGCCCCTGTAGAACATTCTGAGGGAGGGGGGAGGGAGGTTTGCCTGTTTCAGTCATCTTAAGAAGTAAAGACGCTGCTGTGCCTTTTTGGTGAGGGAGGAGGGGTTGGTGGTCCAGGTGAGGTCATCTGAGATGTGCACTCCCAGAAACCTGGTGTTCTTCACCGTCTCTACCATGGAGCAATCAGTGCTGAGTGGTGTGTAGTCGGAGCGGGTTTTTCTGAAGTCGACAATCATTTCTTTAGTTTTGTCCGCATTCAGAGACAGATTTCTCACCGTACCAGACAGCCAGCCGCTGATCTCTGTATGCCGACTCGTTATTGTGGCTGATGAGCCCCACCACAGTCATATTGTCAGCGAACTTGATGATGTGGTTTAAGCTGTGCTTGGCAGTGCAGTCATGGGTCAGCAGAGTGAACAGTAGTGGACTGAGTATGCAGCCCTGAGGAGCTCCTGTGCGCAGTCTGTTGGTGCTGGAAACATTGTCACTGATGTGGATGGGCTGAGGCCTCTCTGACAGAAAGTCCAGTATCCAGTTGCACAGAGAGGTGCTCAGGGCCAGCTCACTCAGTTTCACTGTTAGCTTTTGTGGGATTATGGTGTTGAATGCTGAAGACTATGAACAGCATTCTTACATAAGTGTCCTTCTTGCCTAGGGGAGATAGGGAGAGGTGAAGGGCAGAGGATATGGCATCCTCAGTTAATCTGTTTGGGCAATATACAAACTGCAGTGGACCCAGTGAATAGGGGAGGCTCCTAAAATGTGCCATGACAAGTCTTCTGAAGCACTTCATGATGATAGGGGTTAGTGTGATGGGGTCGTAGTCATTCAGGCAGAATACCGTAGATTTCTTTGGCACTGGGATGATGATGGTGGACTTGAATCATGATGGGATGAACATCTTTCTCAGTGATGTGTTGAAGATGTCTGTTCAGCAGCTTTTCATGAGAAGAACCTTCGTTAAGGTTCTTCTCATGTTCGCTGTAGGCAGACAGATGACCTTGTTGGTGCTGGGAGGGGTGGTTTTCCTCACAGGCTCCTTGTTCAGTGTGTCAAACCGTACACAGAATTCATTCAGTACCTCAGGGAGTGTTGCATCTCTGTCACTGCTGCGGCTCCACTTGGACAGACTCTGGTGGTTTTCCTGGCTGGTTTTGTGTGTTTCAGCAGTGATGTGTTTGCAGGGAATAACATCACCGTCATGTGGTCATCATTTCATGATTAACACACTACACTACCGGTCACACTGATTTACTTTGAAAGGTTTTTCCTCCTTCTGTAAACATACTTTTTTGGAGATCATTTTTTTGGACAGTAATGATATGTCTTCCTATTGTACTTCACTTGCTACATTTAGAAGTGAACTACAACTAAATCTTCATACTAGACCTTTAGTTAAGAGCTTATTTGAGATAATACTCACATGGTCTGGTCTGATGAAAAAGTAAAAATAGAGTGGTGTTACCAAGATTAATGCTGGTAACAGCATTGATATCAACAAATCAAAATAAAGGAGATATTTTTGATTCAAGATGCTAGGGTTGTCAACTCCATCTGACAGCATGCAGGTTTTGACTGGTTGCCTGGTTGATTGATTGATTGATTACTGATTGGTTACTCGATCGTAGGGATGGGATCAAGTGGCCTGAATAAAGTGCATAGCTCTCCTTCTGGGGTTCAGTCCACATGGAAAATTCCACCTGTCGTTTTCTGGAAAGGGTGGTTAAAACTTGGTTGAGACATCAGTATCTCTTTTGTATTCCAACCTGAGGGATTTTGTTTACCTTTGTCTATTCAAGTAGTCAGAACAAAGCATTTGATGAGTTTATTGATGTATTTACTACAGAATCCAGCTTTGGAATTAGCCTTTGGGGCTTTAGCCTTTGGGAGGTGCCCCAAACATCACCTCTTACATTATAACAGAGATTCTCTAAATAGTGACATCTGATGAGCTTCTAAGGTTCTTGTAAAACTAAAATCCATAATCACCACTGTTTTCTTAATAATTTTTGACTGCATCTTTTGACTGAGTAGTATGTCACAAAGGTCAGAAGACGCTCAGGATCCTCTGTTGGTTCCTCCTGTTAGGAGAAAAGGTTGATTTAGTTGTATGCAAAGGTTTGAGTAACTCTGGTCAAATGTTGATCTTCTAAGCAAAAATAAATAAATAAATAAATAAATAAATAAGTGCACATCCTCTACATGCAGTGGCGGTCTTTACCACCACACGTACCACGCTAATGCACGCTGATCTGGAGGTTATTGGTGACCCCTGCTGGCCGCAAACAGTTGGGTGAATAAACAGACAGAACGAATATGATCATTTTACAGTGCCACCCAAAGAAAGGAAAAACACCTGAAGGAAAGTCTGATGAGAAAGAGGGACTGGACGCCGTTACTAGGTAATTATCATTACCACTCCTTCTTACAACCGGACACTTCGACTGACCAACATGGAGAACATAATCTAGACTTCTGCTGAATCAGAAACCGAGTCAGTTCTTTCTGCAACATTGTGTTCTGCATTAAAATCGGATGTTTTGATTGAAGCCCCAGGAACACCTAATCCATCCAAAAATGCCATATTTAAGTTTGTAGAGGTTGTGTTCTTACTTTGTAAAATACATAAATGTATAATTTCACTGGGTGTGTTCACCTATTTGGCTACAGCTGTATATGTTGGAAGCTGGACTATTATAAGAAGTAAAAACTTGATATTGCTTTGAAGAATAAGAAGAAATATGACTGTTTATTTTGAACAGCATATTGCAATTTAAAGAACAAAACATGTTGGAAAGCAAATATGTATTTCTTTCAATTTTGTGACAAGTCTAGAAGGGTCTGGTTGTTGACTGGCCACATGGTGGTTAGGCCTTATGAAAATGAAGGTTTTTATTTTTCAGAATCGCAAACAAGGTATATCAATTAGAAGAACATACCTTAGATTAGTATCCTGACTGAATTCTGTATTCAGCTGTGGTGTAAACATTTGTCTTTTCCAGTCCTGTGACTGACAGACCTAAAATAAATCAGCCGATTAACGAGTGTAAAGATTATATTCGACCGACAAACAAAAGATAAACTGCTAATGCAAGGTAGGAAATATTTCATCATTTTGCATTTCATATTTCAACTCAAATTTCCAGTTAAATAACACAGACTTATTGCACAAGGGAAAGATGCTTCCCTTGAAGTGTTGTCTCTCAAAAAATGTCATTGACCAAAGTATACTTGCATTCATTCTGGAGTTTCTTTGTGAGATAAAGTACCAAAAGTAACATGATAACCACAGCAGGACAGAGGATGATGATGATGACCTTGTCTACATGCACTGTGAATATAGAGAAACACACACAGTGGGTATTGTATGGTCACTGGTACGGATATGTGGCATCAAAACAGAACCTGAACCCCAGTTAGAGAAATACTTAATGTATAAGACCTCTAAGTTAAATGAATATAAAAGAGGGCATGTAATGGACTAAAATACAATATTTTAGGCTCATGAAAAAAGAATAGTTTCCAGCGATGGATGGAGTAGGAGTGGGATGGGGGGCTAATAAATTGTGCAACAATGTTCCTGAGATGGGTTTGAGGTTCTATGGTCAGAAGAGACCTAAACAGAGCTATTTGTCACACCATCATAATCACAGACATGTACCCCATAAATGTTACAATATGAGAAACACAGTAACAGAGACTGTGGGGAAACTTGAATTGGCGGGGTGCAGTGCAAGATCTTTAGATTTTAACTTGTTTACTGAACAATTCTAGGTCAAGAGAGAAGTGCAGTGATATCACTGTATTTCATACCTGTGGGAGAATAGGGTTGGGCACATGTGTTGAGTTGTGCTGTCTGGTTGCTGATGGGATTGGCTGCCGCACAACTGTAGGTCTTATCATCACTGTGTTCAATATCCAGAGGTAGAGAGAGGGTGCTGTTATCAGGATCACTGATGGAGGAGAGTAGATGTTTGCCTCTGTACCAGGAGAGAGTCACCTTATACGCATTCCTCACAGAACACGCCACAGAACACACTGGCCTTGATGATCTCTCTGACTGTGACAGGTATTGTGAAGAGCGGTGTGTAATGTTAGGTACAGGCAGTGTAGCTGAAAAACAGAACAAATAACTCTCACCACCTCTTTCAAACCATAAAGACATTCAACTGTGTTTTATTAGACACTGTACATCTCATACAGAGCATCCCTCCATCCTTTAACAGTTTCATCACCAGCCTTCCTCTATCTATTCAGCCCAACTTGTAATGTTTTTTGGTCATTCATTTATGCAGTTTTGTACAGAGGTCTTTGCCAAAATATTATCCAAAAGCAAAGATCAATCAATTTGAACCATTTGCTAGAGCAGTCCAATATTTTTTACAGTGTTTTTCTGCTCTTGTTAGAATCTTCATTATAATTGTAAATAGTTTGACTGATAGTTCAGCATGTTTGTTTAATTATAACATCATTTGAAGTGTCGAAGGGACAAATGTGTTCCATTTTGAATAAGAATTTATCAGCACATTCTTAAAAAAACACATCCTTAATGTCAATAATTAGAGCAAAAAAAAATCATATGATGTGTTGGGTGGTATAAGCAGTGGTTAAACAGTTACCACTGGCAATTTCATGAACAAATAAGTGATTACTGCTCAGATAAATAGCTTTAAAATAATAATAAAAAATCATGTAGGTTCACTAGTGGTCGTGGATAATTAAAAAAATGGTTCTGTTAGCATTGTAGACATTGTTCCTACCACCACCCTTGCAAATATTTTTTTGTGTCCATTTCACATCAAACCACTCATGGCTAAATTCTGTATAGAAATCTTGAAAAATTGATAGAATTCTCCTTCCATGTAAACTCCATTCATGCTTTGTAGGGTGTGCAATCTGGCAGTAATTTGTACATAATGGCCTTGATTATTTTCTTATCCATGGTTATCCATAGTCAGAGGTGCTATCTCGCCAAAAAATGCACAAACAAATGAGTGAATTTAAGGTGTGAATAATTGTGATGCACTTTTCTCAGGAAATAAGTTTTTGTTCTTTGAAGTACTGCTAAAGTAATAGTTTTCCTTACCATTAACTGTGACACTGAACTGCAGTACAATTCAGTGCATCACTCTCAGAAATGCTTTACATCTATTTATATGGGTGAGGATTTTTATATATCTATATGTTTTTCTCAATTTGATAAATGCAGCATAAACATTTCTAATAATTAGCTTTAGGAGAATAAAAATCAAAGATTCACCATAAACAGTGACACTGAAGTGTTTGGTTGAGCTCTCTTCACTGCTGATTTGTACTTTATAAAGTCCAGAGTCTGTGGTTCTGATGTTGCTGATGGTCAGAGATCCAGTCTGTGTGTCCATCTGCAGTCTGTTTGTGAATGTTCCATTAAACAAACTGACAATGTCTCTGTTAACTAGCTGCGCTATACGAGTGCCTGTAGTTCCAAACCTCCACGTTATAACATCATAACTCTTTATTCCAGTCAGATCAGTCCTCAGGGTGACATTCACTCCCTCTCTAACTTCTACTGTCTCCACTTCATCCCTTACAGCTGCTCTCACACCTGAAAAACACACAATCATTCAGGGAGATTTTCAAAATTTGTAAACAACATTACTTCAAATTTACTTGACCGAAATGTGTACACTGGGTTTACATAAGTGGACTACAAATCCAAGAAAAAACAGAACTACTGCTGTTCATTTTACTTTCTTTTGGCAATAAATGTGTTTATGTAATGTGCTTTATGTATGTGGAACCAATGTACACATTTGATGAAATGAAGTAAATTCAAAGCATCATAGTTCAAATCCTTGTTTTTTGTTAGCGCAGTCTGCCATATGTTCCATGTCTATTAACATCAACTTTAAAAACAAAAAATGTTCAAGGATAACAAGAATTGTTATATATATATTTTGTGTAAGTGCAAGGTTATAACTTACCTTTAATGAAGAGAAGAACTAAAAACAGAGAGCAGAAAGTCATTATTAGCTAGGAAGCTCAACAACAAATCAAGACTTGGAGCTGATTTTGGAGTTGATAGCTGGTGGTATTATTTGTTAAGAGTCTGTTATGAATCCATATGTGCTGTTGAAATCTTGCATAAGTGTTGCTTTTATGTGTATGTATTTCATGTTCCTGCACATGGTCTGTTACATGCAAACACAGATATATCACAGACGTCAAGGGGCGTCTGGCCCACCCAGAAGAAGGAGGAGTGTGTTTCAAATGCAATTTTACTTCTTGCTGTGAAAATATGCGTAGAAATGGGGTTCCCTGTTGTTAAATTTGGGGCTTTTTCCAAGTTTATTTGATCAACAACAGCAGTTTCCACTTTTCAGATCATTTGCATGAGCTGGTCAGTTTTACTTTTAGTGACTTTTTGAACAACTCCGGTTCAAATCCTTGTTTTTCGTCAGTGCAGTCTGCAATATTTTGCATGTCCATTTACAACAGCAGAAACACACTGAAAAGTAATGCTTTGAATTTATTTGATTCAAATGTGTACATCAGTTCCACAGTAATAAAACACATTACAACAACACAATAGACCCAGTGTACACATTCCAATCAAGTAACTTTTACGTAATGTTGTTTATTACATTTGAAAACCTCCCTGAATGATTGTGTGTTTTCCAGATGTCAGAAGATATTCCATGTCTTCAAAACAACTGATAATAACTTTTGAATCAAATATATCTATTTGCCTGTAATTAAGAGAACTACTAGAACATATACAATTGGAAGGATAAGCACAAATAACTAAAAGGCAGGTTAATAGAATGAACTAAACAACTAAAAAATGCTACACAGAGAACTAGGAGAAGACAACAACTGTTACCATTAAGCCGCATTCACTTTGCACTGTGCGGACCCTCATACATGCTGACCTATTTACAACAAACCACAAGAGGTATCACTATGACTCTGAGGGGAAGAGTGATGCCCTTTTACTTTGCATTAAGATATTGTTTGTATCTTGAAATGTAATGTAAATGTGAAAGACTACTTTCATTGAACATTTATTTTGTAAATTCATTGTGAACAAATTGTGTGTAATGTTGTCACCAATTCCAAATATTTACATTTGGCAGATACTTTTAATTGGTTGAGGATACAAAACAAACACACACACACACACACACACACACACACACACACACACACACACATATATATACATATATATTATTTATCATTTAAATATTCAATACAAATCTTTCTTGCTTCTAATGTAATCATTTCAATCACTGTATACATTAACAATATGACGAGTGATTCCAACCTTTTGAAAGGCAGTGCATGTATAATACATACTTTTAATTTTTAATTTTTAAAATGCATATGTGCATCAATCACAATACTATTACTGATCATTATTATTATTAAGAAGAATTATGGGCTATGAATAGGTTCCATATAGGGTCCATATGATGGAAAACCAAAATTTATATGAATAATATATAGTGCTGTGGACTAATGTGGGTGCTTTTAATCCATTGTGTTTATTTTGCATGTCAAATACTTGATGTGAATCCTTGTCCTGTGACAGGTTAGGCGGATGCCTGTAGGAGGACTGTGAGCATGCCCTAAATAACATGCAATAACTGGTTTGAAGTGAGCTAAAGATCATACATAAAATACTGATAGTTCAGTTGTAGTGTAATAACAGTATAAAGTGAAACTTTACTTTCATGAGTTTTCAACACTTGGACTCTGGTTGCTCACCACTTCCGTTTTGTCTGTGAGACGGGGGGCCACAGGCTTTTGCAAGTGTGGGTGGAGTTCACAACTGCAAACATCTCCATCAAGTGCCTGGCTGAACAGTAAGTGTCTGTATGAGATGTATAAGAGGAGGTGTGTATTGGCCTTTGCCTTCTCAATCTCTCTGTGATGGAGATACTGGGAGAGACACTGGAAGGGAGTGTGCCTGAAGTGTATGAGTGGTGAGCTTGATTGTTGTATGTGTCATAACTCCACATCTTCTTTCACTGTTTCACACCCTTTTTTCATTTTTTTCACACACCACCCATGAGTCTCAACCACAAGGCCCCGGTGGTTAGGTTAAGTCGTCAGACAAAGAAGCTGCACCTGTGGCTGAGGGTTAATTTCTCCAAGACTTCACAGTCACAGCAGTTAACTGTAGATGAGGTGGTAATCCACACTGTTACCATTCCTTCTTACGACCCGGCACTTTGGCCTGAAATGTTGACTGACCAACATGGAGAACATAACCAGACTCTGGCTGGTTCCAGTTCTAACTGCAGCAAGAAGCACCAAAAGCAAAGCTACATTTGAACTGAAATCAAATGTGTTTAACTGGGGCCTCCACACATTACTTTGCTCAGGAAACACCCTCGCTTGTAGGTGCAGCTGTTTCCCAGCCTCAAGCTCAGCAGGTCATGAAAAAAGCACAGAAGCACTTGGAAGTCAAAGCAGAGCTACATGTTGGGAAGAGCTAAATATTTAGTTGCCACTGTTTTTCTTTCTTGCATTTATTTTGGTGGAGCTGTATATGAAAGACCACCTTTTACACCCTTGTGGCAGTGGTTCATACCCCCATGTTAAAGACTTTATACTGCAGCTGTAAGGCTTAGTGTAAATCAGAGGTATTCAGACCTGTTCCTTCTGAGGTCCTCTTGCCAGTTTTTGGAAGACTTGAAGCCCCCCTCATCTAAAAGAAATTTGTCAATATACAAACTACTGCAGCACACACCAATAAAAAATCAGGCCTTGTTATCACATTTGTCTAGAACGTTTATTATGAACTAAAGAACAAAATAAACAAATAAAGATTTCACACCTCATGAAAATAATAATTTCTCCTCTTTTCTGCAAATACAAAAATAAATCTTTTAACATATTTTGATGAGAGTGATAATAATCTTCTTCATATTTTCTCTTTTTCCAGTTTTGAAATGACAGACAGCAGGTGAGATACAGTGAGGTAGGGAGTTCAGTTTACGTTATAATGGGCAGTTGTAGCACATGTCCTGGTTAAGAGGGCTGATGGCCTGAGGATAGAATCTGATCCAATTTGGGTGACTATTGATTTATCATGTTAGAAACGTTAGCCTTGTATCTCCAGGGCTAAAGTAAATCAACAAAACTAGGACACCAGACATGGTTTGACTGTTTGCATCTGGGGTCAGTGGAAAACAATTTATTTTAATATTCTTTTACAACTAAAGCGCCATTCATTGAATTGAAGGTTTCCCTGCTGCCTTCTTCAGGTAAAAACTTGAATCTGTTTTCAGCCAGCTACCTGTCACACACGGTAACTGTCAGGGGAAAACCTTGTATGTCCCAAACTGTTGCTTTTCAGCAAGTGAAAAAAAAACCATGGGTGCGAGGAAGGGACTCACCCTGGTGGGGTGCCAGCCCACCACAGGGCACACACACAGACCATTCACTCAAACATACAGTCAATTTAGAATCCCCAATTCACCTGACACACATCTTTTTGGACTGTGGGAGAAACTATAGCTGTAGTTTCATGATTCTTGGGTTGTCAAGTACATCTGACAGCATGATTGATGACGTGATTGTAAGGGGTAGGATGCCCGGCATGATTAAATTGTGAACCTCCTCTTCTCGAGTCCAATCTACATTGAGTTTTGTTGACAGGAGAATTCCACCAGTCGTTTTCAGGTCATGTTGGTTAAAAAACATTCGGTTAAGACATCAGTATTTTGTTTGTTTTCCAGCCTGAGTGGTTTTGTTTACCATTGTGCATCCAGTACCCAGAACAAAGAGAGAGTGTTTGACAAGAGTTTATTTAATATATTCTCCTGCCCCCAATGTTTTTACTACCGAATACAGTTTTGAGTTGAGCCATTGAGATAGATCACCTCCTACATTATCACAGATATTTGTCCTTATTATTGTTGTGAAGTTTCTAATAATCCTCTATAAGAGAAGTATTTTCTAAGTGAATAAACCTATTAATTCAAGAGTTGATACATTTGTAACCTAACCTTGGATCAGTCATTCATTTAACTTTTTTATTAGGCAATAAAATAGTGCCATCTGCTGACAGGGTCCCAGTAACTACATAAACAAACTGGAAGTGAGGACAGTGCTAATCCTAAATGCTTAGTTTTTTGTTAGACTGATGTTGATGCAGGTCTGTCTGTCTATCTATCTATCTATCTATCTATCTATCTATCTATCTATCTAAAGTTAAACACTAGAATTTGCAGTAGTATTGTGGATGGCTGAAAATAGGAATTGTGCCGATTTCTTAACATCTCTGCATAATTCAATCCTTGATATGTAATTTGTAGTTCATGTGAAATTGCATATTATAGAGCAATAGGAAACATGGTTTGTGATATCTTCTAAAGAAATGTTTTATTTTATTAATAGAATCACTATCAGAGCTTCTTGCATCTTCTGAGCTAACATTGTGGCACACTGTAAAAATAGGTTTCCAGTTTAACCTAAATAAACAATTGATAAAAATCCAACAAAAGAGTCTTTTATTAGCTCAGTAAAAAAAGAAGATTTCAGCATTTCACACCAGGCTTTACAGCAGCACTTGCAGGGTCAACTGCAGTCTCTCTTTGGAGATATATTTGCTAGATCTGGGGAATTAGGAGGCAAAGTGGGCACCTTGAACTCTTTTCCATGTTCCTCAAGGCATTCAAGAACAATATTTATAGTGTGGCTGGGCGCATTATCCTGCTGAAAGAGGCCTTTAGGGAATACCGTTGTCGTGAAGGGGTGTACTTTGTCTGCAACAATATTTAGGTAGGTGGTACGTGTTAAAGTAAAATCCACATGAATGCCAGGACCCCAGGTTTTCCAGCAAAACATTGCTCAGATGATCACACTGCCTCCCCCAACTTGCCTTCCACATGATTTATCAGAACAGGCCACATTCTTCCATTGTTCTTTGGTCCAGTACTGATGCTCTATTGTAGGCACTTTTAACGGTAGACAGGGGTCAGCATGGGCATTCTGACCAGTCTGTGGCTGTGCAGCCCCATACACAGCAAGCTGTGATGCACTAACCACTCACTGCATAACGAGAACACCCCACAAGACCTGCTATTTTGGAGATGCTCTGAGTTGTCTAGCCATCAGAGTATAGCCATTGTCACTCAGTCACTCAAGTCACTCAGATGTTAATGTTAGATCCTATTGTTAGATCCTTGCTTCTTTTTCCTGCTTTCAACACATCAACAAGGACTGAGTTTTAAACAATTTAAACTTCCCATAAACAGATGTGCACAGTTGTTTGGTAAAACATCTATGACTTCTTTCAGGCCAATCAGTATCTATGAAATGGATGCACATTTAAATAGAAAACATATTAAAATATTCATATTAAAAATTATTCTATGAAAATGTTAAAATGCCGAAATCTTCCAAACGTAAACAACATAATAGTCATTGCTCTTTAGGAGGCAAGGGGGCGCTGTTGACCAGTCACTGCAAAAATCCTTCCAAAGCAAAAAATACACATACAGAAACCAAAACATGCAATATCAAAAATAAAATAGTTTGAATAAAGTGTGAACACCAACAGCCATGAAGCCAGTTGAACGCAGAACTAATTACACTGATCTGTGTGTTAATGAGGGAACCATTAAAACTTTTCATATTTACTGATAAATATTAGTAAACCAACAGCTGAAATATTAAACATTTACAATGTTCAAGATCACATTCGCAATCCCATTGAAGGTTAATTGTGTAAAACTATTAGTAAGTTAGAAATGAGTAATGCGAGGGTGTTGAAAGAACACCAGATGAAGTAATGAATCATCAGCATAAAGGAATCAGCTTTGTTAGACAGCTTAATCTCTCACTGATATTGACATTGTGACACTGTGTTGTCACCAACTGCTTAGTCCTTAAGTCTAATATAAACCCATTTAGGAAAACAATCAAATACTGTACTGACAAAACAGAAAAGATGTTACAAATAGAAATAAAAATGAAATCATTATTATTATTCAGTTATCACAAGAGTAAGTAAGTAAGTAAAGTTTATTTATATAGCGCCTTTCACAGACAAGAAGTCACAAAGCGCTTCACAAAACAATAACAAATTAAACATACAATATAATATACAATATAACACAATTTGACACAGTGACATACAAGTGACAACATACAAGCACAGCATGGACAGTAATAGCTATAGTGTAAGTAAAAACAAAACACAAATAGAAATAAAAGCTACAGCTAGGTAAAAACCTACTAGCAATCCTCAGCTCACTTCAAACGCTTGCCTAAAAAGAAATGTCTTTAATTGCTTTTTAAAAGCATCAGCTGACTCAGCAGCACGCAGTGCTAATGGAAGGCTGTTCCAAAGTCTTGGCGCCACTGCTTGAAAAGCACAGTCACCACGAGTCTTTAGGCGGGTACGTGGCACAACTAAAAAACTCTGCTGCCCAGACCTAAGTGCCCGACCGGCTGTGTAATATTGCAGAAAGCCAGAAATGTATTCAGGGGTTTGGCTGTGTAGAGCTCTATAAGTAAGCACCAAGATTTTGAACCTAATTCTAAAATCAACCGGAAGCCAATGTAAGGAGAATAAAATGGGGGTGATATGTGCCCTACGGTTGGCGCGAGTTACGAGCCTTGCGGCTGCATTTTGTACTGCCTGAAGCCGGGAAAGAGAGGACTTGTTCAAACCCGTAAACAACGCATTGCAATAATCAAGTCGTGAAGAAATGAAAGCGTGAACAAGCATCTCCATTTCAGGTCTTGAGACGACAGCCCTCAATTTAGACAGATTTCTTAAATGAAAGAAACAGGACCGGCTAACGGACCTAACATGGGAGTCAAGACTTAGAGACTGGTCCATAATAACCCCCAAATTTCGCAGGCTCAACTTGGCGGCTGAGGATACAGAGGCCATCTTGAGACTAATCTCAGAGTAGAGGATAGGTGGGGCAACAATTAGGACCTCAGTCTTGCCAGAGTTCAACTTCAGGTAATTATTACAGAGCCAGATGTTAATCTGGGTCAGGCAGTCTACCAAAATGGATAATTTATGAATCTGATTAGGTTTAAAAGAAATATACAGCTGAATGTCATCTGCATAAAGGTGATAGGAAACACCTTTAAAAGTTTTAATAATATAAGACAGTGGAAGAATGTATAGGGAAAACAGCAATGGTCCAAGAACTGAGCCCTGCGGCACCCCACAAGTAAGAGGAGCAGTATCTGAGGTAAAATCACCAACACCAACTGAAAAACTTCTGTTACTAAGATAGGAGAAAAACCAGTCAAGAGCAGAGCCAGAAACCCCCACAGTCTGCTCTAACCTATCAATTAAAATCTGGTGATCCACTGTGTCAAATGCCAAACTAAGATCTAATAATACAAGAACAGAACATTCCCCTGCATCGGCAGCCATCAAAAGGTCACTAAACACTTTAAGCAGAGCTGTTTCGGTAGAGTGCTGTTTCCGAAAGCCAGACTGAAAAGGATCCAAGAGCTGTTGTTGTTCTAGAAAAACACTGAGTTGTCGCTCAACAACTTTTTCTAAAACTTTGGCAATGAAAGGCAATTTAGAGATTGGCCTATAATTGCTTAGTATAGAGGGATCCAAGTTTGGTTTCTTCAGCAACGGATGAATTACAGCATGCTTAAAATGTGATGGAACAGTACCAGACTGCAATGAGCAATTTATAATGTTCAGCACATGTGGACTTATGGAATTAAAGGCTTGTAGCAGTATTGATGGGGGCAATGGATCAGATGGGCATGACGAAGGTTTCATTTTACTGATCAAGACTGAAAGGTCAGAAAGTGAGACCGGCAGAAACTTGTCAAAAGTTTTCAAAGGAGAACCGATATAATGAAAGGGAAGAGGGGCTGGGACTATAGTAGACCTAATATCATCAATCTTACCAATAAAATGATTAAGTAAATTATCACAGTCACTATTTGAAAATACCTGGATATCAGCAGGAACTACTGTAACAATTCTGTGAATGGTGTCAAACAGAACTTTGGGATTTCGCCTATTATTTAAAATAAGATCAGAAAAAAAAGGCTGTTCTTGAATCCCTAACCGCAGAGTTAAAAGTGAAGAGCAAATCCTTTAAGTGAAGACGATGAACTTCCAGATTGGTGGACTTCCACAAACGTTCAGCCTTCCAACAAGAACGCTTGAGTTTGCGGATAGTGTCATTCATCCAGGGAGCTAGAGCACTGGCAGGACGCAGTCTAGTTTTATAAGGAGCTATCACGTCCAAAATATTAGTGCAGCGCTCATTAAAAGATTGTACAGCTAACTCCACATTATTCTCATCACCGTCAACATCAACTTCACCAAACCTCTGAGCGAACTGACCAATCACAGAATTGTCAATAAAACGGGTATGCCTAGTTGAAACAGTGAGTACAGGCTCCAGATTAAAAAACAACTCAAATAAAATACATTTATGGTCACTAAATGTTACGTCGCATACAGTAACATCACCAACGCTTACACCATGTGAAAAAACCAAGTCCAGAGTATGACCTCCACTATGGGTAGGCCCAGAGAACATGCTGAATAAAATTAAAAGATTCAGTTATATTTAAAAACTCAGAAGCCACACTACATACAGTGTCATTGACGTGAATGTTAAAATCACCAATAATTATGGCTCTGTCCAGCTTAATAGCAGAAGATAAAAAGTCTTGGAATTCCATAAGAAATTGTCCAGCAGCACCGGGTGGTCGATAAATTAAAATATAGTATAGTGGGTTTACACGCCCGACTTTAAGAACCTGTAACTCAAAGGATGCATACAGGGTGGTACTCACAGAGTGACAAATAAAAGACTTCTTAAATCCGCAGCGATCCCACCACCACGGCCGGTCTTGGCCGATCGCTACATTTGAGGCAATGGGACAATAATGTCAGTTTGATTTGTCGCCAAACTGCCTTTAAATGCTAAAGATTCATATCCCTTCTGTGCTGTTAACTCGTGTTATTTCCTTGTGTGTGTCAGAAGAGGAAGAGGAGGAGGAAGATGAGAGTGAAGATGAGTGTCAGGAGTTAGCTCTGCCCTCCGATGGCGCTCCTCTGGGGGAGGAATCTCTGGAACCTCCAGCCAAGCTGGCCAGAACCGACCAGAGAGTGCTGTTCAGCACGGGCAATGCAGAGAACTGAGAGCACATCTGTGTGCTTCACTTCACACGCACACAGCCACACACACACAAGCACCGCACTGATATTCAGTATGTACACAAAGTGGAAATGCTGCAGCCCACATGAGCCCTCTCTTTTCACACACATGCAAACACTATAGTAGAGGCACATATGCCACACTCCCCCTGCCAGGAGTGTGCACACACACACATACACACACCCACACACACACCCACACACACACACGTACACACACACATGCACGCACTTATGGTGATACAGGGCATAGCTGACCTAGTGGAATTTTATTGGAATCCTGAACTATACTGAACACAGACACGGACACACACACCCGTACGTCACTCACCAACACACTCACACACACAAACACACAACAGTGAGAATGTGTGGGTGTGCCAGTCAGTCAAGTGACGTGCAAGCTCAACGGAGATGCTTTGCTCCCCCCTCCCCTCACACTGGCACACAGCTGTGCCAAAGAAAACAAAAACAACCAACAACAAAACACTGGAAACTATTCCTGTGGCCACGTGAGGTTCTGTGGATGTCAATCAAGCTCCTGTGGCCTAAGACAGCAAAAACAGGCGCATGTGGGAGCCAGCAGATTGTGTGTGCGCGTGCGTGTGCGTGTGTATGTGAGTGTGTGTGTGTGTGTGTGTGTGTGTGTGTTACATATCGTTTGCGGCAGCCCCACCGTGTGTTGTCTGTGTGTTTGTGGGTGCACCGGGGCCTTCCTGTCGCACTGATTTTAACGGTCCGAGTGAACGTGCGTGGTTTTTGTGTTTGTGTATGCGTGCGCGCACGTGTGTGTATATATGTGTGTGTGTTTGTGGTTCTCAAGAAGTGTTGTTTCTGTTGGTGGATATTTTCAAACATATGTCACTATCTCATCCAGATTTCACTTTTATGTTGCCTTCATTGAACACTAACTACTGTGTGCTTCACCCCAGTTAGGAGAAGATTCTTTTTAACCTTTTTTTTTTTTTTTTTTTTGGTACTGCTTTACAACCAGACTACCCTCATTGATCAAAAATGTGTCTGTTAATGGTTATTAATTACACTTTTTTAATATTGTTTTTTTACAGCTTTTAACAGTGACCTGTTGACTTACATATAATGAGCCCATATTCATTTATACTGTTAAAACTCAGCATTATCCCTGTCAGCGTCATCAGATATTCATTTACAGCAGAAATAACAGGTGTATTTAACAGGTCTATATAACAGGTTTTATTTATGTGTTATTGCTTATTAATGATTTTGAAGATGTTTATGATACAATTAATAATCAGACTTGATTTTAAACTATAAATCTTTACTAAGGGTAGTCTTATTGTTAAGTGGTACTTTTTATCCTGCAGTGTGTCACTTTAATTATTCGATATTTTTCATTTTTATTTTATTATTTATCTTATTTCCTTGTCCTTAAATCAGACTTTCTGCCTTATGTTTTTTGTCCTTTTGCACTCTTTCATTATTTGGTTCCTATGTGTCATGCCAAACATGGGACTGATAGCATCCATCTTTTCCATGTTTTTATGCTGAAGTCTAAAAAAGTGGTCCTTTTCTGTGTGCTAGAAAGGTGATTTGCACTGTTTTGTGCACATGTAATGGTTTGTTGTGTATCTGACCTACACTTTCGTTTTCCCAAAACTGCCTACACAGTCTTTTACACCCTCCTTCTCTCTGGGTGTAAAACACATTTATATATATAGATATTGAGATGTCGTTTTCCAGAGTGGACAGAGTGGTAAATAGATGGGGACGGTATAGTTTTTACAAATCATTTCTTTCTGTCTTTCTGGCCTGTCTGCCTACATTTTCCCTAAGCAGAATGACACACTCTCAGCAACTCATTTCACCTTCGTTGTATTTGATCCTTTTCCTGTATTGTACTGAAAACTGTCACTCTAATCCCCCCCACACTTTGAGAGTTTTTATAGTCCATCAAAACAGTTCCATTTTTCTTTGGTACGTGTTAGCATTATTTAATAGACTATACATTTTGCGAGACACTGAAGCTAACATTGGCTGCCCTGGTGTTGACCCATTGACATCAACGCAAACCAGCATGTACTCTTCTCTCTCCCTCAGAACCTAGTAATACAAAGAGAAAAAAAGACATATCACACTATCTTCTAAAGAAGCCTTTCACTATAATAGCCATTTTCATAACTGAAAGAATTTCCCTTTTAAGGTCATTTCAGTTTCTTATTAAAGAAAAAACCAAGAGTGGCAGTGTTTTATGAATCTTCTGAACCACGAGAATGATTGTGCCTTTGGAGTAATCAAATGAAATTCAAATGTTTTTAATTTAAGATATGAATAAATTAAGAATTTCTAAAATTGTGAATTTGTCCAAAAAAGCCTGTTGTTTCGTCTTTGTCAGTTTTATTGTGAGTGTGTTTGACAAACTTACGACTATGGCAGTCGCTTCTGTCTGTGGTGAATCTCAAGCTGCTTAACAGCAAATGTGTCACATCCTGCTTTGAAGAAAAAAAAAGAAAAACAAGCTTGCACGTGAAGGTGGCCAATTTGCGCACACACGCATATGGTAGACATTTTTATACAGAAGGCTAATGTGGCCGCTGGTGGGAGGCAGTTTCTTCTCACACATTTCTTTTCACACCTTTCAAGGAAGTCACTAATGAGAATGTTGCTTTGATTCTTGGTAACGGGCCTAAAAATCCCCTCCGAAAGGTGGGTTTGTGTGCGCGTGCAGCAGTCAACTCATTCTCAGACAGCTCATCCTGGGTGAGCTTTCTGCAGGTACTTAAATGCTGCTGTACTCTGTGGAAGACCCATTAAATCACCAGCTTGGAGTGGGTGGTTCCTGATAGCTCTTATCCCTCTGATGCTGATGATTCCTTTAAAGAATGGATCCTTACAAAAAAAAAAAAACACCAATGAAACAGCTTTAACCAGAGATTCATAGATTCTTTTTTTAATGAAAATGTGTTTGATGCTGAGAAAAGGCATTTCACATCACTAATACATTGAAACACTTGTTATTCATCAAGTACAGGTTTACAATAAAAGATCAGCAAATAGAGAAATCCAGAGTTTGACTGAACAGTTTAGTTAGGATTAATGCAATTTGTCTGTGTTTACCATTGTTCACTGTAACAATCAAAAGAGCACAATAATTAGAAGTATGAGGATCAGTATTCAATCATTCATACAAGCGAATGTCTCGCTCACATTGGGGCCCTGTAAGACTTACAGTAAAATACAATTATATGGTAAAAGAATGAATATTTCAGTTAACATGGAAGGCTTCATATACACGCACATATATATTATATACACGTGTGTGTGTTATCTATAACTGTGTACATGATATATACAAGGTAATAGATACAGCACTATGTTCATTTAGACATATAGGCTTCATTGCCATAATCCAATGGTAAAATAACTCTTCAATTAGTCCTAAAAGATTTGACATTTTTTTTGACAATTGTAGTCTGAAATACGTACAAAAACTACTATTCAAAGTGTTCAATCGTACTTTATTAAATGACCAATTCCCTGACATCTATTACATTATTTAAATGATTGGTTCCATTACATTAGGAAAACATACATTTTGCCCTCCCTTCATTCAACACAAGTTCTTCACTCTGTAAAGATTTCTGTAACAAGTTAAAATCTTTCTCTGAATATTCCATAGCCAGTGGAAGTATGAATAATGAGAGCACGTAACGTTATTTGCAAAAAAGTAAATTCTATAAATGTCCATGTTTCCCAACATCATAAAGGATGTAAAAAATTACTGGTCCAAGGACAGAGCCCTGTGGGACCCCATTAACAAATATGCTGCCAGTTTATGTATGTGAGTGTCTCAGTTTAGAGCCCCCAGTACTAAATAAGAGTATTCTCTTATTGTTATCTTCAAAAACCTCCTGAAGACTCATCTGTTCAGAGAGCACCTCCTCTATGGGCATCCTCTTGCATTAGTCTTACACAAAGATTTTAGCACTTAGAACTCTTCTCTGGTTCTCACACTGTCCTGAAA
Organism: Brycinus macrolepidotus; assembly: GCA_037974445.1. Lineage (NCBI taxonomy): Eukaryota > Metazoa > Chordata > Actinopteri > Characiformes > Alestidae > Brycinus > Brycinus macrolepidotus. The sequence goes on from JBBPCZ010000028.1 coordinate 11,771,365, forward strand.
CTTGAGCGTTTCCTCAAATTGTAAGTCGCTTTGGATAAAAGCATCTACCAAAGGAATGTAATGTAATGTTATGTAGGTGCCTGGGATATGCTTTCTTTTTACACAGGCCCTATTCCTTCTGCATGTTTTCAGATTAATTACATTACATTTCTATTTTTAAATCCTTATTTTAAACCATGGTGATATTTAATTTGGAAGGAAACTCAACACAACCATATAATGTATGTATCATTACAAAGGGTGCAACACACACACACACACACACACACAGCCTGACCTACTTAGTAGAAAACCATCACTTCCTTTTACTGATGTTTCTTAAAGACAGCCACATAGAGAAGTTTCACAAAGCAGTCCTTCCTGTCACACATGCACACACAGCACTTTTTACCTCTAATTCACAAGAACAACAGTGATGCATGCTGGTCGATTTAAACTTTGTCATGTTGTCCAGGTTTCTGCCTGTGGATGGCAGTGTAACACAAATGTTGAGATCCTGTCAAACTGAAAGGCACCATTAATCCCAGATCTCAGCCTGAGTGTAAAGTCACTGGGGTGACAAGCCACTGCTTACACACTGCCCACTGAGTGTGTGATAGGAGTGAAGTCACGGAAAAGCAAGAGAACCAGACACTGAGACTGTATGGAGAGTCTGATGTCAGTCCGACCAGTCACTGCATATAATGCGCGGTGTTGCTGGAGACCATTAGGCAGTATCATAACCCCAGTTTACAGTAGAGCCCTTGCTTCAAATTGAAACTTTTTACACACTAACAACATGCCAATAGTGATGCTTTAGTTTTCCCATGTCAATCAGCATTTATTTAATCAGTGACACTTTATTTAAACTCACATTTACATTAAGGGTGAGCACTCATCTAGACTATAGCCCAGCATTTACAGAAACAGGCAGGGATTGAAGAAGAAATAAGATAACAAATTATGAAAACTCAATAAAAAGATAAAATAAAATGAACTAAGATCAGTCAAATGAAGTAGCCTATAAGATAATAAGGCCAATTGGAATAAAACAAATATCACATCAATAACATAAATACTAACATACATAAGTAACAATAAATATAGAAATAATAAATAGTATAAAAATACTAAAACTATAAAATAGAAGAAATTAATAAGGAAGATACATGTAATAGTATGTACTAATGAATAAGTAAGATATACTAACTAACTAAACCACTCAGAATCATGCTCTAAAGTGTCCTGTAATGAATTCCAGCTCTGCAGATAAAAGCAGATTTCCCCAGTTCAGTTCAAACTCTTGGTACCTGAAGGGAGATCCAATCACTGGAACGAGCCTGATCATGTGCATATAACTAAAGGGTTCTACCGTCCCCGTGAAGATCAGGTGAAATATAACTATATTCTGTTCAACATGAAAAAGCAATAATTCAATTTTCATGCTTTGGTACCAGAGAACTGGGCTTTTTACTTCCCTTATCTGTCCAAGCTCCACCTAGTGGCGTTCTCTACAAGGCCTACAGAGACACAACTCAACATCAGCCATGAGGCAAAGAAAAGAAACATCAGAGCATTACAACACAGATTACGATGCCTGAGGTCCTGGTAAAATACAGAAATAGACTGAAAAATGTTAAAACTGAAAGAAAATAAACCCTACAACCACCCTGTCTTACAGGACAGTGACAAAGATTTAACGTGAATACAACAGTACTAAAAAAAAAAAAAAAGACTTTAATTTGGAGTTGGTCCCCCCTCTGCAGCTATAACAGCTTCCACTCTTCTTGAAAGGCTTTCCACAAGTGTTTTTGTGGGAACTTGTGCCCATTCATTCTGTGGAGCATTTATGAAGTCAGGCACTGATGTTGGACGAGAAGACCTGGCTCACAATCTCCATTCCAGTTCATCCCAAAGGTGTTGGATGGGGTTGAGGTCAGGGCTCTGCGCGGGCCAGTCAAGTTCTTCCACACTGAACTCACCCAACCATGTCTTTGTGGAGCTTGGTTTGTGCACTGGGGCACAGTCATGATGGAATAGAAACGGGCCTCCTTCAAACTGTGTCCACAAAGATGGAGGCATGATGGCATTGTCCAGAATGTCTTAGTATGCTGAAGCATAAAGATTGCCCTTCAATGGAAGTAAGGGGCCTAGCGCAAAAGCTGGAATACAGGTGTGTCCCAATACTTTTGTGCATATATGTACAACCCCAGAGTAAAAAAATGTGAGTTCAGATGCTACACAGTCAGTGTTTTCATTATATCACGAAATAAAGATCTCATTAAAAACATTTGTGAGTTATTTATTCTTACTAGTAATCTTTGACCGGAGAAGGAGGATTTGCTTAGCACGAGTCCTAATTAAGGCAGCCTTTGGACTCATTTTTATTTCCAGGTGAGCAAACTATGTCAAAAACATCAAAATTCACATATTGCATAATAGTCCCTCTCTCTCTCTCTCGCTCTCTCCCCTCTCTCTCTCTGTTTCTGTCTCTCTACCTTTTATTTCCATAAATTTGTTTAGCACAAAATCTATCATTGCCGTTAGCTTTAACTTGTCTGACTCAGAACTACTGGTAAAATGTGAGGGGAGACTCTGTGCTCTTGGAATAACTGTTATGTTATTTAAGGCACTATGGTGCCCTGAAGCAGTTTGGTTGTGAGCAACTTCAAACGCTGATGTTTCATTTTGTGATGCACTCTCATGCGGAACAGTTGACCCTTGGTATTTCAATCTTTTGTATACTTCATTTAGCACTTAGAACTCTCCTCTGGTTCTCACACTGTCCTGAAACTTGAATGTTTCCTCATATTGTTAGTCGCTTCGGATAAAAGCGTCTGCCAGATGAATCTAATGTAATGTAATGTGTGTTTTTCAATAGTTTGCGTTGTCCCATAATGTTGTGTTGTTTTCTTTTATCTACTTTGCAGTTGCCTTTGTGGTATGACTTTGTTAGTCACCTTAAAAGTTTGATCCAAGAAGATAACAACTGCATGTCTACACACTTACACACTTACTCACACACACACACACACACACTTCAAAAGCACACACACACTTCACACACGCATGCACGCACACGCACACACATCTAAGACATATGGATGAACTGAGATCAGTGTATGAACAAATGAAACCACTAACCAGTCTTTTGTGAGTGAAAATGAAAGGCGTGGACCACTCAGCCCACAAATTCCGCTCTCACATGAGTCTTGTGAGAAGTACAGCATGTTCAAACAGCAGTGAACTCCACTAGAAATAATTAGTATTGTACTGAGTAACTACTATTTACTGAGTAATTAGGCTTGTAATACAGGTGGTGCTAGACAGACTGTGAACCTTTTAGAATTCTCAGAATTTCAACCCACACTCATGTGTGAGTGTGGGTTACCGGCATTTACAGAAACAAGTAGAGACTGAAGAAGAAATAAGATAACAAATTATGAAAGCAATAAAAGTAAAACAAACTGAAATCAATCAAATCAAGTAGCAGACAATAATGCTAACTGGAATAAAAATATAATAAAAGAAATTTGAAAAACAGCTGTCAGAAAAACAGCTGTTGATGCACAACAGGCTAGAAGAAACAAATAGAAGCAAACCCCTCCACTTAATAAAGATCTTCTTAAAAAATTACAGTCCCATCATTGGACATAAGCCATGTTTGGCCTAGATGCTAAAAAGGGTTTGCAGATACAGACAAGACAAATGATAAAGATGCCCCTCTGAGTTATAATTAGCATCTATTGTTTTTTGCACACAAACCGTGGCACTTAGGCATGTTTTGCAAGGAAGCGAATACTCTTCTAACCTTTTTACATTTTCTAAAAAATTATGAATGACAAGATAGCAGGTTCTGAGTTTGGCTGCTGATAAAGCAGATGCAGATGTTTAGAATCAAACAGCGTGTTGTGGGAAACTCTATACTAACCACAATCTTCAGTGGCCGACACCAGATCATTTATGAGTGAAGATGTGGAGGAATAGTCCCGTTCAGTTCCCTCTCATAAAGAACTGTCGAAAAGCATGTGAGAGTAAAGGGGGAAAACCCCAAAGGAATACTTTAAGTTATAGTATCTCGTCCAAAAAGCCACAATAGTGCAAAATTGAAAAAAAAAATGTACTGAGCACACCCGTGAAGGGCAGGCATAGAGAAATAGCCTCGTTACATGTAATTGCCAACAGGAGAAGCAGCCTGTTGTCGGGAAGCTAAATATAGTCAATAGGCCACTCTGTGTGATAATACGCACGGCACAGGAGGGATATTTTCCACCTGACCTGACCTAAAAGAGAAATACTGAAAATGATATCCATTAATATCAGCTATATATGTCAATACAGGATGGTGCAGCTCTTTCCATCTGTCAATGGATGTCATAACCCATGTTTTTTATACATGATCTTTATAAAAAAAAAGCTACAAGCTGGAAGAGCTGGAGGACAGAGAAAGAGATATAGAGAAAAGCAGAGAGAGAGAGAGAGAGAGAGAGAAAGAGAGGGAGAGAGAGGAAGAGTGAGAGAGAGAGAGGAAGAGGTGGAGTAGAAGTTGGAGGGAAAGGCTGGGTTGAGGACGTAAGCTGAGCTGCCGTTGGTCAATACTCAGAGACGTCTGGCTATATTTGGCCGCTCCCCTGAGGTCTGGCCAGTGCAGAGTTTGGCCCCTTTCCCTCCTTTTTCCCTGTTTCTGTCACAAGAGCACAGCTAATAATATCAACTGATTCGCTCCGACAGACGGAAAAGCATGTACTCAGACATCAGGACTTCGGGCACATATGCCAACCCTGCCATCTTCTTGTCACAGTCTTCTTTAGCTCTGTTTACAGTGTCTTCTTGTTCTCCTCCTCCTTCTCTTCTTTTTAGCTGTGGCTCTCGTGCGCTCGCTCACCTCTCTAGCAGGCGAAACGCTGTGGCCAAGCTGTGGAGAGGGAACATATGGTCCACCCTCTCTCTTCCATCCTGACACGTGTAGCTTCCTCTGCCTTGTGCCCACCTGTTCCTGTGAGGCCTCTGCTGTCACTCTGCTAACAGTAGCGCTAATCTCCTCAGGGTCGCCAGCAGCTACTGCTGACGTGCTAACAACCGCAATCAACAGTGACCACTGCACTACCCTCTAGGGATGGGTAAATCTTCCCCAGGAGACTTCTACCGCAATGAATGGAGGCTAAACATGAGCCAAATATAGGAACCGGGCATAAATAGTCATGGGGGCAAATGTGTAAAGTGTTCATTTTGTCACATGTGAACACACCACAGTACAGCACAGCACACGGTGTGAACAGCGCAAAATTGTTCTCTGCATTTAACCCATTTACCCAAGTGAAGTAGCGGGCAGCCAGCAATGCAGCAGCCAGGCAGCAGTGTGTGGGGAGAGTACCTTGGTCAAGGGTACCTCAGTGGTGCCACTGGCAGTCCTGGGATTCGAATCCATGACCTTCCAGTCAGAAGGGCAACTCACTAACGACCAGGCCACCAGCTGCCCCATGTCAGTATCTGCTATTGATATGTATTGCATTACAGTGAAATAAGTCTGTAAAAAACTTTGTTCCCCAACTGCATGAACCAGAAACGTTTATCTTGGCAGTCTAATTACTAGGGGGTAACAATGTATCATGACAATGTGATATAGCAATGCGAAACTGTCACATTATGCAATGTGGAGATCTGATAATGTATGGTGGAGAATGGACCATCTAATATATGCTGCATTATTGGAACACATGACCAGCCCCAACAATCCACTCCAGCAATGCCAGCTCTAGTGTTGTTAGTAAGTTGTGCAACATAATAATCATGGTCATTATTTTTGTTCAGTCTGATTCTGTTCTAAATATTGTGAAAGTATTGAACTGTGAATCAAATCGAACCCGATTCGTGGATTATACTGATACACTATTGTGTATCACTACACTACTGATCTACTGTGATTATATATGGTAGATGTAGACTAGTATTCCTTGACATGCCTAATATACAACTGACCGTTAACCCATTTTTAAAAATAGATAAAAATGGGTACAATATCCACTAGGGGCAGAAGAGATTATATTCTGGTGTGTGTCAGGGAAAACTAACAGAGGGCTACATGCAAAGCCAATTCCTATATAGTTCATTATTTTTATACTGTGTGAGGAAATCAGAGCGTAGGAAGAAACCCACACCACTTCTTATATGCGCTCTTTATTTGAACAGGTAAGGTTATATCATGACATCATGCATCATTATGTCTGTATTATGTTATCTTTTTAAACTGAAGAACCTCTAACAAATAAGGAAAACACTATAAGAGCAGCAATAGTTAGAGATTAAGCGAAATACATAAGAGAACTTTAATTTCCCAGAAGGTGTTTTTTTAAAGTGTGCTACACCGTGATTTCAGCTACACGGTGCAATAGTTTTCAGCTCTTAATATTTTTTAATCTTGTGCTATTGGATACCAATATACTGAACATTTACAAAATGAATCAATACTTCAGAAAGCAGGTATTACAGCTTTTTTCCATAGTTAAGGGATATTGCAGTGCAAAGAGGGGTAATATCGCCATAGCACACAGCCTTGAGTGGTGTCACTATTATAAATGATTATTAATAATAATCACAATAACCAATGCTTCTGTCAAGCAATGTAGCTCGTTAACAGCATGGTTGCCAAGCAACATAATGGCCAAAAATGTGTATGTTCCATGAACAGCACAATGGTTTTTAGAACAGAATGCAAATGATATGAGCAGTGATGTGTCTATATCAAGTCATTCACAAAGGTTTGATTTAGATTAGATTTTAGAACTATCAAACAGTGTGTTTAATAAAATATTTAATTAGTGTGTATCTGTTAATTACAGCAATAATATCAAACAACAACAACAACAATAATAACAACAACATTTTATTATTTATTATAATAATCCTTAAGCAAATTCAAACACACAATGCAGACATATGCATACTTGTGGCCAGTCAGATTATAGGATTCAAGCAGCGAATCAGAGTCTAGGATTCAAGCTTCCAATCAGAGTGCCGGATTCAACAAACCATTTAGTGTGTAACAAAGAAGTAGCCAATCAGAACGTGGAATTCAAGTAATTAACCTGAACACAAGACTCAAGTCACCAATCAAAGTGCAGGACTGATATAGCCATGCAGTGTGCAGGACTAGGCTCAAGCTGATTTATGAGAGGACAACGAATTGTCGCCAGTTTCCATCAACTGCAACTGTCAATCAAGTTATATGATTTAAAAGTTACAAAGCACTTCAGCTATAAGATGTACAAAAATGTCTCGCAATCTGCTTCTTTTTAATGTGTATTAAGCCAATCAGAGCTTAGGTTCGAAGTAGCCAGTCTCAAGACTGCGCAAGACTCAAGCAGATGATTACATTGCACAATTCAAGGAGCCAATCAGGTTCTGGGACTGAACTAGCCAATCAGCATTCATCATCTAGAGGACAGGAGCTCCAACCTGAAGTAGACAATCAGACTGCAACATTCAAGTGGCCAATCAAAGTGCAGCATTTAACTAGCCAATTAATGTGCAGCACTCAAGTAATGATCAGAGCAAAGGATTCAATGAGCCAATCAGTGTGCAAAACTGAAGTAGCCAAAAAGATTGCTGGAGAATCTCTCTGCAAAATTCAAGCAGTCAATGATTTGGATAAACACATTATTAAAGAACTCACTCAGTGAGATAACTCAGAACCATCTTTTGTATCTTTCCTGGTCGTAATTATCTCCAGTCTCCACCTGCCAGTTTCTTTTGCTTATTGATTGTGCATCAATTAGTTTAAGCCAACGCCACACCCTGCTGATCAAGAATGCATAGCAATACGGTTCATGCTTATCACCTCAGTGACTGATGAGGTCATTGAGAATGTGCCCCCCCAGCCTTTGGGAAGCATACATCATCGTGACACGCCCAAGATTTCTCAGTTCAGATGTGACAGGATCATAAAACCAAAGGCTGTTCATCAGGTTCAACTCTAAGAGATTTCCAAGAAGACCACGTAGAGAAAGGTGCTTTATAGACTGTGAGAACTTACGTCTATGACGTCTATTTTTCCTGTACCTGGACGATCATTAAGCTGTTGGGGCTGGGTAATGAGAGTATAGTGAGTCTTGGAGTCGTATGCCTTCTCGATTTCTTCTGCTTTCAGAGTAATACCGCCCATAATTATTGTCCATGAATACCGTTTTCAAGTGTGAGAATATGTGTGAGGTAAAGGCTATTTATGTGTCTTTGTGTGAAGCAGGGAAAATGGGTTTGTGAACGATTGTTCATGCTTGTGTGTGTGTGTGTGTGTGTTGTGGGAAGAGGGGGGTTGAAATCATTTGCAGGCCCCTCAGGTTTTTAATACTCCTACCCTGTGATTGGAGGAGGGAGCAAGGCACAACACTTAGCATACATCTCCACTGAAGCGCTGTGTTCCTGCAACACATGCATTTTTTTTTAGCTTTGAATCATTTCCCTTGTGCTCTCAAACATAATGTGGACCTTTCTTGATCATTTGAGGTAACCAAAGGTAAAGAACCTTTATGGTGGGTAATGATGGATAGTGTAATAGTATAATACTGCCTAAACAGTGTTGCCTTAATGTTTAAGGTTAATACAAAAACCCTATTCATGTCCTAGACTGACTGCGTCATCTTTGGGTGCAGTTTTGCCCTCCCTGTTCCCCTTCATCATAAACAATGTTTCAAAAATATGATTTATGCCATAATCTTATGTGAAAACTATTTCAGGCATCAGGCGGCGTATTTATGTATCTATTTCGTGTAACAGTTTTTGGAGAGGTAGCTTTTCATTTCACCCCTGTTGTGAAATCAATATATTCCTCCAGAATGGTGCATTTCAAACCACTCTGATAGACTTCCAGTGACACTTACAATTACAGATGAACTTGGCAACCGCCTATAGCTGCATTTAAACAAGGGTAGCAAAATCTATCAAATTATTGTGTCACCTATAATGAATTTCATTTTTACCAGATTTTCCATGATTGGTTACAGAAGATGTCAACTGTTGCTCTGCCCCTAACCCACTCTTTGCTAAAACCCACCCCTAGTGAACAATCAAAGCTTAGCAACTGTAACTAGACACTATAGACAAACAGGAATATTTCTTAAATCTAAGTCACAAAAGGAGAAGTGTAGGATGTAGATTAAACAATGTGAAACACGGCGTTACCAATTAAACTTGTCGAAAAAAAAATCACACAGAGCATGGTCTGGTATATGGCTAGGTTAACTAACTATGCAGTCCAGCTAGCTATTAAAGTTTTCAAAGTCGGCTTTCTTCAACTTTGAAACATGAAGGAAGCCAAAGGTTGGAAAACACTGTGTTTCTCTCCTTCATTTGTTGTTTAATGGTGGTTGGCAAACAGCTTTTAGGTGCTGTGCCGCTACCTTCTGGCAATAGTGACATGCTACTTACAAAAATGCCCCAGTCAAAATAAACATTGTTTAGATGATAGTCAGATAAACTACATTATTTTTTATTATTTATTAACTATTTGAATATTTGAAAATCATGATTCCCATCCCTAATTCTAACAGACAGTATCAGCTTGTGTTTTGTGTACAAATAGCTTATTCCTGAATACATCCTGTCTCTGCCCTTACTGTGTCTGTCAAGAAGAAGAGAGTGATGGATTAAACCCACCATGTGAGCAATAAATACTGGTCAGTTTCAGCATCAAAAGCAGAATAGTGTTGGCCTGTGATAGCATAATCACTGTTTGCTAGCTAGCTTGCACAACACTGAAAATATTTAACAAGATCTAATGGGGAGTCCACACTAATCAAAAGGATATTTAAATGTCTTGCAGTACAGGACCAGAGCTGCTCTTTTAATTTCGTCTCATATACACACATCACCCTTTGATGAGGCTTGATCTTTTTGACATAATCTGTGGCCTTTAGCGTTCTATTAGCACATGTAGGCTGCCAGAAGACATTATATTGTTCCATATAATGAAGAGTGAGAGAGTTTTTGCAGGGTTTATGTAATAACAGTGCTGGCGTAAAGTCCTGTGTTTGCAAAAAGATTGCAAAAAGAAACTAAATATGAAGGGTTATTTGTATATTGAAGCATGTATTGCAGATTTTACAGGAATGAAGCTGGTTACAATGTGTTGCTCAAAAAAACATGTAACTATTGGGGCATTGGCTTTTATGTAGTTGCCTACTGGATGTGATGCTGCAAATCTTCAGGGGCAGCACTCTCAACATCTTACAGTTGCCACAAGGTTATGAATTGTCTAGATTTCTGCATGAATGACTTCTAAACAAACAGGATTCTGGGGCATGAAAAAGGACATCCTACGTGAACGAAATGTAAAGTAATATATTTACAGATATTTGAAAAATTACATTTGAAACAGTATCCCTCATTCTCTTCTGAGCGTCTCTCATTTGTGTGGATTTTTATCATTTTTTCCTTTTGTGTAAATCACTGTCAATCAGAACTAGGCATCTGGTTGCATCCTATCTGAGTAAACTTGCCAGGAAGAGATCAGGCTTGTGGGGAAACTTTCACACTCAAAAGACTGCTTTTCTAAGGAGTTTATACATTTTAGGAGTTATGACTTTTGTTTTTGTTGATTTGGAGGAGTTAATTTTGTTTGAGGGTGGTGGTATAGAAAAAAAATAATTGTAGCAAATATATTTATTTAAGCTAAACCAAAAATTAGAGCTCTGTAAATTCAAGATATTTAAAAAGCCCAAATTGAATCCTCAGAAGCAAAAAATCATTACACCCCTATTCTGTACTGAAAACGTATGGTGTCAGGGTGCAAAAATCCCAACAAAAGACAAAGCATCTAACCTCTGTTTTCCGTGAGTGGTGTTTATCCACTATGCTATCCAGCAACAATGTTTTATTTAGTTATAACTAGTTTTAGGGGTAATTTGGTACAAAAACATAGAAGAATAAGAACTGCATCATTTGCGTAAGTCACTTGCATTAGGACATCTCAAGAAAACTAAAGAAATCATAAATATCCTTTATCTAGATTATGCAGGGATAGTGAAGTATGTTTTAAATGTAGTTTACTGTATAGTGATATACTTTTCCAAAAAATAAGAAGCCATGTAATCTTATTATGTTTTTTTAATGTATGTGATTTCTTTAACACTTGTTATAATTCACTTGAGACAGCGAGGTCCGCTAATCCTCACATATAAAAATTCCTGCGTTCATAAAAATGAAAAGCAGCTCTTAACACAGACATTGTATTTGGTTGTAGCATCACATTCCCATTTGGGATTTTATAAAAGAGACATTGTTAATGTTTTACCAGTGGGATTTCCAATGTTGTCTGGATCCCTGTCATGTTAACCGAGGTGAAATCTCCATAGGCAGTCAGTGCTGCACCAGAGGAGGAGCCCACGAGCGATGACAGTCCTGGAACTCAGGATGACCCTATCTGCTTTTTCTGTGGATCTGTTATTCGGTAACGAACAATACTCAAAATTTTACCATGCCATATTTCTAATGAGCCTGTGGTTAAACAGTCATAGTCATGAGTGGAAAAAGAATGCAACTCTGACACACAGCAGCACAAACTGTAGAATTAAAAATGCACTTTAGGATTAATGGAGAAATCACTTCAAAGATTACATGAGTATGTTTTAGTATAGTGAAAAAATGAACAACTTTCACCAGGAAGTGTATCTTATGTCTGAGAGGTTTATTTTGAACTTCAAAAATGTCCAGCCTGTACCCTGTCAGATTGTAGGGCTGTAACTTAACCCTTAGAACATAAGCAGTGCAACAAATGGTAAATTGTCGTCATACGGCCAAACAGCTCCTATGGAAGTTCCCCAGGTTTGTGTTGATGCTTGAGGTGTCACGCAGAACCAAAGTTATTGTAAGTTAGAAAACGTGTAATAATAATAATAACCACTTCTGGGGTTTTAAAAATGGTGTAATGTGCATATGCCTCTAAAGAACAAAATGCCAATTTTTTTTATTTCAGGTTTAGAAACAAACAAAAAAAACACAAGTTCTTTGAACCTGGGAGAACTTTCAGGATAGTCTTCGCTCACAAGTGGGTGGGGAAAACCCGCAGAGGGAGGGGGCCCTGAGAGCAGCCGAGCGTCAGCGCGCTCAGTGAAAGAGCAGCAAACACCGATTTTAGACTGTTTTACACCGTTTGTATTTGTTGAAATCAGATTTTACCAATGCACTCTGAGTTCTAAGGGTTAAACACCTAAATGAAAAAGAAGGCTGAAATGACAAAAAAGCAGCCTGACTCACAGCAAATAATAACATCTAATCAACATTTGTAATTTAATATAAGATCTGAAATGCCATGTGTCCACAAGATCAAAATGTTCCCAAAATATGATCTGTGGCATTTTGGTATAGCTATTTATAACCCTTCCCAAAAAAGTAAATTGTTCTTTTGCTTCGTGTCATTGCTCCAGCCTCTTTTCCTCTAACCCAAATCTCTGACACGTAATCAATAGCTGGAAGCATTTTCTTTCCTGCCATGTATTTCTCTGGCCAGAAAATTAGCAGCTCAAAAAGTGTCCCCATCCACAAGGCGAAGAGAATTAATCATGCTGGGAGCAGAGATGGGAAGGAGCAAGTTAATATGAATAAAACTTTACCTCACTGAAACTGTTAAAAAGCACCTTCACTCCCATTTACTGTCTACTGGTCTCTTTGTTTTGCAATCACTGTTAACCTACACTTAAACTAATCATTATTAACATTCAAGCATTACGCCCTGGCACGTCAGCAACTGCTGAAAGAGACCCTTCAGAATTATCGGCATCTCTAGTATAGATGAGCAAAAAATGTTTGTGGTATGTGTTTGATCTTGCATTGAAAATAGCAAAGAAAAGAAATTCCAAAGGAAAAAATCCACATAGAAATCAAGATTTTTTTACAAAACATATCATAGTCAAGAATCCTTTATTACTCTTATTATTATTAATTATTATATTTATTATTTGGTAGCTCTGACCATAATCCAGCTCTTAGTCTCCTAGAAGAGGCAGTCCCTCTTACATAGCCCCATTATGCTGTAATCTAATATGATTCTCACAGGCTTTAGAATTAAAACTGCCCAACAGCATTGTAGATCCACCACCATATTTCACTGTTGGTATAAGGTTCTTTTGTACATGACCATGACCGTTTATATGGCAAGCCCATCTGTGGTATTTGTCCCAAAAAAGCTGTTGTTGTCTAATCTGACTATAGTGTACAATTTCAGTCAAAGTACCAGTGCCATTTGTAGTTTTCATAATTCAACGATAGCTTTTTCTTCTTTTTTTCTTCTGGAAAGGTTTTGAAATAGTTTATGGGCATGGAGGTAGTGACTTCCTTCAAGAGAGTTTTGCCTCTCGTATGTCCATCAATGCTCCATTTGTTTAAAACTTTGTAAATGCTGCCATAACAAGTAGATCAGAGCACTCTGAGGTGTGAAGCTATTTTTACAGCCATTGCCTGATTTATGAAGATCACCAATATTTTGTCTCATTTCATTTATGTATCTGTGATCTTCCTCAGGCTGATGGATGACTAAGGGTGTTTGGCCTTTGCGTCATCTCGTATTTATACCCTGACAAAACAAGGAAGGGGTGACCACTCAGGGGTGCCTGAAGACTTTATTGTACTTAAAAAGGAAAAATATGAAGGGGAGTATCTAACTAGATTTTGAACTTCTAGATGTAATTCAATAACTGGAATACCCATGTATCTGAGAAAAAAATTAAATTTTATATGGAGTTTTTTTCTTTCTCTCTCTCAGAAAGGTTAGAATGTATTTTAAATTGTAAGATCAAGCTGTGGAATAACAAATACATTTTTAATCATCTGTTATCCTCATCTGCACCAATAATTCTGAAGGCACAGTAGACAAGTGATTATAAAGGGAAAATGGTAGGGATCAGAGTAGGGTGGGTTTATTTGTGACAGTCATGGCATTCGTGTGTGTGTTTTGTATTTGTGACAAGTGTAGATGTGTGTGTATGTGTGTATTTCTGTATGTATGTATGTGTGTTTGCATATAATACGCACTGAGGCACATCTAATAGACCGTCGTCTGCTGGACCTGTTGATGAATGGTGTCCTGCGATGGTAAACAAAGAGAGGTAAGAGAGAGGAAAGAGATACCATTAGAATGACAGATGAAGCTGAAGAAATTAAATGGAAAATGAGCACTAATTGATAACGTCTGTCAGCTTGAGAACTATAAGTAATACAGGATGGCACATCAAGAGGGAGGGAGAAGGCGTGGGAGAAGAGAAAACAGGATGGGTGGGAGAAAGCAATGGGAGAGGGAGAGAGAGAGAGAGAGAGAGAGAGAGAGAGAGAAAGAGAGAGAGAAACAGACTCGGGATAAATCCTTACCACATAATGATTACGGCTCACAAGCCTTTGCTCTGACATAGAGTGCAGGAGGAGGCAGGATTACAACTGGACGCAATAATCCTGGGGCCAGGACTGCATACTACAACTACAGCTACAGTGACCATCTACATTTACTGCCAACAGCCAGTGCAGAATCCGAACTCAACTGTACAGATGTGATTATCTTCAGAGAAAACTCTTTGTCAAGAGAGAAAACTGAAACTGCATTGTGACCAATGGTCTTCTACCAAGGAACAGTGTACAGAAAGAAAACAGGGAGAAAATATTCAGCCCAATGCTGGTCTGGAGTAACCTGCAACAAGAATACAAGAGGTTTTGGCCTGTGCCACCTGTCTGCCAGTCTGCACACCCTGTCTTAATGGAGGAAGAACAGTTGACATGTGAGACGAGAACAGGCGAACGAGGTAAACTGGAGGTTCAGGCTCTTCCACAGACTAACTGATAATCTCCAATAATCGCTCCAAGACACTTCGGGCTTCTTTACTGGCACTTGCCCAAGGCTAGTCACTTTCAGATGGCACTGTAAAGGATACATCTTGGCACTTGACAGAACCTGACAAAATCTGATGCTGGTGATCCTTTGGAAGTTATTAGGGCACTTTTTGGACTTTGCTTGGACACAGACGTCTACATGAAATAAGAGGTGAGAAAATCCCTCAAAGGGAAAATTTTAACCATTCTTAAAAATAAACATGCCAAAAAGGGGTTCTTCGAAGTGACCTCTTTTGGTTCCCTGAAGAACTTTTCAATGGATGGTCCTTTAAAAGGCTAGAACAATATATTAAATGTGTGAGTGTGAAGAACCTGTGTAAAGTTTAAAGATCCTTTACGTAATGCAAAGGTTCTCTATCAATAAAAGGTTTCATAGAACCTTCCGTGAACCTTTATTGTTAAGAGTGTATGTCACAGACACTTACAGACTGACGTAAACATGTATGTATTTCTTGTGCTCAACTGTTTGTGTCCTCTAATACCCACATTTCTATGTATATTCACCCCCCTCCTCTCCCCTATCTTTCTCTTCTGGCTTTCCTCATTCTCTCACTCTATCTCCCTCCTCCCCTCTCCTCCCTCTCCCCCTCTCCTCCCTCCCCTCACAGAGCAAGATGATGTGACCTTCTGCCAAACTGCTCGAAACCATGCCACCGACACAGCGGGCTCCAGTGTCCACACTGAAATAGGCTCAAACAAGTGTGGACTGGAAAGAGTGAGCGAGCGGCACAGAGAGACAGAGGGGGAGAGATAGATAGATAGAGAGAGGGAGAGAGAGAGAGAGAGACAGAGGGGGAAAAAAAGAAAAAGAAACAGGACGTCAGAGTGTGAAGGAGGAATGTGCTGTCAGGAGCTTGGGCTGGATGCGGCTTGCCGTCGCAGGTAACTGATCACCTTCACTTTTGCTGCTGGGACATGTGTAGGGTTTACTGGTAACTGTTGTAAGCATGTGGGACGTTTATATGTGTGTGTGTGTGTGTGTGTGTGTGTGGTGGCAAACATGTCTGATTTTCATACATAAACTGTATTGCTGTGAGTCAAGTGCAGAGATGGTCCCATGCATGTGATTGTGTGTGTGTGAACCGCGCTGAAAATTGCCCTGCTGTGGTGTAAAACAGGTGCTATTTCTGTGTAAGTTCATCCACAGGTAGGACACTTGCTGGGACAGGCAGAGATACGCTCCCTGTCTGTGTATCAGTTTCACAGTCTGAGGTGAAATGAAGCATGAGGAGAGCACAGCTATTCTCAGAGAGATGTTAAAAGGTTTTAGGTATTGAACTTGCAAAAGCATGAATGGTTTGCTTCAAAGCATGCCAATATATCTGTCCAGTTGAAGGAAGTGTTTATTCAACCTAATCTCTGTCTGCAGCATCTGTAGCCTACAATCAATTACCATGGACATTAATTTCACTGTACTAAGAAACAAACAAACAGAGAACCTTCTAATAGAACCCAAAGGGGAAAG
Organism: Brycinus macrolepidotus; assembly: GCA_037974445.1. Lineage (NCBI taxonomy): Eukaryota > Metazoa > Chordata > Actinopteri > Characiformes > Alestidae > Brycinus > Brycinus macrolepidotus. The sequence continues at coordinate 11,787,677 of JBBPCZ010000028.1, forward strand.
TTTTTCAGCATCTGCCCACAGGCTTCTGTTGCAAGTGTGAATCAAGTCAGTGGGTTTTCTGTTCTTTTTTCCTAAGCACTGGAAAATACATCAAAATTATTGCCCATAGTAATCAACCGAATGCTGCAGATGCTACAGACGGACAATCAGCTGAACAATACTGGAGCGTTCTTTTAACGTCTCTGTCCTGGGATGCTGAAGGGACACAGGGCTGGACTGCCTACTGAGAAGTGAGCCGAGCTCCTCAGAGAGCAAGGCAGTGACAGCCCGCAGTAATTACTGTTGGGTCCACTTATTACTCTAGCCAGAGCGCATACTGATGCGTTTAGCATTCGGCCTATTGTGCATGGGACAGCATGCACGTTGCTCTACCTGAGGCTACTGTTTACTATGGCCGAAAGCACTTCACTGCCTTTTAATGAGAACGAGACAGATGAGGTGGAGAAAAGATGGAGAAAAAAAAAGGACTGAATGAAAGGTAATGAGTGATGTGCAGAAAGAAGGAGAGAAAGAAAGGAAGAGAAGGAAGAAAGAAAAGAAAAAGATTAGCAGCCTAAAATCACTGGACTCAAATAAAATTTCAAGGAGAAAAAAATATTATGTTTCATTAAAACCGTACTAAAATGCTTCCAACCTAACTAACACTATATTCTATATTTACACTATATTCTATTCTATTCTATTCTATATACTATATTAGCATTTCTCCATTCAGTATGAATCAGATTTTATAGTTTGTAGACAGCCTGGCCCACTGTATTGCAAAACGTAGGAAGGTCACATGAAAGGCTCAGGCAACAGTGAAAAGTTAAAGCCAAAATATATGTTTCAGAGAACATTTTCTCTTTTTTTTAAACCAGGCTCTAGTATATGACCCTGTACCATCAGAAATATTATAATTTTATACAGCTCCATGGCAGTTCTGGGTCAATTTCTCTAAGCCTTTCGGAAACTGCACCCCCTCCCTCCACTCCACCACCCCACCTAACACACACACACACACGCATATGTGCACACACACAATTGTTTCCTCTTTTCTTCTTTGAGTCACCCATCCTCTGCCTTACCTGGCCATTATCCACGGTGACTGCTTTTTTTCTGGCACAAAATGCAATTTCATCACAGACTAAATTGAGCAAAAGCTTCTTTTCTCAGCACAAAATGCATATATTCTGTTAGTGATGCCCTATGTATGCTGTGTCAAGTGTATCATAGCCTAAAGAGTGGCCAGTGCAGTTACAGCCAAAGGCCACTAGAAAAGAATGCCGCCTGGGGCGGACGTCCCATAACTGTGCAAAACGGTATATAATTGCCTAAAAGAAGTAGTGACAGATATTTAAATGACTGGTATTTCAAACTGAAATCAAAATTTGACAATGTGTTTTCAATGTCACAGTATGGACAGACAGTGTATGTTTAATATAGTTCAAAGCATATGGCATAGGCATATGTAGTTGTATAATCACAATACCACTATTGTATGTATTTCATGCAGCATGGAGTATGTGCATCAGTAATGAGGAAATCTGTGACTGTGGCAGCTAAGCTGAGTGTGTGGTATGAAAGACTGTGGGTCAGTAAAGAGTTAAGCAGAGAGGCTGACCAGCTCAGTGGTGACTGTGCCCCGTGTGAGGACAGAACAGATGCATTGATCCCTGGGTATGTTGGCTCCACACGACAAAGACTGGTCCAACACACAGCAGGGTGCTCACACACACACACACACACACACACACACACACACACACACACACACACACACACACACACACACACACAC
>JBBPCZ010000028.1:11795291-11809818 GCA_037974445.1 Brycinus macrolepidotus
ACACACACACACACACACACACACACACACACACACACACACACACACACACACACACACACACACACACAACTGTGCAGGTTAAACAGCCGCCACACAGACTGATCAAGGTCGTGTGTGTGGAGTTGAGTCAGGTGTGTGTGTTTGTCAGATAAGCGGGCTGCTGCACAGTCACCGGGCTCTGACACCCTCTCTGACTGATCATGAGCCAGGGCGAAACGGGGAAAATCACAACTTTCCTCCCAGGTGAGAAAACCTCTCCAGTTTTATGTGAGAGAGCGCCATAGCTGGAGTGCGCTGAGCGCCAGCTGTGGAGCGAGGCTCCTGATCATACGCTCCCTGTGTACACTAGAACAGACCCTGCGTCTCGATCTGTATTCAGTTTACCACTGTGTCCACTGCTGAAAAAAGAAAGAAAAAAAAAAACTGACAGACCATTGAGCAAAAAGAAAAGAAATAAGACAGAAAGTGATTTTCTCCTCCGCTTCTTCCTGACATAAGGCTGCCTTGGGACTTCTAGCTTGAATTCCATACTGGAGAATGGGATTAAAGTAGGTAGGCAATGCCAGGCTAGCATAACAGGATCAGAAACAATTTCTTGAGATGAGTGGTATAAGAAATCACTTCACGCCCCTAAGCTACAAGGAGCCCAGCACTGTGTCATTTGTTTTCTGTTAATATCACCTATGCTAATTAGAATTCTATGTCATATTATAAAAGAATCTAGATCTGGGAGGGGGTGGGGCTGTTTAGGCACCCCAGATGTTAGATACAGCCCTGACCTGAGGAGTCTGGTGAAGAAAATAACAGGGTAATTCAATTCTAAACTTAACAGAGGGGTAAGACTATTCAACGCCAAGTATGAAATAGGCTTGGGAATATGGGAGATAACTAATACCCTTGTGCACTTTTCTAGGCTATGTTGAGGTTTTTAACTGGTTTCCTGTTACTCTCTTCTTTCTCGAAGGAGTTTTATTTCATTTTAAGTATGTAAGAGGCTTGATTTAAAATTAATGCGGGCATCACTCTTGCTGACTATGCAAAATAAAAAGTGTCGCTTTAGCAAGCTGATGAGTTTCTGCAAAATAGACCTTTGTACAGTATGACTCTGTGCCTTGGATGTGATTGGCTTACTCAAATAGTCTTTGGTCACTGATTTCCTGCACACAGTGGACTTACCCTCTGTGTATTTACTTTAAAACATCCAAAAGCATGATTGAAGCTACCATAAAATATTCACACACGAGCTGCACATAATAATCAAATTCTGTATTAATTTACCAAACCATTGTGTTAACCATGGAATATATGTTGCAGCTATAGCCTACTGATATTGCTAATAAATAATACATTTTTTCTTTAACACTGGCATATTTTATTGTATATTTTACATCACATTTAAAAATAAAATAAAATCAAGCAAGCAATTTAGGGGTGGTAGTAGCCTAGTGGGTAAAACACTTGCCTGTGAACCCAATGACCACAAAGTCGCAGGTTCAAACCCCCACTTTCTACCGTTGTGTCCTTGAGCAAGACACTTACCCCTCAGATGCTCCAGGGGGACTGTCCCTGTAACTAATGATTGTTAGTCGCCCTGGATAAGAGCATCAGCCAAATGCCCCCTTTATCCTTCAATTTGGCTTCAAATTTTCTTCTTTACTAACAGAAGTTTTTGATGTTAAAACAACACGTAGGCTCATCAGTGGCAGACTGTCTAAAGATTGGCTCTGTCATCAAGAAGTTGAAAGTTTGGTGATGCAACACTCATCCATGACTATGAGAGAATAACTGGCTTTGTCTGGGAGGCTCTGAATTGGTTGGATGGCCCTCCTTGTCCTTCTCATTACTCAGCACAATGCACTTTAATGCAGATATCTGTTGGGTGATGTCAGAATTGGCAATTGTTGTTCTCCTCCAAGCATGTTGAACCGTCCATTGACATTACGTTTGTGGCCATTCATGTTACTTAGAGGAAGAAAGGACTAGCCTTCACCCTCCCAGCTTGGAAGCATCGTGTGACTGGGGGAGTCCTTGCAAGTGGATGGAACTGGTCATGACTAAAATTGGGGCAGAAAAAAAATCTATTTATTCTACATAGATTTTTCATCTCTAACTACCTATTTGCTTTATATAGATATTGTACGTTCTAGTATAAATTATATACCTAAATGAACAACAATTTCTAAGGAGCTCATATGTAGGCCTACAATTCATACTTCACTTTTATAACTATAAAACAATCCAAGTCATAGTACAGGAATAATTTCGTGTAGTTACTTAAGATTAATAACAAGTCATAAACGAGTAATAAATGAATAATAAACCAATAATATGCTTGTGCTTTAAGGGATGTTACCATAAATAGGGAACAAGATAGTTTTAGCAGATCAAAGAGGTTTATAAGTGTAGGGTCAAAAAGTTCTATTCTCGTTCCTGGACAGTTCTTTCGAATAGAAGAGTGTAGATACTTTTCCCAAGCAGGTACTCTACAAGATGTGTGTCCACATATTACTGCTTTTTCTGCCACAGAGCAAAGCACTTTCTCAAATATTTATTTTGCATGCACTGGAAGTATAAAGTGAAAAAGTATAAGTAAAAAACTCTACAAAATAAAAACAAGTAAACCTATTGTATAAAACTGTATTAGACTGTATACATACAGTAAGCAATGTGGAGCATTGGTTTAGACATCATGATGCTACAACAAAGTCTTTACATCTGTTTCATCATTTGTTTAAAATGTGATGTCATTGGGTGTAGCGAGCAAATGGTTGATTTAGTCTGGTCGTGCGTGTCTTTATTTCTCATTATCCATGTGAGGCAGACATAACTAACACTAACAGTCAGTGGAATGAGTAACAGTTTCACCTGTGATACTTTCGTCTAGTTCCTTGGCAATCTTTTGGACGATGCTTTGGAATGTCCAAGAGATTTATTTTATTCCCACCTTCATTATTTTCATCAATCATTTTAATGCTTATCTGTAATGACTGTTGTTTCATGTTCATATGTTTGTTAAAATGACAGTAAAATTTTACTGAGACAGAGGACCACAGATAAATCTCCACCATAGTTGGACAATAAAGTTTAACTCTATGTACTCTGTTATTACTGTTGTTTTGTGTATGGACCAAAAAAGCTCCTTAGAGCCAAAGATAACATTCTGCAATCTGTTGAAAAGATTATTTGCATTTATTTTTATTTATTTAAAAATGTATTATTTAGATTTTTGCGTCTAATCAGAATGCAAAGCTACACAGCAAAGTTACGGCTCTATTCCTGAACTTTTCTTAAAGCCAAGGTACCTAGAATTCTGAATGAGCTGTTTGAACACTATCAGATCAGAATACCAGATAACATGAAGGGAAACAGTGTATTATTGTGGTCAGATCAAAATAAAAAAGTACTTTCCTTCAAAATTAATTTTCAATTTTACCATTATGTTCTATAATTGTAGGAATCTGGTGGAAAGTGAGCAAAAGCCATGTTTTTCTTGCCTGTGCTAGGTCTATTTCCCATTCACTGGTGAAAATAAATCCATCACGTTGAAAGATTCAGAATTTTAGGCTTCAGTGCTTGCAGAACCAGTATAATTCACATGTGATTTTCACATGGGATTGTCTTTCTTTCATGACAGAAGTTTTAATTCTATGCCAACACAACATGTGAGCACTCAAAGCATGCAACGCTGCTTAAAGAAAAGCAAAAGCACGTGGATTGCAGACTGTTTTTGACCCATTAGCTACACTGAAGGGTTAAAGGCTCTGCTCAGCTGGTCACTCTGTCCAATTGAGGACAGTTCTCTAAGGGATGTAAAACGGCAGAGATAAATTCCTAATTTCACCCAGGCTATGGGTCAGGCTCTCAGCCAAATCACTTATTATTAGGAACCAATGTCACATATTTCAAACCAAGACTTGCACTTAAGTGTGACAGGTGTTCATTATGGAGCAAGGCACAATAATTAAAGCAGACGACATGGCTGCTCTATGACAGTAACTTTATGAGCGGACATAATGTTTAGTAACAGAAGGGCCCAAAATAACTTGCTATGCCACTATTTTTTTCTTTGTTTATCTGACCACAGTTTTAGTCATGGCTACCCACTGAAGTGTAAAGTTTGTTCTCTGCATTTAACCTATTCACCCAAGGGAAGCAGTGGGCAGCCAGGAACACAGTGTGCGGGGATGGTACCTTGCTCAAGGGTAACTCAGTGGTGCCACTAGCAGTCCTGGAATTTGAACTCATGACTTTCTGATCACAGGGGCAACTCCCTAACCACTGGGCCACCAGCTGCCCACTACTTAGGACACCTCCAGTCACACAATACTACCAAAGTGGGAGGGTCAAGGCAAGCATGTTTTCAAACAGTCACTAGTGTGCTTGGAGGAAAGTGCTAACTTCTAATTCTGTTATATCAGCTAACAGCAGTGGAGGGATGGAGGAACAAAAGCATATGATTTGTTACTGTAATCTCAGCACTTAGGCATAAAAAATCACTGGGTGCTTTAGTCGGTTATTAGTAGGCAAACCAAATAAAATGGCCAGTGAATGCAGGTAGAAGTCAAGTCAAGTCAAGTTTATTTATATAGCCTATTATCATACACAAAGGTCATTCAGTGTGCTTTACAGGAATAGAATAAAAATATTAAGCATAAGAAACGGTAGGAAGTCAATAATAAAAGAAATTAAAGTATAAGTATAAAAATACATAGAAAATGATATTAATTGGCAGTTTGTTCCAGCAGCTGGGAGCATAGTGATTAGACGCCATTTCACCATGTTTAGTTTTGGCTCTTTTCACCATTCGCTGACCTGCTCCTGCAGATCTAAGAGACCTACCAGGATTATATACTTCAAACATATCAGAGATGTATTTAGGGCCCAAACCATTGAGTGACTTGTACACGATGAGTAAAGCAAGGACCTGAGAATTGGAGAGATGTGCTCTCTTTTCTTGGTTTTGGTTAGAACTCTGGAAGCAGCGTTTTGAATAAGCTGGAGCTGTCTATTGGACTTTTTGGGAATCTCAGTGAGGAGTGTTGCAAAAGTCAACCTGCAGGAAATAAAGGCATGGATAAGTTTCTCTAAGTCTCATTTGGACACAAAATCTCTAACTTTAGCAATGTTTTTAAGGTACTAAAACGCTGACTTCGTTATTAGCTTTAATGTGGTCGCAAAACTAAGATCTACATTCATGATCATGCCAAAATTTTTTACATGGGTAGACGTCTAGTGCTTTAGTTTCCAGGTGGGCACTGAGAATTGATCTTTATTTCCAAACAAGATAATCTCTGTTTTGTCTTTATTTAATTTTGGCTTTAATATGAGGTAGGAGTACCTAATAAAGTGGCACCTCTGTACCTTCTCAGCAGTTGCGGCTGGTCGTAATTTCAGCCAGGAGGGCTGATCTATCAATATCTAATGGCTAATAATGCATCTTGATATCTCACTCTCACATATCATCTGAGAGCCCCTTTCCAACAAAAGCAATGGAATAAGCTATCTTGCTAATTACTGATCAAATCTAAATGTTGAAGTGTTGATTTGTACCTTTATAATGACAACATTAACAGAAAATGACACATCTTTACTGAAGAACTGTGTAAAACAGCTAAATACAACATATAAAACATTTTACCTGAAATAAACAAGCAGTTTAATGATAACCTGTCGAATGTCTGTGTACAGCCAACATAAATACCATCTACTTGTTAAGCAAATTTAAATGTTTCTGCATTAAACACTGACTTGTAATGACACATAATGACACATTAACTCAGTGTTAGTAAAATTAAAACTATCATATTCTTTTGTCTATGTAGTATTTTATAATGGTTTCAAGCAGGCAGTCAGACCCACCTCCTAACAAGTAATAAGTCTTTGCACCACATGTAATATACAACAGTGCATTTCACATAGAATCATAGACTGACTATATGAAGTTAAGTTCCACATCATCCACTGAGCAAAAAGAAAATCATGTAACATTACACTGTTAGCTCATCTACTGATTTAACCTAAAACATCTGGGCACTGAGCATGAACTTTTTTATGTGAGATTAGTCAAACAGACTTGATGCATCCACAAATGAGTTTAAGCTTAATGCATCAACTTTTAAAAGCCTCAACTATTTTGGGAGAACAGCGGGAGAACGTTTAAACAGAACAGAACTGTCTGCAGGTGCAAGAAGTGAAAATGGGATACATCAACTTCAGTTTTATTATAAATCCTAATTAGTGGGAAAAGTAAATCTAAGTGAGTAAAGCCTCTAAAAAGTAAGTAAAGTTTATAAAAAGCCAAGTAAACTGCATTTCAAATTAATTGGACCCGATTCTCCACTACATGACTGGGAGAAGGGTGGTTGGTATGCCTGTCATGTTCCAGTTATTGATCATGTCTCTCATTTACTGGGGTTTTTTCAGTGACGTGGCTTTTGTCATGCAGCAGATCTATCACCTGTCATGTAAACCGAGCACTACAACCACATCTGAAAGCTACACGCCTTCACCCTGCACTGTAGTGCGCACTGTGACGAGGGCTGTGATGGGAACAGGGAGAGAAACTAATATTACTGAGTGTATCAGTTTGATGTGCCTCCCCCCTCCAGGGTCAGAGGGTGTGAGATAAATCAGGACACTTGCCGACGGAAAACAGGATTCTGGAGGGAATGGACACAAAGGGACAGCGGAAGAGAGGAGAGGAAAGGAGGATGGATTGCATGGATGTGACAGGCCATTACTAAACTTTATCATGAGGCCATAACGCTGGGGATCATTTCATCAGAGACAAAAGGAATAAATCTATGCAGTGCTTGTCAGAGACTGACAGACGGCCAGACCCTTGGACACCACTGCTGGAGGTTATACACTGACAAGCAGACACGAAAGCAGTGGTTTAAAGATCTGTCCATACCACAGGTCAGCGGTGTAGATGCAAATATAGAGTTGACCTGATGGGATGTGACAATAATAACGACCCTTGAGACAGTTTTAAAATGTCTTGTTTAAGGGGACAAGCTCAAGAAGGACATGTCTTTCATCTGAAACAAATCCGTCTTCCACTTCCCACTCATTCTGTCACATAAAGGTGTCAGAAAGAGTTCTTTGGAACAAACACTTTCCCCAAAGGAAACCTTTCAAATTATTGGTTTCAAGTGAGTAAGGAATCAAAATGGGCTCTTCTTGGACCCCAAGACACCAAGCCAACTGGAGACTGTTGAGCTGTCACCAAGTGTCCGTGGTCGACAGACACCAATCACCCATTTTTTGTGTGGTGGTGGAGCTGTCTTGGCCAGCTGAGCATGTTAAATCACTGTCAGTGGTCATCTGTGAGAAAATCAGTGAACAGAGATATGAGGGCAATTCAAGCTAACGGCACACAGGTACAAAAGCAATTATGAACATGCAGCAACCACGTTTTAATTCACTATTTAAGGTGAAAACATTTTTGAGTAGTTTTTACACACCCTGCTGCAAACCAACAGTGATTTAGTTTCACTTTCCCACACCGACTTTAGCTAAACACATTTTAGGTTTGTAAGATATTAAAACAATATATTTTGCACTTCATACACTGTAGTTTTGCAGGTTTTCAACTGCTAGCTCCTGCTATTCAGAGTTTTAATCTTTCATGCAGGTGTATTAAGTGCATGTGGAGCTGTAGTCTTGAGTGATACACTATATGGACAAAAGTATTGAGACGGCTGCCCATTGCACCAACAGGGACTTTAATGACATTGCATCAAATACATAGACTTTAATATGGAGTTATTACAGCTATTGCAGATTCCACTCTTCTTGGAAGGCTTTCCACAAGATTTAGGTGTGTTTCTGTGGGAATTTGTGCCCATTCATTCTGTAGAGCATTTATGAGGTCAGGCACTCATGGAGGCTCGCAATCTCCGTTCCAGTTCATCCCAAAGGTGTTGGATGGGGTTGAGGTCAGGGCTCTGTGTGGGCCACATCAAACTCATCCCTCCATGTCTTTATGGACCTTGCTTTGTGCACTGGGGCACAGTCACGCTGGAATAGAAAAGGACCTTCCCCAAACTGTGTCCACAAAGTTGGAAACATGGTGTTGTCCGAAATGTCTTGGTATGCTTAAGCATTAAGATTAAGCCCTTCACTGGCAGTAAGAGGCCTAGCCTAAACCCTGAAAAAACAGACATGTCCCAATAGTTTTGTCCATATAGTATTCGTTCAAGTGTAAGTTTTCATTAAAGACTTGAATTGAGGCGAGCAGGTGACCATCAGTCAGCCTTAGTTACTGTTAGTTTAACATTGTGCACAAGTTTTATCAGAACATAGAATGGAATGATAATAGAAGTCCATATTTTGTCCATATCTTGTATCAACCAGAGCGCCTAAAGCTTTTAAAACCTATGAGAACCTGAAACTCCCAGAGTGCTCTGTAATGCATAACACTCTAGCTGCTTTTAGCCCCTGTGAGCTAGTACCAGGAATTTTTGTAATATGCGGTAATTCTTGTGCAATAAAACGTGTTTTCAATTTGATTTAATCTGATATGTCAAATATAGGAAGAGGGAGAGCGGCGCTTTCGGGTTACTGGATTATTGCTTTGGCCAGATATTGCATTCCTTTTTTTCTTTATTTGATATTACAATCAAAACGCATGGTTATTGGAATTTTGAGTGGTATTAAGTCAGGACTGGGGGGATAGGTGAGTAGAGGGAAGGGGGTTAATAGAATATATAGTCTAAGGAATCAGAAAGGAAAAAGGGGAATATACAGCTAAGATGGCAGTGGTTTGGACTGTGATCTGTCGGTAATGCATGTAGAGTCACTCAGGTCTGTATTGTATATACATTTAAAAATACAATTTGGTTCTTAAAATTATTCAGTTATTGATAGCACTTACGTCTTGTTTATTAAATTATTATATATGAAATTACTATATATTCTATGATATAAGGGAAATGACCTTGACAGGGTGACTGAAAATATTTCCTAGATTTCCTTTGAAGCAAACAGTCAGACCACTGAATTTCACACGGTGGCTCAACTTGCTTACAGCAAATATCTGAATTTTCAGCTACCTGTAGTGAGGTTAAAATATATGCCCTGTGGGTTATAGGAAACTATCCCTTACCTGGTAGAGGAGCTACCTTTCTTGAGATACACTCCATCTCGCCCACTAGAGGGTGTTAAGCACTTCCTCAGCACAGCTTCAGAAACTCTAGACCAGGACTCCTGTGTTACTGAGATTCTGCTGTTTGGAACGAGAAAGGCACTCATCATTTCCTGTTTTTCTGTTTTTGTCCCCATTCCCCAAAGTTTGAGAACAAAATAAATAACATAATAATCAGCCGTGTCCCATTAAGGAGTGCTGGAGCAGGAGAGTGCAGTGTGTGGACCGTTTGGATCACTGAGTGCCAGGCTGGAGCCGCCACTCATGCTTTGATCTAATCTGGTCTCTGTGCTCTCAGGCCAGCCCTAACTCTGAAAGAGCTGGGAGAGAGAGAGAGAGAGAGAGAGGGAGAGTGAGAGAGAGACCTCACAAATTTGAAAATTCACACAGACAGAGAGATTGACACAGTTTAAAGATGGGGGAGACAGACAGACAGACAGAGAGAGAGACAGACAGAGAGAGAGAGAGACAGAGAAAGAGAGTGTGTGAGAGAGACAGAGAGAGTGAGAGAGAGACATGGAGAGAGAGAGAATGAGAAAGAGAGAGAGAGAGACAGAGTGAGAGACACAGAGAGACATGGAGAGATAGAAAGAGAGAGAGAGAGAGAGAGACAGAGAGACAGACAGACAGACAGAGAGACAGAGAAAGAGTGAGAGAAAGAGAAAGAAAGAGAGAGACAGAGAGACAGAGTGAGAGACAGAGAGAGTCTGAGAGAGAGGCAGACAGAGAGAGAGAAAGAGAGAGGGAGAGACAGACAGACAGACAGACAGAGAGAGAGAGAAAGAGAGAGGGAGAGACAGACAGACAGACAGACAGAGAGAGAGAGAGAGAGAGAGAGAGAGAGAGAGAGAGATACAGTGGAGATTATAAGACTGGATTACATCTCTAGAGAGCACAAATTTGACATGGCTGTGTGTGAGTGCAATCTAAAATTCAGAAGATTATAAAGTTCTAAGACTGCGATGGACTGGCGATCTGTCCAGGGTGCTTCTCCACCCTGAGCAGATAACCCTCCGTGACCCTGGTTAGGATAAGTGGCTCAGAAAATAAATGAATGAATGAATGAAATTTTAGGAGATGCCAGGACAGTTATTTCTGTCTGGAAATGGGCAGTCTCACTGTCACTCTTTGGCTAAAAGCTAAATCACAGAACCTTATAACTTATAACTTGTTCAAGGTTTGTCAAATGGCCTATGAATGCTCCGTCCATAAATACATGCTTTCATAGCAACTGTGAGGGTGTGCAAAGCTTCCATTTAATGTAGAGATGTTGCCAAAATACATTTAGCATGTTATCAAATTAATATATATATTTTTTAATTAATTAATTTAGAGTCAATTTTCTGTGCATGTGAAAAGTCCCACTCTTAGGACAGACAGTCTGATTAGCAGTTAATAAAACTCAGTGTGAAAACACTGACTGGCATTACTGGTGGTCAAGTTACCTATGTAAAGTTATGTGAATGTCTCTTTATTCTCACTAAGCAGCTTGTGTTGTTGGCTCACATTCTGTCATTATCATAGTCTTAAGTGCTTTATCACGCAGATCTTTCTCTTTAGACCTGAGTCTGGGGTAATCAGATTCGCCCGTGTTATAATTGCCTCATGTGTCTGTTTGCCATACATCTGAGCTAAATGGGCCATATTGACAAAAGCAGCGAGTTTGATTAAGTTGATGATGAGTCATTCAGCCAATCTATTTAATTCTGTGCTTTGCTTTATGACAGTAATCCCTCACGTAGCCGGCCTTCAGATATCCTCCTCTGCTCTCCTCTCCTGTCGTGATTAAATGTGTGCAAGGTCAAGCATTTTTAGAATGTACGGCACGTCGTGCCGCTCCAAGAAGGAATTAACTCTCTCTTACTTGCTAATGAAGACTTTTGGCGGCTTGGCGTTGCAAGGTCAGCCAAAGTAAAGATTATGTTAGGGTTAATTACCAAGAGACAAACAGCTAAATATGAATTCAGTGCATATTTACACTGTCTAGAAAAAGGGGATATGAGGCAATAGCAACCAGTCATGAAACAAGGATACTGTATTAATTTTGGCGTATATTTAAGTATACTGTAACTTAAGATGAAACTACAAAGTATTTACAAAGTAGCGGTGTTGGACCGACTAAGGACTGGCAACTTTCTATATTTTCTATTGATAAATGTTCCTTTCATTGCTATATGATTTAAGTGTACATTTAATTACATATTAATTTATGTGACTTTTTTGTTTGTTTTCATAAACAAATAATAACAAAAACAGCACAAAATTGTCAAGGGCTGCTTTTCTTTTTCCTCAGAACAAGACTATACAATAACTTTTCATTACAATAACATTTCATTAAATTTTGATCCCGGAGGAAATTGCTTATGTTACGACTGCACAGAGACACAGAGACAAATACAATATAAAATATAAAGTCCAAATAAATCCAATAAATGCATTATGCTATATACACAAATGCTGAATGTAAATACTATAGATAAGTACCTTACAGTTAAGTGAATTTCTAATGACACAAAGAGGTGTATGCAATTCCATGTAGTAGAGATCAGTAGTATACAAGTAATACTGACATTAGTGGTGATATTCACATTGTAAGATTATTGCACATAATAAGAAGATATTGCATATAATGAAATGATTTAGCACTCATTAAGAAAACTACACATGATACTGCACATGGTAAGACAATAGCACATAATAAGATATTGCACATAATGATAATGATTTAAACCCAATAAGAAATTGCACAACAAAGTAACATCAGGTTATTGCACAGATTATTGTGTGGATGTGTGACAGAGGAGGAGTTATAGACTCTGATGGCAGTGTGAAGGAAGGATTTTCGGTGGGGTTCGGTGGAGATTCAATACATCGATATCAACATATATCAAAAATCTTCTGCAAACACAAACATCGTTGTAGAATTTGCACTTCTGACGGAATTACTCTGTTTAGATCATTTGCCTGTGTGAGAAATGAATATTATCGATTTGCACTCCCATTTTTGTTATCAGTGCAAAGGCAGGTAATGACAAAAGAAAACTGCGACTGGAATCCTTTACAATTGCAAGATCTTGTCATCCAATAATGTGGCTAGGATAGGTATAGGGGAATTACGCTGGGTTTCCCTGTCACATGAGACCACTTGATAAGGTGATACCGTTAGTCCATGAGGCATGACAGATTGAGGAATTACGGAGGATTACATGCTGTCTGGCCCAGAACACATGGTAAATTTGGTTACCATGATAAGATTGGTCTTGCCTCCACTCAATCTGACTAACTAAAGCTCTAAAATCTGTCTTAAGATTCTGACAGATAAATACGCACATTAATAGCACTGCTATGTCAGGAATTATGGTTTAATGCGTTCAGATGCTTTCAGATATGGAATTTCTAACAGAACACAGTTTCAGGCTAAAATGGTAAAGAGCAGATAGAGTGAAAGGACCAAAATAAAAAAAATAGGAACCTAAATTTCAAAAGCAAAGTTTAGTTTTTAGATGTCATAAAACGGTCAACACAGCTGCAAGAAATCTTCCCACGCGCAATGTTTTTGGCAGTGCAATATTGACCACTGGCCCCCTGTTGATTTTTTCATTTGGAAGATTAAATCAGACTGTCCTGTAAAACTGAGACCAAAAAGGCACAAAAGAGTGGGGGTGTAAATCCTCATGTTCTCCATTTGTTGAAAAAAAAGGGGATTTTATTTTCACAGTGCCCACCATCTGTTGGATTGGGCTGTGCAGTTTCCGAGTGGTGGGTCTGAGTGCAGATGTTGTCCGCAGACAGAGCAACCTGGCCGCTGCCCCACTCTGCACATGCCTGCGTCTAAAAATACCACTTTTGTTTTGCTTTATCCTCAAGCCACTAATGGCCTCTTACATACTGATTCAGGGCAGAAATGGGTCTAAAAGGTGGCTCATAAGTAAAGGCAGACTAAAAACAAAAGCAGGGGAGGCCGGGATTATGAAGTATTATGACAACATTATAATACCACTTAAAGCGCCCATCTGCAAGTCCTCTTTTCGTGCCCTATATGGTGCAGTAATTTAGCCCGTATGGACAAGATATATGAATCTATTGCTATATAATGCTACATATAAGCCTAATGGCTCAGGTTCAGTCATCAAGTAAATCTGTGCATATGAAAAGTGTGTTGTTAAAAAACCCCCCACAAAAAACAAACAAACAAAAACCTTGTGACTCGACACAGACTTGTCCTGAACTAAATCTTGAATCGGACTACAGTCAGCTGTGTGAAAGCCTTGTTGTCTAAAGCAATTTTTAATGAGGATTTACTTTTCTGTGATGCATTTAACAATAAGACCAACCTAATATTTTATAAACAATCAAGACACTCAAGATCTGCTTCAGATCTTGAATCTGATTTGATATCAAGTGATTGATTATTGTGTAATAATTGTGTAATGACGAAATCAAAATATAGTTATAGCTGCTCAAATATGGCTTCCAAAAATCAGGTTTTATCTTAATAAGTCAGATCTAGGCTACATTCAAGCAAAAAAAAAAAGTTTTGGGCTATTTTGATTCTGTTATGTGAATGTTGTCTGAAGCTCATGTGTCTCCTTCTCCATCTGTCCTGTACAGGCTGTAGGCGACTGAGATGGGCGTTCGTCTGGGCCACCTGAGCGACGCTCTGTGGCCGCCGCTGTTGCTGCTGCTGCTGCTGCTGCTCTGCGCCTCGCCCTGCTGCCAGGGCCGACCCTTCACCATGGTCGAGCCCACCGTCAACGTGGCCGTGGTGTTCAGCGGCTCTGCCTACCAGCTGGAGATAAAGGGCCGACTGAGCCGGGAGAACTTTTTGGACCTGCCGCTGGAGGTGAACCCCATCACTGTGCTGGTGAACAACACCAACCCACGGGCACTGCTGACGCGCATCTGTGACACACTGGCAGCCAACAGGGTGCACGGCGTGGTGTTTGAGGACAACATCGGTTCGGAGGCTGTGGCGCAGATCCTGGACTTCATCTCCACTCAAACGGCCGTGCCCATCGTGGGCATCAGCGGGGGCTCCGCAGTTGTCCTGCCGCACAAGGTCAGAGTTGGTCTTTGATGCCACCGGCTGTGCGGTTAATGCCAGATTTTAGAGCCGGTTAGACAGCAGGCCTCTGCCCTGCACATTTTAGTGCTTTGCCTGGCCAGTATTCCCATATCAGCTCAGGAAGGGCTCATTAATTAGGGGGGTTCAGCAAAACATCAGGTAAATTAGGACAAATGCATTTTATGCCCCACTGTTCTATGAGTGACAGAAGCAGGTCAATATAGTACTATCCTTCGCATACACATATCACAATCAGAGGCACACATACACACTCATACACACATATACGCACACGCACACACATCCACTCA
>JBBPCZ010000028.1:11812086-11834093 GCA_037974445.1 Brycinus macrolepidotus
TAAATAAAAATTTCAGATAACAAGAGGGGCTTATACTGTTAAAGCCCCACTTGGCAAAGCAAAGGTGTCTGGCGCATGATGGCATCCAGCTTCACATTCTGCTTGCTAAGCTGCCGGACACGACAGGGGAAAAAAACAAAACAAAAAAAAAATATAGTACTATCCTGAATAATGATAACTAGGGCATTTCTCATTTAGATTTTAGTCTGTGGTCATAATTTAAACTCTAGCAAAAAGCGACCCCCTTTTACTCAGTTCACCCATGCTGATAAGCTGGTTTAGGAATAAGGGTTCACCTGGGCTCTGCCTATTTTTTTTTATATTCCCAAAGCACTCACAAGCCAGTAATTACATAAAAGTGGGATATATCCTTCATATCATCCCTGCAACAAACTTTTGTATCTATATTTTCAACAAAACCAAAAAAAAAGCTGCCCTTTACATTTTGTTAAAATTTCATAATGAATGGACCAATATAAATTATGCAAAATATAATGTAATTAAAATATAACATAAATACTGTAATAATAATTCTTACAACATAATGAAATAAAATCTCATTCCAGACTTCTGTTATAAGCTAAGACTATGATCCTTCACCTGTAAAGAGATACAATAAATTTTAGAGATACAACAAAACAATAACAGCAACAACATATAATAGCATATTAGTTATTTACTTGATCTCTGCTTCTTTAGGATTGATTGGCTTACTTATGCTGATCTGAATTGAACCATTCAGGCTGTTCTCTATTAGTAAAACCTATCATCGGATGCTATGTGCAAATTAAATGTGCTGCGTTAGCTTGATAGCAGCATAGAGTACAGAGCTATGAAGCAAAGTAATAATGCACAGTGAAATAATATTGAGATGGTGACTAATACCTGAACATGCCAGTCAAAAATACAGTCTGCAGTTCATGGGAGAAGGTATTATCAAAAAAATATCAAAATATGCAGGACTAGAATTGCTATGCCATCCTGAGATACAGCTTACTAACAGTGGTTTACATTGTAACCAAGATTTAATCAAGAACCTGACCAGCAGGAAGTAAGCAAATTAGGAGCAATCTGTCTTATTATCACAGGACACTCAACATGTAAAGGTAATGAGAGTTTTCAGGAGTGAAATATCTGTGGCTCCCCTGCTTGGTGAGCAAAATGTTTAATTCAAGGAAACTCTACTTCCAGCACAGAACTGGGCCAGTTACAGTGATAATTAACAGAGTCATTTTTGTCATTATCGTTAATAGGCTCAGTTGGTTGCTCCATCTCCAGTGACTTATGGTACTGGGACAAGGACTCTGAAGAATACAGATAATGCCCTATGCTGTCTGCTGCCATGTGTACTTGTGTGAATCATTCACACACATTAAATGAACGATATCTTCTCTGTCTTAGCAGCTTGATAGATCTTAGGCATTTTTATCACATTCATAATCTCCTAATCAGATAAATTCAGTCAGATTACTCAAATATAGAAGCATTCATAACCACATATGACATTATAACAATAGCTTCAGACCCATAGATGATTGGAATACCAGGAAAAAGGAATACTTAGAAATATTACATTTATTTTATTATGGAGCTGTTGAATTTGTATAGAGCTGTTGAATTTGATGGAATACTGAATTGTGCAATGTCTCCCATCCCTCAAATGTAGTCGATCAGTCAAGACATGGTTGGTGTCTACAGTTTGCTTAGTTTTGCACTAGAGTTATGAGGTAAATGTAGCTCATCAGTAATAGATTCTGAAAGACCAACATTTGGGATTGTGCAGAAACTGCATGTGTAAATCATCACACATTTGCCTTGAAATGTGCTGAATTGCTAAGTAATTTTAAACTAAACATGCTTATGGGTTCTTTGACCCTGTATGAGATTCTGCATTCTGTGAAGCTTGATTTTTTTTTAACATATTTGCGTTTGTACAGATAACAGAATGTCGCACTGTGTCAATAACTACTTAGTCAAGTCTATTTACTCGATTACTGACCTTATAAATCAACACAGTTTGAGGCAAATGTGTAATGATTTAGATATGCAGTTTGCATGATGGTAATTACTACCCTCATAACTTGAGAGGAATATAAAAGATAAACTTTGGACGCTAAACCTGACTGACTACATTTGGTGCTGTTGGGGGTTTGTGGGGGGCGCTGTGTAAACTTGATGCCAGTCTTTCTCTTAGATGTAAATTTCTGCATTACCCCAATGTTCACATCCTTCTTTCTACTAGTGCCTACATGGCTACGAGTCAAGTGATTGTACCCAGCAAACAATATATTGTAATTCTCCAAAGACGTTTAATAATGTGGGAGATATTTGTAATGTGGAATTACTTTCGCAAAATGGGGTATTGTTATGAGTTCCTTGGAGGCTCCAGCTTCAGGACCAAACTTTGATTACAATGCCTTGACTGCACTCGCGGTCAGTATTATAATTAAAATCCTCTCAGTATGAATGAACAGCCCTATAGTGTATGAGCAATCTCAATGAAACATAAGCTGGCCTGTGTTCGATTTCCAAATGGAACAGAGAAGCATAATGGACGCTAGCCTACACATTCCAGAATTTTATTGCTTCCATACAAATAACAACAGCATATATCATCATGGCCCAGTGATTTCCCACACAATAAACACAATATATATTTAGGAAGAGTATGAGGAGGTGAAGCACACTATCAAATGCCAGCTGCTCTAAACACGCAGCAGAGATGGGCCACTGTTGAAATCTGTACTGAGCGAGCAAGCACATCAATTAACATACTGATCCTCTGCAATGGTTGTAAGGTTGGACAATGTTTACAACTTTACTAAATATTAGCAAAATTCCATTCAACCTAATGAGAAATCATAGCAAACTTTAATGCTAGTAGCCACATGACACTGAGTAGGGGTGGGTGATAACACAAAAAAAATAATTTGTGAGGGCTCCTTAGTGATGCCAGTGGCTGTGTTGGCGCTGGAAGATTGTGAGGTCGATCCCTGGTGATGGCACACGGCCAGGAGTTCATGACAGCATAATTGGCCTCGCTCTCTCTGGGTGGGTATGATGGCCCATCACTCAGCAGGACGCCACCCAGAATGGGTGTGTTCTCTTCCAAGCGTGCTGAGCTGTCTAATGACATTGCGCTGAGAGGAGTTCAAAAAGATGATGTGGTCATCTTAATGGTACGCAGAGGAAGCATGTGATAGACTTCACCTTCCTGGGGTGAAAATAGAGAAAACTGTGAAAAATGCAAAAAAAAAAAATTAAAAAAAAAATTCTTGATTCACAAAAAAACAGTGGCGCCAAATTTTAAAAAATACTATAAAAAACTAAACAATACAGTGATTTTATCCAACACTTCATGTGATGAATTTATTAAGATAATAATGAATACTGTCATATTACCCAGCCCTAATTTTAAGTTTTCAGTTTAAAATGCTATGTGTTGTGCTGGACTAACTAAATCAAATCAAAACTAAGCTGATTATCACTGACACTGAAAAATTCACAGTCATGCTAATGTTTGTTCAATTATGCTACTAGGTATTCTGATAAAAGTGGGCTTTCATTTTCTTATCAAATGGGGCATTTGTCCAAGATATGAATCTATGAAGTTACAAAAGGACACATTTGTGGGCAGAGCACAGATATGTCAGTTCCCTCCAGTGCTATTTGTCCGTTTTCCTGAACAAAACGGTCAAAGAGGCATTAGCAAGGTCACATGGCACAACTTTTAATAACCACTGTAAAATTCACACCCAAAACTCACAAGACAGAATTGAATTTTAATTGATTTTCTGTAAGAGGAAAACTATCTGAAAGGATTAATGGGATCACACCACGTGTCAAAGCACTTTTAGTAGATGTAACGTATGTGAATGGTATATCATTTGTGAGCACTTCTTCATCCAATTGATCTGTTGCACAATAGACTAAAAATCTTCAGTCAAGTGAGGCCTAGAAGACTGGATATTATGCTCTGTGCAAGTCTATTAGATTCTAACAGCTGCTAGGGTAATAAGACCTTCCTTATTCTCCTCCATATGTTGCTGCAGTTTGCTCCCCTGTCCAGCAGCTAAATGGATTTTGGAACTATGATGGGGACTGTGGGCATCTGCACTGTTTCTCCGGGGCTGTGAAGTGTCATTTGCAGCGTAATATACCTCCCAGAGGTCATTTACCTCATGATAATCCCAATTTGGCAACCTCAACGGTTAATAATTCATAATAAATTACAGAGTAAACAAAGCTGTGAAAGGCAGGAGCACTTATGTAGCATGATTTGTTTTATTTCTACTTTGCTTGTGTAAAGAAATGACATCTCTTCTTGCGTTCGGGCATTCCATTCATCCTAAAAAGCTGAGGTCACGCGCTTGCAGAAACAGCAAATGTAGTTGCTAGGAATGGAACTAAACAAATCCAAGCAATAGACAGAAATGTGTTTTAAAAGCTCACAATATATAAAAAACTTTGTGTAAAATAAGAAATACTTGATACCTTTTTACAGTATTAATGTTTTTTTGTGTTTATTCTAATGTTATAAACGATAAAGCAAAACTGCCCAGGTTAATAGTTTGAAGGCCAATTACTTAGGGACCTATATGGGGAACAATGAATGGTGTATTTATAAGGCAGTATGAGGCATAAGATGACACTGTAAATGTCATTGTATTACACAAGAGGCTCCAAAATAATGGGGCACATCTTAATGAAGGGCAGCATTTGTTACAAGACACCTACATAAGCTTTTCATGACAGCTGACATAAACCTACATAAACTTATATAAAGCTTATTTCAACAACAGTCATTGACAATTAAGGCTGATTTTTCCATGTTGTCCTTTTCATCTCATGCAGTGCTATGACAACTAATGCTTGTTGGAATAAATCTTTACAAATGTCTATATAGGTTTATGTCATTTGTCTTTGAAGGCTTATGTAGGTGATGTATCGCCTTATGAACGCTGGGCTCCAGTAAAGTGGTGCCGAGGCCTAGATTTTATGTATGAAAAAAATCTTTAGGAAAAAAGCTTTATAACAGTGTTATAAAAGTAAGAAATGTCTATAAGGCTTTTATGCCAGTGGAATGTCATTTACTTCATCAAACATCCTGCAGTCACTGGCATAAGCTGTTCCTTAATGATGAAGTATTGATTTAAAAATACTTTATTTAATGCTTATACATGTGTTCAGCATTAAATAAAAGTACTTATGCAGATGGTCTTCGGATGAAGTTTGGAAGTGCAGCATAGTGGTTAACACCGCTGACCCTCGTGCAGCAGACAGGAATCCTAATGTTATTTCTGTTACATAATTTAAAAAATGTGGCTCTGGATAAGAGTGTTTCGGTGTTAATGTTCTTCAGAGGTCTTACTATATATTCTGTAACAAAGGTTTGAATGCCAGCTGGACCACATTACTGCTTGGATTTCTTATATCCTCATTCAGATGAGTTCTCTTTGTTTTCTGGACTTTCAATCGGTTTTCTTGTTGTTGTTTTTTTTGGTCTTTTTAGAAATAAGTAGTTTATTCTGCTTAAGCAGAAGAGCGATTGCTTCTGTGATTTGGAATTGCAAAAATGTCAAAATGTTCTCACCCAACACTGCAAACAGTAAACTATTTTCTTAGGCTGTCACCCTAAAACAAGGCAGTGTGTTTTGCAATAATATGGTAAACACTGATATAATAATATAAACTAATGCTTTTTTTGAAATAACATCACATGCTCTCTGACAGCACACAGAGTAGCCTATGTTTTGCTGGCAGTGATTGGCGGAGCTTGTGTGTAAGTGTTTGAGGCACCAGGCTTGGTGTTGAGAGATCCAGCTGATGTGGCACAGCTCTCATTAGTGGCTGGCACGGCCAGGCCCCATGGCATCATGACAGCTGTCTCAGGTTCAGTCTGATTAATACCCTCACACACGGCCACCCTGCTGCCTGCGAGAGCAGGAGCTAGAGGAGAAGTCACTCTGCACACTACACAATGCACAATACAAATGGCCTAGTAAAGTTTACTAAAGTTTACTTTACTAGTAACGTTTATTTGTGACAAACATCAACCTTGACAACCTTTTATAGCATTGTCTAGCACCTTTAATTTTTTTAAGAGTGGCCGATATGACAATAAGATAATTTTATCTCTGTAAATAATGTTTTATGTAAATTTTATGTAAGATGCTGAGAACATCTTAAGAATTACCAGTGAAGTCTTTTATGAAGCCATTAACAATTGTTAACGCTTAGAAGTTGCCATTCACTGACGATAACAAAAGCATGGTGCAACGTGACAAGAATTATTTCTCACTTGTAGCTCACTGACACAAAATCTTTCAATGAAAACCACATTTGTATCTGCAAGCAGCACAGTAGATATTTTATTATGACTTGCATTTAATGAAAAGTTATTGCATGAACAGAAATGCTTTGTAAAAAAAAGCATCTTTTACATTTTTGTCATTTGTTGGCATCAAAACAAAAGGTAAATAGACATGAAACTGTCAATATAGAATGGAAGTAAAATATAAATGTAATTCCTTACATAACTAACTGTGCAATTAATCATGACAATTAATGCGTAATTACATTTCAGTGGTATAGCAGAACAACCATACCTCTGAGTTAAGGCAAGTTGTTGCTTCAGCCAAAAGCGCATAAGACCCCTTTTGACTATATGTCTTCATAACAGCAAAGTGATAGCTTTTTAAAATCTTTTCTACACTGTCTATACTTTGCAAAAGGCAGGGGTCCACTTAGGAAGGGCTTAAAAATGGCATGAATAATGATTGATTAGTGGGCAGCGGTCCAGGCTAGTGGACGGAGCAGCTCTGCCAAAACCGTGCCTTCATCCATTTCTCAGGCCATTCCCTGATTACCACAGACCTGCTCCAGCAAAGTGAAGCAGAAGAAAATTAGCCTATAAACCCATTTTGTCCTGGGGATATTTTGCTCAATTACTATGCTGATTAGGGCAATTAGAATATGCCATCATTGCCAGGTTTAATCTCACGCTGAGCTGAAACTAACAAACTAAGAGCCATCTATTGTCTCTTAAAAAGGCAATGTTACACATCAAGCTTCGCTGAGCATAGAAAAGCTTCTTGTTTTGCATTCTCTTTTTTTTTTATTATTCAAAGGCTGTTATCCAATTTAAGCCTGCGGAAACATCCAAATTATTCTCCTCCTCTGGCAGGATGTGTATTGGGTGTAATCACCAGCCAGAGCAGGTATCCAGAGATCTGCTCCGTGCTGAGGATGAAATCAAAGCACATTCTCTATCGCCAGTCAATCGTTGATCGATGCTTTAGTCATGCTGCTGACTGCACAGACACACTCACAGACACAGATAAATCAATGATAGTAATCATTTCAGAGAAGCTTGCACTGAGGATGTACACAGGAGATGCTGGCTGTGTACATGTGTAGCGTTTATAAGTACAGGGCACTGCCTAGGAAGAGTTATTGACAGAGAAACAGGTTTTATGTGCACCATGTTTATGGAAGTATAGAGTACAGTGGATTTGATTGTTTTGGAAATGGCAGTTTAACTAATGCTTAGTTTATACAGATTGCAATTGCTTCCTGTGTTACTAAAGGCGGCATTCTAGAACAGATTCCAGAGCTATTAGCGGTGCTATGTTTTACTAGTATTCACAATCTGAGAAACTGAATACAAGCCCTGATCTCAAATCAGCAAATGAAATAACATCTCCAGAATGACACAGCTTCATATTAACTGTTATCATCTTCTCATTGTCAAGTCTAAATGCTCATGGGATAGAATGTTTAGACATATTCGTCATCATCCGCCGTGATACCAGAATATTGCGATATAAAGTGTAGTATCTCAGTGCTTTTGCGATACTATGTCAAAAACAACACTCAAGGCCCAATGTACTAAGCTTTTTTAGATGCAAATGAACATATTCAACACATGAGCCTAAATAAGCAGTGTATGCATTATAAATGACAAAATACACTTTGATCACGCATTTGAGGGAGATAGGTGCAGATATGAAATGTGTGGTGGATTATATATATTCTTCTTGGTTTTCTAACGTTTGAGCAGCTGATGAAAGCCGGTTTTAATCGATTTCCTTCCGCCCTTTAAACCCAGGTGTAAACCTAGATCATTAAATATAGATCATTCTGTGTGAAAACAGCCCATTGTCGATTGTAATAGGGAATTATTTTAGGGCTCTGATAACATTTTCTCTGACCTGCTTCATCATCTCTTAGTGCAAGATATGAGCAGTGATTCTGTGGAAGTTCTTTACTGATTACTGGTTGACTGTCCCAGCTTTCATGCTTCTCCTGTGTACTCACTGTCTTATGGGCTATAGCTGATTCATTCTGTGAGGTTTGTTTAGGGTTGGTATACTGTTGTCAGCTTCTAGACTACACCCCATCGTAAGCAGATCTGGCGCAGGATACTGGCAGTAAATAGACCACCACTATCCGAGACAAGATATTCTGGAGTTCACCATCATGTGAAAATCTAATTTGTTAGGAGAGAAGCAATCTTAGGTACTGTGGTCAGTCTCAGGGGAAATAGTTCAACCCATTTGCTACAATAATCCACCAGTACCAGAAGATACTGATTTGGTTTCCTACTCTTTGGAAATGGGCCCATGATGTAAGCTCCCAATGTGTATTCAGGTTCTTTCATTGGGGTGGAATGCAAGTAGCCTGATAACTTTGTCAGCTGAGGTTTGTAGCGTTGGCGGTTGCTACATCCCTTAAAATACTCCCTATTTCCTAACATCAGGCTAATAAGCTACTTCTGTGATTTTCAGCAGAGTTTTCAGTCTCCCTAGATGTCCTCCTCAAGGACCATCATGATAGTACATGAGAACTGGTCCCTTATGTGTTCTTGGAACATACAGTTGGAATATCTGTCCTTCTTCCATCATTTTCCTCTGATGTCATTCATAGCAATTTCCGCAGAGCATTTGAATGTTGCCCCCGAGTTCTTGAGACCAAAAGGTAATTTTGAGAATTTAAACGTACCCTGGGGAAAACAAAAAATACTCTCCTGGCCCCACCTGCCAAAAGCCGCTCTTGAGGTCTATTGTACTGAATACCTAGGCCTGCAATTATTCAAATATTTCATGAACCTGTGGTACTGGATACACATCCAGGGGGGATTTTGTATTCAGACCTGTGTAATCAACAATAAACCTTCTTTGCCACCCAAATGACAGGGACGGCCCACCGTGATGTAAATTGTCTAATGATTCCTTTGGCAAGCGTGTTTCTGATCTCTTTTGCCGTGATAAGTCAATAGGCCTTCTTCCTCACAGGGATTTTATCATCAGTATTGATACAGTGGGTGAAAATTGCGGCAGGTCCCAAATCTTCAGTGCACACAGATGACCGTTTGTACATGACTGTGGGCTTGCATCTGTTTCCTGAACAAGTCTCTCAATTTGTATTCCAAACTCCTGACCCTCAGGCATTTCCAATACACCAGGCTCCTTTGCCCCATCGGCATCTATTAAGCTATAAAGGAGAAGAAACAGGTACAGTGTCTGTTTGTGGAAAGGATAATAGAAGTATTATGATCTGAGGAGAGACCATACTGTGCATTTATGATTTCAAGCATCAGGTTAGGAAGTCCATGTCAATCATGACAGGAAAAGCTAAATGCTGGTCTTTCATTGCATAGACATCTAACATAATGTGCCTGTCATGAAGATCACATTCTAATCTGATCCGGTCCATTTGCCAGTATGAATGCAGAGTCATTGCATGGTTGTAAATTGTCTTGCGTCTTTCTATTTTAGAGACTCCTGTACTAGGGTATATGTACAGACAGTGTTTAACAGTTTATCAACATCCACCAATCTCAGAGCCATTGGGAGCACGATAAGTTTCAGACAGCCTGCTTTACTGTCACCTTTCAAACTGGATGGTGAATATTTGGTGGACTGCAAACTTCATTCCACAGATTTTCAATAAGGTTTAAGTCTGGGATCTGACTAGGCCACGCAAGGACATTCACCTTTTTCTCCTTCAGCCACTATGTGGTCAGTTTTGCTGTGTGCTTTGGGTCATTGTCATGTTGGAAGGTGAACCTTCTTCCCATTGACATCTTTCTGGCAGAGGGCAGCAGGTTTTTCTCAGGAATTTGATGGTATTTTGCCCCGTCCATTTTTCCTTCTACCATGACAAGTGCCCCAGCCCCTGCTGCAGAGAAACACCCCCAGGATGCTGCCTCCATGCTTTACTGTAGGTAAGGTGTTGTTTGAATGGTGAGCTTTCTGCCAGATGCCACATTTGGTGTTGAGGCCAAATAGTTCAATTTTGTTCTCATCAGATCATAACACCTTTTTCCACTTGGCCTCAGAATCTTCAAGGTGTGTTTTGACAATGCTAAACCGAGAACTTAATGTGGCCTTTTTTGAGGTGTGGCTTTTTTCTTGCGACCCTCCCATACAAGTCACATTTGTGGGGCACTTGTGATATTGTTGTCACATCCACACTATGACCACTCTTTGCCATCAATTCCTGTAACTGCTTCAAAGTTGCCATAGGCCTCTTGGTTGCTTCTCTGACCAGTTTCCTCCTCGCTCTTCCATCCAGTGTAGAGGGACGGCCTAACCCGGAGAGGGTCCTAGTAGAACCAAACACTTTATTATAGACTGTGCTCCTAGGGATTGATAAAATCTTTGATTTTTTTGTATCCATTTCCTATGCCTTTGACAGGGTCTTGTTGATTGTTTAGTTAGTTGTCAGTTAGTTGCACTACCAAGCACTGGAATGCTCCAGGAATAGCTGTTTTTGTGCTGAACTAATCAATTACAATTGATCACAGGTGGAAGCCAATTAGCTTGGTGTGCAATGGAGAAGGTGATGAGTTACAGGTTTACAAGTATTTTTAGGACAGGGGGTGATCCTTTATCCATCCCAGTGATTGTTTTTTTATTTTTCATTAATTTTTCTAAACTGTTGCTATCATATCATTCACTTGGATGTTATAAGTTGCACTGAGTAAATACAGCTGGAAACAACTGTGTATATCTTAATTTCAGGCTGCAATGCAACAAAATGTGAATATTTTGAAGGGAGTGATTCTCTTCTCTACCCATTGTATAATGTTCCTGTTTATTCAATAGGTCAGTTATAGCAATAATGAGGTCAATTAATAAAATTATTTCTTTAGTGAGGCTGGTTTGTCAAAATAATAGAACATCTTAAAAAGCACTATCAAGCACATATATAGTAAAAGTGATACAGGAGTTATCCTACCCACCTTTTATAAGTCCTCACATTAAATGGAAAATAGTTCTCTTGTATCCAAACAGGAAAAAAAAGGAAAAACTTACATTCAGGGAAAATGTAATTCAGTCCAAAAGCCCCCAAAAATGGAAGGTATTCAGGATCCTTCTCATCAAACAGAGATAAGTTCCTAATCTCACCCAAAATCAGTTAACTTTCCTGAGTACTCCAATTTCTTCTAACTTAATCTTCTTATTCCACTGGACCTTTAGGCGCTATCTTCTCAGTCCAGTTTACTGCTGAGGGTTCTCTCCTTCTTTGAAAAACAAACTCAATAGTTCTGTTTTCCCTACAAAATAAACTCCACCCCCCTAACTGGACCCCCTAGTGGCTTGACAAGAAGTAAAATGACAGGTGACAGCAAAAAAAAACCCTATGAATACACAAGCTGTATAAAGACCTCCTTCAACAATGACAGCAGAAACAGCGGTGAGACAAAGGCACAGTCCTCAAACACATGTTTAAAGAATGTTTACCATTAAAGAACACTGTTCAAACTCTCAGGATCAGATACACAAATGAGGTCCGTAATATGTTACGATGTGGCAGCAGCTGGTTTGTTTCTCAAACTATTTTTTGTTACTGTGGAATTAATCCTCTTGAGAATATTTTGATGGAGAAGAACTTCACTAACACAGCTCTCTCTTTGTTAATGACTCTGTTTTTTAAACCCTGTGCCTTACGAGCACACAGGACTACATACAGTTTGTGTG
Source organism: Brycinus macrolepidotus (assembly GCA_037974445.1). Lineage (NCBI taxonomy): Eukaryota > Metazoa > Chordata > Actinopteri > Characiformes > Alestidae > Brycinus > Brycinus macrolepidotus. Next base: position 11,824,074 of record JBBPCZ010000028.1, read on the forward strand.
ATAAGTCTTAGTAAATCAAATGTCAAATACAGGTACATTTTGAGTGCATATTGTGCTGACCTGTCCCCGTACATACATCTGGATCTGTGTGATAGAGATGTGCGTGCGTGTGTGTGTGTCTGTGTGTGCATGTGTCTAAAACAGAAAATGAGAGAGAGACACACTTTACAAAGCAGTTTGTACTGTACTGGAGCAGTTCATTTTATACCTCATGACACACACACACACACACACACACACACACACACACACACACACACACACACACACACATCTGTGGGAGAAATTGGAAAATGAGGTAACTGAACTGCTATAGTCTAAATAAAGCATATCTGTTTAGAGAAAGGGGATGTAACATCATTTAAATGTTTAAGCTGAAAGGCAGTGTGTGTCAGTGCTATTTATTCCTTCTGTCTGTAGTGTGTGACAACAGTGAGCAATATTGCGACCATGATACATTACAATAGGCTTTTCTCAGTTAACTGTGCCTATTCATTACTTTCAGAACACTGCCCAACTGCATGTTTCTTTACAAAGAGTTGTAAAACTACAAAACTACATGTACCATATTGCAATCTGTTGCAGAAGTTGAGAGAACGAGTAGGATTTTAATGATATAATGTGAACTTTGATGTGCAAAGTGTCCATTTGTCATACGTGAACACACCACAGCACACGGGGTGAACAGCACGAAATTCTTTCTTAGCATTTAATCCATTCATCAAGTGAAGCAGCAGGCAGCCAGAAACACAGCGCTCGGGGAGCAGTGTGTGGGGACGGTACGTTGCTCAAGGGTACCTCAGATGTGCCACTAGCAGTCCTGGGATTCGAACTTACAACTGATCGCAGGGGCAACTCCCTAACCACTAGGCCACCAGCGGCCCTAGTGGTTGAGGAGTTAGTGGTAATAATAGACTGAGCAGCCCTAGTGGTTAGTCTGTTGGATAAATAGCATCTGTATGCTGTTATGAATGAGCCTACAACATTTCTTAGGAGGTGTGAGCAAACGTAGGCAAGTGCAAGTATACCAAATGTAAAAATTGTAGCTTGAGTGCTTCTTGAGATATTAAAATGTGTCAGTTGCAGTGGCAAATTTTTGTGAGGTTTGAATCTTTACATCACAAGATATTGGCTAGTCAAGCACTAGATTTTTGCATTGACGTTATTCACTGGGTGATGCTATTCCACAAATGAGTCATGAGCAAGGGCCATGTGCCTCTTAGAAGCAAACTTGCCAAAAAGTGCTTCGTGCCTTCCGTCCAGAGACACCAATCTCTCATTCTATATCAGCCACACAAAGCTACAATCACACAAAGTTTCATATGTACTGGTAAAATCTAAGTATATGAAATCATCGACCAAATATTGGTGATAAAAAGAAATAATAAAAACAAACTCACAAACTTTGACCCCTAATAAGTTCACTATCACACAGTTTAACAAAATTTAACTAACAAATTTATTTATTTTGACTACACTGTGCCAGACAATGTTCTCAAATAATAATATCAAGATTTTTATTTACAAAAATGGCACTGTGTAATTGCACATCAGATTTTGGTTTGTGTCCTTAAGAATCAGTTCAATGACTATTCAATTTTCATTTGGTGGAAATGCTGATTCATTTATGAATATGTTCATTCAAGCTACTTAATGATTCCATTTCAGTCAGTTGGACTGTTTGATTGCACTTTAGTCTTATTTGTATCTCATTAAATCAGTTGTACACAGTCCAGCTTCTTTCTGTGGACATGCTGCTGTTGTGTTTTCAGACGCAAACTACCCTGTAATGTGTTATCATCAACTGGTATTGCTAACAGTGGCTAATCTAGCTAGAACCTGGCTTTCTGACCTGTTGCACTCGAAGTCAACTTAAGTGTGATGTCATTCCCAGCTCTGACTTTCCTCTTCCTAGGTAAATGGAACACAGTATTAGTAACAGTTTCAAGCTAACTGTTATCTCATATTTACAGGGTAAATTATTTACAGAGTAAGTCCAACAGAAGTTTCATGCACTCTTGACCCAAACTGCCTTCATTTAGCAGCCCAATTGCAATGTGCTGTTTTCTGAAACAGATTGATAAAAAAAAAATGCTACAACATATGTAGCATGGTTAACTACCTTATGGTCTAAGGCATGTCTGTGGCACATTTCATAGTAGCAATATAAAATAATATAAAATAGAAAGACTTCATACTAAATTAGAAGGCACTGAGCGGCCGTTTTACTAGCTACACCTACCTTGCACCTACACTCGCTGGCCATTACTGACTATAAAATACTCAGTAGGTTGCTAGGCCAAATGCCGAGAGGCAACCATTTCTGTAACACCAGGGTACCAAGCATACTAAATCAGGATGTACAGGTAAAGCTAGTTATCCTGCAGATCACTGATTCGTCAAATGCAGTCAGACCACTAAAAAATGACTAGTAATTCAGAACTGCTGTATTTGACTCTTCATATAAAACAAAATTAAATTACATTACATTACAATCATTTGGCAGATGCTTTTATCCAAAGCGACTAACAATATGAGGACACATTCAAGTTTCTGGACAGCGTGAGAACCAAATGCAGTGTAAAAGGTAAATCAGAACTTGAAACTTTTCCATTGTTACTACTGTTGTTTGTGTTTACCATTAACACTAGCGTCGCATGAGAAATCATGTGACCACCACCTCTGGAGAACCTTGTCCACTGTTAAGGTTCTGTTGTGAAGGGAGACACAGGTGCTGCAGCAGGATATGGACAGTTCTGGGCTTGGATTTGGAACATTTTTGTTCCAGACTGTAGAAAACGCCTTAAGGCTGGGCTCTGTTGTCATGAGTGCTTAAGTGGATTTATCGTCTGATAAAACCCAGTTAGATTGGGAACATTTTTTAAATGTCACACCACTGGCGCAATGGTGTCTGTTCTAACTTGTCAAACTAAATATTGTGAATGTGTATTGCGATAAAATGCAATATTATATTTTTGTCATATGTCCAACCCAAGAATATAATATTACTGGATGTGATAAAAAAAAATACTGTTTTGTAAATCATATTCTTAATATAAATTTTAAACCTGAGAGACAGCACAAGTACTGCACAGAGCAAAACTTAAGTCTCTGAAGGATAGGGCCTGTTTCAAGATGAAGCAAACAGCATGGTCAATATATATCAGTGCTCAAAGGATCAAATGTCTCCGAACAAAAGCTCTAGGATCAACTGTCTTCTGTCTGTATAATCATATTCATTAGAGAAGCACATGAAAGGCAAAACGAGTTCTTATATTAGCATTCCTACTCTGGGAAATTTAATACAACCCCTGATCTCATGAAACCCTCAATCGAAATGGGAATACCAACTTTCTCAATGTGACACTGCCGAATAATAACTAGGATACCATTTCTTGTCACGTCTACACATCAGATTAGGGTGGCATTAATAAAATTCCTGATGTAGCCTGCTTTGAGAAGGTTAAACATTAAACATTCATTGATAGCAACAATAATGCTAATGTTACTGTCAATGAATGAAAGTGAACAATCACTAGCATTCAAATGATATTATGCTAACTTGGGGCCTACCTTCCCTCTACTGTTAGCAACATTAGCATGAAAGGCTGAACTATTCCTTTAACCAAACAGAACCCAGATTTTTAGGGACAGTTAGAGACAGTTAGTTTAATTTAATATGTACAGACACATCATATCATCCAGCATTACATACTACATGACACATTTACAATCAAGAAATAAAATATGACATTTATTACTTAATACAAGTTCACCATATTCACATGCACATGCATTACACACTGTGATGCTGTAGAGTGCATGGTAGTGACTTTAGCGCAGTTTCTCTGCAGTGTCCTAGTGACTGCACATTAGATACAACATGTGATGCGGTGAATGAGTAAGAAAGGGTGATGCAGTGCCAGGGAAAAAGCCGATGCATGCTGCGAGTCACAGGCAACACATATGCCACAACACACTATCTCTCTCTCACACACACACACACGCACACGCACACACACACATGCAGGAAAGAGGCTAGTGAGCTCAATAGATAGACAGATAAGAATATTTAAAGACATATAGGAGCAATTTTCTGAACATGGATTAAGTCTAGCCATGGACTAAATTGCTTGTAGTACAAGTGTAGCAATGCAATTGCATTGATTGAATTGCTTTGATCTTGAAATGTTTGAATTGATTACAATAAATAATAATATCATACATTTAGTTCTGACAATAGAAGCTGATTGTCTGAGAAGCGTTTTACCTGTTTACCCAATACTGTAAAAAAGGCAAATTGTCCACTCGTGGGACTAATAAAGAGCTATCTTATCTTATTTTGCTGAGCGATGGTTGACTGCAGCTGCACCTAACCATTAGCTTATTCATTTTCTACTTAAGCTAGTCCAAAAACAGATGCATACATTAGATAACTGAAGTGTGCTTCTGGTCCTGATGCGGTCTCCTAAGCAAGCTGAGGCTACACAGCACACGCTGAGGCTGCTGGATACACACACCTGCATACATTTGCTGTAAACTGAAACAAGCTACAGGATGAGATGATGAAAATGAGAACAATGGACCAAGACTTTACTCTATATAATGGCACAGCGCCTTTCACCATTACCTAGAATGAGGAGTTTTTACACTTGAGGTCTCAGTTTTCACAAGCAGAAAGACTGTATTTTGTAGATTCTAGTGGCATACTGCTGGAAAAAAGGCCATAAATGGGTCCTTCGAGTCAGTGTGTATGCTACTGTGCAATAACCTTATTGCCAAAGGAATATTTCTGTGAAGATTTTGTTTTACGGTTATTTTTTTCGGTATCTGCCAGAGAAAAATGTTGCAGGAGTGTATTTGGCATATAAGTGAAGGAGGAAGCAGCTATTGCCCATACATACAGTTGGTTTTATGCTGTTTAATGGGACTTTCACAGCACATGTGCACATACGCATCCCATTAAAATACCATTTAAGGGTAAATATTCAAAGATACACCACATCAGGTACAACATTAGCGGATTAAAAAGTAATATCAGTTCATAGTAAACACTAATATGTTTATAGTAAACAATGTAAACTAAATGGAAAATAAATGTCATATATCAGAGTAGCCACCAGCAGTATTTTTAGTCGTTGGATATGTGAGCTAATTTATCCTGGGAAACTGCTGTTTTTGTCTTTGCAGTCACTGTTTTTGCAGATTTCTCATTTTTCGTAGATTTAAATTGTAATATTGGCCCCTCTTTCTTTAATTGCCAGTTTACTTTTCTCATATTTAAAGTTAGACACTGAACAAATACCTCATACTTGTCATTCAATTCTTTCCTGCCCTCAGCAGCAAACTGACTAGCCCCTTGCATGCTCAGGACCTTCAGGTCATGTATGCAAGTATGCAGCCAGTTTGAGCCGCAATACAATTCTTAGGCTATTTTTAAATGGAAAAATTGAAAAAAGCTTAGTGTATTGTTTTTAATTGTCTCAATTCCACCACCCTGTAAACAGGGAATCAAGTCACATTTGGTTATTCATTATATGTAAAAAAATAAATAAAATAAATCTTCCTACCAAAACAATTAGGCTTAAGCTAACAGCATCCTCAATCAGTCTATGACAAATACAGTGCTTTCACTATTTATGTGCACACTTTGTATGAAGCAAATGCAATCAGCCACCATTTTGGCTCAAGCATAATTTGGCCGTGGAATTTGCATATGAGAGTACAGTGAAGACAAAGAGCAATGTACAGTAAGGGAAGTTTAGAAACGGAGGAGGGAGCAGTAGATTTATGCTTTGCGTTATCTCCTCAGTATTCACCATGACCAGCCTGCAGCAGGTCGTGACTCTTTTGATTCTAAAAGAGGCAGAGAGTGATTTCCCTTTGCATTTTCTATTATCTCTGGGTGCTGGCCTATTCTGATTCCTCAGAGTCTGGCCATCCTCAAGAATTCTTCATAGAAAGCTATGATTAAAGAAAATAAGGGTCAGTCTGCAAGACCTTCACAGCTTAAGCTTCAAGTGTCCCTAGCTCTGTCCTCAGAGTCGCTAACAAAAACCTTGTATGTCTTCAATATAACATATGCGTTTAGGCATATACTGTATAGAAAATTTTGAATTATATCTATATGAAATTACACTCACCACCCAGTTTATTAGAAAACCCTACATTGTAGCTCCACCTTGCTGGTGTACAGTTATAGACTGCAGCCCATCTGCTAATGCATAATGTGATGTCAAAAACTGACTGATGAATGGGTTAGAGGACAACTGACAAGCTGTGCATGATGACAGATGGGCTACAGTCATCTGTTAAGTCTGTAAGGTAGGTGGACCTCGTAAAGTGTTGAGTATAGAGTAGAAGGAGGCCCAAGGTAGATCTTAAAATTGAAGTAGATGGTGAGAGCTGGACTTTTGGTTTTTCAAAACAACAATGCTATAAAACTGCCTTCTGCTACCACTACAACACTAAAATGTTTCTTGAATGGGATTGAGCCTAGTCCTGGACTACAATCTTCACTCAGAATACTGTGTAGCCCAAGACTATGCTTAATCCTGGTCTGGGACCCATACTGTATAACTTAAATGTGGAGCTCTGTGACTTCTTGACTTGTTTGAGTAAAGAATTAAGAAGTCCCTAAAATATTACTACTAACAACCAAAAGATGTCATCCAAGGTCTAGAATATAAGTACTGTGGAAAAAAAGCATTACATCTAATCACATCTAAATGAAACATATCAAAACACTATTTCAGATATACTGCTAGATCTCAAGTACCTCACTCCTCTGTTTTGCCCTTAGAGTCTTTCATATTTAGGGCAAAGATCATTGGGAGAAAAACGCTTTGTGATTTTTAGAGCATTGAAAGGGGTCAATGCATACCGTGTGGAATAAACCAGAACATCTCTCATTCCCGCTTTCATCAGCTGACTTACCCTACTTTCGCAATGCGTCAGAAGTTTCTCTGAAGGACACAAGACCGTGACAGTAAGATAGCTTTCAGGGAAACGCTTCTGAGCATTGTGAACATGCTGAACATTGTAATGGTCTGGCTGAAACCTCTGGCCAAAAGCAGGACCTGAGCTCCCCGGGACAAAACAGGGTCGGTTTCAGTGCTGCCTCCCAAACAAAAGAATTATTATGGTTTATGCACATCCAAGGCTTGGCATTTCACAGGAGTATGGACATATTTACTGTCTTCTAAAAAGGGCCAAAAGTCAGTAAAGCTTAACAACCAAACAGGGTTTTGGGAGGTTTTGCTAATTTTTAACATTTGTCAGATGTTCTTATCAAGAGCTACTTACTGTTTTTACATGTTACAGATGTAGCATTTGGAGTCTTGCCCAAGAACTTGCTGGGGTAGCATAGTGTGCTTCCGGAGGTGGGAATGTGAAACCCCGGCCGACTGCATAGCGGGGAATTACCCACTAAACTACAACAACCACAAAAAGTCATAAATGACATATAATTGAGCTCAAAACTTGCAAGGGGAGGTTAAGTACCGAACTGTGTAGCTGAATGTTTTCTCTCAGCAAGTAACTTTCACAAAAAGCCTGCATTACAGTACATGATGTGCTATTTGTGTACATCTGTAAGAAACATGTAACTCAACCCTCTTGTTTTAGTCCTGAGTGCACCAATCGATAACATCATGTCCAGTCAAGATTTGCTCATAGACCTCCTTGCTGTTGTGAGGAAAACCATCATAGTTAACTGGCCAGTCCCCCCAGACTGACTCAGCACCACCAAACACACAGTATCTTTTTCTTTAAAACCATTCCAACCTACAGTAATAACCTTGAGAAATTCTTATGAAGCATCTTCTTAGATTACACAATGGCATCTTGAGTTTTGAGCCAGAGTAACATCTGTTGAGCAAGATTATTACACATTGTAACAATGCTCGATAACACATTTAACCAGATCAGCACATGTATGTTTATTTGTTGCTATAAAATGCTGAAATATGTCCAAAATTACTACAAGTACAGGGTGGTTGGAAGTAAAGAGCAATAGGAAGGACTATTCACTTAATTAACATCAGTGAAAACCACAGAAGATACACAAAACATACATTTAAAAAAAAAAAACAGAACAACCTGTTCAGTTTAGTGCTAGGAATCTGATGGATGATCCTGAACGTGCTAGTTTAGCACTGTAGCTACGAGGCTAATGTACCCCACAAACACTAGAAGTCAATAATCATCGACATCTTTTCTGTAAATGCACGCCCAAAACTTCTCTCAACCCACTCAAACCACATCTAGCTCTTCATTAAGGTGGTGCAGACTTGTCAGTGTGGTTTAGGACTTGGCATGACTTACTGGGAGCTGTAAAAATAAACTTCATCAAATTTCTTTCAGTGCAGAATCTCTATTCAGGATGCCATGTAGTCTAAGATCAAGCCTAATCCCTGCTTGGGAAAATAACCTTCTCTTTTATCTCTCTTTAGGGTGACGGCTCCACATTCCTGCAGCTGGGCTCTTCTATTGAGCAGCAGATCAATGGCATGTTTAAAGTAATGGAGGAGTACAACTGGGACAGTTTTGTGGTGGTGACCAGCCAGTATCCCGGGTATGAGGCCTTCGTAGACTACATACGCTCTTTCACAGACACTTCCTATTTCTTGTGGGAGCTGCAGGATGTCCTGACATTTGACATGTCAGCCGATGGCATGAATGACCTGCGCGCTCGTCGGCTTCTGCAGCAGATCGATGCTCAGGTGCTGCTGGTGTACTGCTCCCACGATGAGGCCCAGTACCTCTTCACCATGGCCAGGGATGTGGGCCTGCTGGGGCCTGGTTATATCTGGATCATCCCCAGCCTGGCAGTGGGAAACCCCTCTGTCCCCCCGCCGGACAGCTTCCCTGTTGGACTTATTAGCATCATCACCGACCGCTGGAAGATGAGTCTGAGGAACAGGGTGAGGGATGGAGTGGCCATCGTGGTGAAAGGGGTGGAGAGCTTCCGCAAGCAGAGAGGCTTTATTCCTGACGGGCACACGGACTGCCAAACCTCACTGCGGCCAGACACCAACGACACACTCTTCAAGTAAGTTGCTGGGGAAAATGGATGTTGTACAAAGAGCAGTAGGAATGGATATTATTAGGATGTCATTGGTACTACTACTCTTATTCACACTACATATTGATCCAGTACTCTACTGCACTTTTCTATTTATTTTTATATGTAGCTACACTTTGGATTGTTTTGTTTTTGCTATAACTGAGAAGTAGAGGTAAGGAGGGTAGTAAGGAGGGACAGAAAGAGTAGTCACAGAGTGAGGGAAAGAGGTGTGTAGGGGAAATTTTCTCTGTACAGTGGGGTTGTTATGATTTTATTAACGCTGCTGTTCCTCAGTTCTGGTTATCGATTTGATACTTCAGTACTTCTCTTATCTGTGTTTTTCTTTTATTTTGCCAGATCTTTAAAATATATTTTCAGTTAAACAATTAAGTAAACAATTCATTTTCACTGATTAATCTTTATGTAGAGTCCTGGGTCAAGTAAGAGTGTGTTTGTGCCTGTGTAAGCACGGCTATCGCCCCTCATGCAAAGCAGAGAATGACAGGCCTGCAAATAAGAATTTGTTCTTATTATATATATGTATATACATACAGAGAGAGAGAGAGAGAGAGAGAGAGAGAATTGAATTTTAACCAAGAACTTTATTAGATCAGTCAGGGGCTACATCAGGGGTCCAGAATTCAAACCAAAAACAGATCAGCCCCATGGGCTGGCAAAGACCAGCATGCACCCCACCACAGAGAAAAGGCACCATTAAAACACCATTCAGATATAAAAGTCTCTAAGTCCTTCGTTGCTGTATAAAATTGGAATTCCAGAACAATTCTAAATTTAATAAAAGCAACAAACAAGGGTAAAACATCTTGACCAGGTCTGTTCTTCACTTTGTTCTTCGTAGTCTACTGACCAACAGCAAGAGAGAGAGAGAGAGAGAGAGAGAGAGAGAGAGAGAGAGAGAGAGAGAAAGAGAGAGAGAGAGAGAGAGAGAGAGA
>JBBPCZ010000028.1:11849056-11863406 GCA_037974445.1 Brycinus macrolepidotus
TTGTAGATTGTATATTATTGTATATTATATTGTTTAGTATATTGTTCATTGTGTCTTTACATATTGTTGTTGTTTTACACTGTTGTGCTTGAGAGACACCATCGACCGGAATCAAAATCCTTGTATGTGCTCACTCACATACTTGGCCAATAAATGCGATTCTGATTTAGATTCTGATTCTGATTACACACTTTTTGCCGGTGTTGTGGACATTCTCCATGACCTGCAGCAGTGGAGTATGTTTTCAGAAGTTAATGAGCAGTTTAAATGTCTTAGTAGAAACTGTAAAAACTGAAAAATACAGATATGCAAAATCTGTAATGTCTGTAGTGCTGATGTTAAAACGTGACTGAACTACTTGCTTCTCACCAGAACATGAGAAACATGAGATAATGGCTATTACATACAAAGGGGTTGGGACATGACTAAAGTCATCAAGGGTCAAGAATGCCGTTTTGAGTCTTAAATAACAGTATATAATAATGTTATGCCACTGTTTTCCAATGTACTTTAACAGCATTGCAAAGCTGTGCTTTTAGCATCTTGAAAGCTTTTTGGATAGTGTTATGTAGGATAGATAGCTGTTATTTGGACATGTCTCAATATTTAGGAGCCACGAAATCCAAGAATTTAGACTACTAGACCAAATAAGTAATCAAACTCACCTCAAGCTTAATAAACATCATCAGGCAGCGGACAATCCGACTTTTACCTTGGTTTTTCTAATTTTTATGTGCATATATCCACAGCGAGCTTGTATTAACTAAGAACATACAAATATCAGCTCAGGATCTGAGCTGAGCTAAAGTTTGGAAATGTACCGTAGCCTTGGCTTGTAATTCTTTGCTCCTGCAAATATAAAAACTAATGTACACGTATCCATTTACATGTCAGCAACAACAACAGTATGTTTAAATCTAATGGATAAAGAGAGGATGGCAAACAGTCATGTAAAAATGAATGAGTTCTGAAAATGAGAATAGTCATCACATTTGAAGTTGTTTAACAAGTTAGTTAATTACAGATACTTTGTAACTGGCTTTGTAGCAGAGTGGCTAAAACACTCACTCATATATGTGAGAGAGCCTGGCTCACTGGTGCACACCGCGACTTCAAACGTTTGACACTTGTCTCGCAGTAACAATACAAATGCTATTAATCAGGCAACTCTAGCTTATAGACGCAACTCTAGCTTAGCACTCCAACATTTTGGGGCAGTTGGTGGCCTGGTGGTTAGGGAGGTGCCCCTATCATCGGAAAGTTGTGGGTTCAAATCCCAGGACTGTCAGTGGCACCACTGAGGTACTCTTGAGCAAGGTACCGTCCCCATACACTGCCCCCTGGATGCCATTGTTGGTTGGCCACTGCTTCACTCAGGTGAATAAAAGTAAAGTGGCCCCTTATAGCCCCTCGTGAACACACCACAGCAAACAGTGTGAACAATGTGAGATTCTTTCTCTGCATTTAACCCATTCACCAAGTGAAGCAGGGGGCTGCCACCAATGAGGGGTGCCCGGGGAGCAGTGTGTGGGGACGGTACCTTGCTCAAGGGAATCTCAGTGATGACACTAGCAGCCCTGGGATTCAAACCCACGACCTTCTGATCACAGGGACAAAGCCCTAACCACTAGGCCACCCAGCTGCCCCACAAGGTTAAATGCAGAGAAGAATTTCATGCTGTGTGAATGGCCACGTTACACTTTATAGCGTTATGAACTACTTGGGAATTTGTTTATGTGTGTGTACCTGGAGGGCTCGGTTCTCAATGAAACATCTCATTTGTGTTGTGGTATCAATCTTTCCCATTACCATCTTATGCTATAGCCACTCTGCTGCCGACACAATCCGCTCTGGAGCTCTGGCCACCTGCTCAGAGCAGAGTGCTCTCTCAGGTACCTGCTGGCTCCGAGCTACGGTGAGAGATAAAGCTTTACCCCAGCACTCTGGCACTGCCTGATGAGAGCAGGGTGATAATTAGCAGAGTTGATTAAAGTGGAGCCTCAGCCGTCAGTGGAAGCGAAACAACCTCCAAGGGCTCTCTCAGTCTGCCTGCAAACACACACAGACAAATGCACACATAAAAAAGATTGTGAGCCAATTAACTCCACAGAAGAGTGGATCTCCCAGGGCTTTCTGCCAGGCCCAAATCGCCTCGCATGTGGGCCCCCTCCAGCTGCATGGCGACAAGTCTTGGAAGCAAAACCTCACACACATTGTGTGCAGTCACATTAAGATGCCTTTGGAGCCAAAGTTAACCATCATAGCTGAACTCTGCCAGGTGGTGTGATTGTGACGGGGGAGAAGCATGTTTACTGATTTGGAGGGAGTTGCTCATTTACGCCCAGTAGTTCATTTGTTTTCTTTTGTTGTTTTCTTCTCTACTGACTAGGTGCGTGAGTTTGTATGTTTAATGCGACCCATTAAGCCCTCATGATGCTACAGTCCATTAGGCTGGAGATCTTGGGGAGGTTACAAGGTGATGTGTCATTAGAGCACTTTGCTTTTGCCTACGCATCCCCCTCACACTCCCAGGACACTTGTACTTCTGTTACACATTTTCCCTTCAATCAGTCCAAGGAATGGGACGACTTCTAATGATGCACTGCAGTACAAAACACAGTTTTTACAAAATTGAATAACGATGTACAACTAGATGCATTTCCGTGAGAAAATGCAAAGTGTGATTGCGTGATTGCTATAAAACAAGTTTTTGGAGACTCCCAAACTTTGGTTTTATGGCCAAAAAAAGTGAAACACATCACAAGATGTGTTAAAAAAGAAAAAAACACCTCACACTGTGAAATTGAACCCTGATCTTCTGATTCAGGGTCTGGAACTTTGGTGTGTACCACCGGGGGCCATGAATGTGCCAGCTCTTACCAAGCCATTTATGGGTAAGGGCAGCTGAATGCGTGGCAGCATTCATGGGCTGATTATTTTTAATTAAACCACAACAAATATGTACATGTCATTGTTAATATAACTGACTTGAGCTTCAGTGTCTTGAAGTCTGTTTATGAGTCGGCTGTGTGTTTTGCTATGCATCTGTTTCTTCGCGTGTTTTTTCGCTTTTTGTCCATTTCCAGCCTCCTTATCCACAGACTTTCTTTCCGATTCACATTTTAAACAGGACTTGACCGTCCTCTCTCTCTCCCCTGTAACATACTGAAATTCTCTTTTTGTGCCAAAACTATGCACTCCAAAATTTTGCTGTTTTTTTGCTAATTTTGTTGTTTAAAAGATTTTGCTAAGGAAAAAGGTAACAGTCCCTTATGGTCTAGATATTAACTGGGTAAAAACGATACAAATTCCAAAGTACTAGGTACTTATTTTGAGGAACATGATTGTGAGTTCCAAGACAGTTTAACTAAAAAACACTGAAATGCCCAACAGATTCTAGGTATTAAATGGGAGGTGCAAACTCCAAAATACTGCATAATTATTTTGGGTAAAATTGGGGGAAATGCCAAGAACTAAATTACACTATAAAAATTAACAGGTTCTGTCTAATAAGCAGATAAAGGATGTAGTAAAATATCTCATAATTTGACAATTATATACAATGGCAAGGTGATAGATAGAAACACTAAATAGATAGAAAGCACACATTTTAGCAAGTGAATATAACGACCCTGTAAAACCACAGTAAGAATCATTGTTTTTATTACAGCACATACTATATAAGACTCTTCTGTTTTTTGTAGTGTATTTTTACCAACACAATTACCTACTACCCCATATACTGCTTTTTTGTGATATACTTTCCTGCTTTAACATGAACCATTACAGTAAAATTTAGTGTGTTTGTTTGTACTTGCCAACTTGTTACTTCAAATAATTATGTAAGAGTGAGGTATTTTACAGTATATTTTATTAACATAATATCTAGAACGTGTTAGACATTTCAGTGTAATTTACGTAGAATGTCTGGTAACGGTATTTTACCCAAAATAATAATTCAACTTACAATCGTGTGGCTCATTATAATGTGGCTAATAATTTCCTGGTACTCCACATTTATCCGGTCAATACCTAGAACTTAAGGGACTGTTTTTAAAAACAAAGTTTTTTTTAACAAAAAAACCAAACAAATAGGCAACAAAATAGACAACCAAATGGTCTCCATTCTAGCACCAGAGACAGCAGTGATTGTTAGACTGAGTTTGTATTAAGATTGAACAGGGGTGAATAAAATAATGGTACATAGATACAATCTGAACAGTACAATATTATATTTGACTACATAATGTTATGTTTAACAGTATATGGAAAGTGTCCATTTGTCATTTGTGAACACACCACAGCACACAGTGTAAACAGCACAAAATAGTTCTTTGCATTTAACCCATTCATCAAGTGAAGCACCGGGCAGCCAGGAACACAGCGCCCGGGGAGCAGTGTGTGGGGACGGTATCTTGCTCAAGGGTACCTCAGTGGTGCCACTAGCAGTCCTGGGATTCAAACCCATGACCTTCTGATCGCTGGGGCTACCCCCTAACCACCAGACCACCAGCAGGGTTGTTAATTTTTTGACATTATGTAGAAACACAAGAGGTTCCCTGAAAAAGTCTGTAATGCTACAGCTAATTCCAACCATGCTGATGTAATACCTTACATCAGCATTTCCCAAAGTGTGGACCATGGCCACCTGGTGGGCCAAGAAGGTATTGCAGGTGTGCCACTAGAGGTCATTTACAACAAATTAAACAAAAAAAAATTCAATTTTGTAAATTAGTTTGCGATTAACATAAAATATTTATGATTAAATATGTACATTTAAAAAGTAATCAGAACTAATAAACCCACAGGATTTAATAATGGGTTCTTCGTTAATCTGAACTAGTTTTGCTCCGGAATGTGTCTCTTATTTCTCCATTAAGTCAAATTCTAAAGGAGATTATGATAGCAAGCCTAGATCAATTTCTGAACCTGTTGTGTGTGTTTCAGCAGCTGTGATGGCTGAACTAAACAAATTGGAATTAACCAGAAACAAATAGCGCACAATTTGGGAAGCAGGATGGGCTGTGAAATTTAATCTGTTCAGGTAAATCTAGCAAACGCTGAAAAAACAGAGCTGAACCTGATAGTTTTATGGCTCTGTCTATGATGCCAAAAGTGAAAGGAGATTTGATCTAGTCAACTTGACTTGACTGTGACTGTGAACAAATTTAGACATCATTTGCAAAAACACACTAGCTTTTTTGTTAGAGAAGCATTTAAAGCTTGTTTAACAATAGCACAAAAAACATGATAATTTTGGTAACTGATATACAAAATTTTCATAAAGTCCAAACCCTTCTCATTTCTTTTCTGCATTCTTCACTTCCCTAATGGACACACACACACACACACACACACACACACACACACACACACACACACCATGCTCTCTTGATTATTTGCTGACCGTTGTGGATCCCTGCTGCTGTAATCTATGATGGTCAATTAACCTGCAGCACCAGGGCAGAGCCTCTCCTCCAGCCTCTGCACACTGAAGCGCATTGTTGGCTCGCTGCAGGCAAGGTCAGATAAACCAGGTGAGAAATGAAACAAACAAATAAAAAAGGACCACAATCACGCCGACAGAGAGTCCTCACATGTAGCATATGTGCCATGAAAGCACACAGTGGAAAGCCCCCCCAAACTGAGCAGAGTCTAGTAAATCGAGTAGTCATGCTATTAAATCTGCAATAGAGGCATATGTTCAAAAGGATTAAGTTGCATGATGGAATAACTTACACTGCTCATTTCATCTGGTTTCTGCTGGGCCGTTTTTACCATCGCGGTGCTGTAACTGAGAAGCATTTGGTCTCACTGCCACAGCCCCTATAATCCTGTTACTGTGAAACGGGAGGACATTTCACTCACCACCTCCTAATAATCCATACGATAAAACTCTAGAATTGATTCTTATCCCACTGCAGATCTCTGTCTTTAATGAAAACCCAAGGCTGCGCACTTGCATTTTCTCTGTTAAAGTCAGCCGCATATTGTTGCTGTACAAAGAAAAAGATGTCTCTCAAATTTTTTCACATTTTTTTTCCAACTCAGCAGCCTCCATTTAGAATCATGATAAATGGACCAGTAGAAATGGTCTAAAATAATAATGTTTTACAATAAGTTAAATTAATGCCTGGCTGGGGCAGGCAGGGATCTTTTTGTGAGGAGTTTGCATGTCCTCATTGGTCTGTGTGGGTTTCCAGTGGGAGCTCTGGATTCCTCCCACAGTCCAAAGACATGCATGTCAGGTGAATTGTGGATGCTAAATTGCCCCTTGGTTTTGTGTGTCATTGTATTTGTCTGTGTGTTTCCCCTGCGATGGACTGCTGACCCACCCAGGGTGTTTTCTGCCTTTTACCCTATGAGCTTTGGGGTAGGCTCCAGTAGTTCCCCATCCTCCTGGGACCCTGGTTAGGATGAATGGCTCAGATAATGCATGAAAGAATGAATAAATCAACTTACATTAGAAGCAAAGAATGTGTTCTTTTTCCTTCTCCTGTAAAGTTACTATTTGGATAATACTTGTTTTCTTCTGAACAGCAATAATATGAAGTATGCTTGTCCTTTCTGATGATTGAAACCATTTTTTCTTTGTCAAGTGTTTGGCTAATATGGTAGAGGGAGGGAGAAACTAAATTATGGAACACAAAAGAAAGAAAGAAAGAAAGAAAGAAAGCGTGTCTGAAGTTCCCTTCCTTAGTTTGCAGCAGAGCTCTGTGTCCGACAGAGATAAAAGGTAATGGAAGCTTATCAGTACCTAGCAACTTGCATGCCCAGATTATGGGTTTTCTCTCCTCATTCACTCTAGTTTAGCTCAACAATTTAGGTGACTACTGATGTTAAGTGTCTGTTAGCAATGTTAGCCAAGAGGAGGCATAAGGAAATTGAGTAGATTTGATTTTCATTCAAGAGAGTGAGTGAATAGTGTAATAGCGTGCTTGCAGTAGTACAGTGTGGATATATGTTGTACTGTTTAGATAACCTGTGAGGCAGCTGTGGATGGTGAAAGTGTGTGTGTAGTCTTAGCACTGCAGTAACTTTTATCCTGCATAAGTTAGCCCTCCATCAGCCAGTGCAGTAATCCAGAGTTGCTCTCATGCCTTTGTTTGCTGGTGATTAATTTGCGTCGGATTTGTTTTGGCCAGACCCGGCTGTCCTTCCATCTGTTATAGCTGTGACATAACACGAGGACCTGCCGCGACGACCCGGTGCCCACCCGCCCACTGCTGACGTCACCCATCCTCTTACACTCTGCCATTGTCCCTCCATCTCTGCTTCTTTCCGCTTGTTTCATTTTCCTCTTTCCCCTCCTCTACACTACTGACCAGGTTTCTGGCACTGGTGTGTGTGTGTGTGTGTGTGTACACTTGAAGGTTAAGACAGAAAGGCAGCCAAAGCTGAGCTATAACTGTAGTAGAAGCTGCACTGTCACGGCTTTGGAATATGATGCTATTCTCCATTCCTCTGCAGAAATAACACGATGCCTCCACTGACGCCATCAGGCTATCTGAATGGATTTTATTGGCTCTCCTGCTATCCACTACTCATGGCTCAATGTTCATTTGATTCATATCGTCTATCAGCCATGCACTGCAGATTCATAATCAACATAACATGAGCCCAGGCCTCGTAAACAGTGTCATTACTGAAGTGCAGCCAGTGCTCAAAGTGCTTCTCTCCCATTTCACACAAAACAGTCTATTTTATATTTCCCAGCAGCGGTAAGGCAACAAGCACCAAATTATAAAATAAGTCGACTAGCATGCAGAAAGCTGCGAACAATGATGATGACAATGAAGAAAGAAAGTTTTTTTGTGGTTGACCTATTTGAAACATGCTGCACAAAAGGCTTAAAGGCTAAACTGGCACTTGGCAGAGCTTGCACCAGAGACCAGAGAACAGTGAAATGAACCAATTCCACTGTCCTGGAATTAGAGCAGGAGCTGAAAATTGAGAAAATAATGAGGTCCGTTGGTGTTTATGCTACAGCATTAAATTATTTCTTGGCTCGCTTTCAAGACTAAATTACACAAGGACGAAGTCTTGTAAAAATATATGATCACTTGTGCAATGCAGTTCTTCATTATGTCAGTGGAAGGTCACTGATGAAACCAATAACAGGCTTTTCTGAGATGAGTCTCAGAGGACCGTGCTTGAAAAAACAATACATTGTCTTACCTTATAATTTAACAATGCATTTCACTTCTTCTGTAAAGTTTCTTAAAATTCTAGAGTTATGAGGTATTGTTCATATAGCAATATCATACTGTATACATATACTATACATCAGTTTCCCAGGCCCAGATTAAGATTAGGCCTAGATCCATGTCCAGGAGCCTGGCACCTGGTACCTGCTCTTTTAGTGTTTCTTGTAAAATCAAAGGTATTAAAAGGGAACTTGTAACCCCTTTGCAGCAGTAACATCATTTACTCACCTGTTGGAATATAGCTGTAAGATTAGATTACATTCAGCCACAAGAACTTTAGTGACATCCGATATTGATGTTGGATGATTTCTGGATCACAAACTCCACACTAGCTCATCTAAAATGTTTTGGGTAGAGCACCATCACTCCAGGGAACACAAGTCAAACCCTTCAGTAGTTTGACACGGTTCAGAAGCTTTAACTAATTTAAATTACACTATTATGTAAAAGTACTCTAAACTTCAAAAACGTTTTGCACAAGAAGAACCAAAAGAATTTTTTGCCCATTTACTTTCAAGAAGTAATGTTCTTTCCTTTTCCTATAGGATCGTTGGACATACTGAACCATACACCAAACTGTGCTGTAAAGGTTTCTGCATTGACATTCTAAAGAAACTTTCTCGCAACATCAAGTTCTCCTATGACCTCTACCTTGTCACCAATGGCAAGCATGGCAAGCTCGTCCGAGGCATTTGGAATGGCATGATTGGAGAGGTGAGATGGCATTTAGTTGCATCATTCTCCCTCTTGATGCATTTGATCTGGGGGAACCGCTAAAGGCTTTTTCAAGTGCAGAAGTAAAAAGTACTGGAGAAATGATTATTTAATCCACCAATGGGTTCCTATTCGTATGGAGACAGTGAATGGTCCCTATGACGTCAAAGCCCAAGGAGCAATTCAAACAAGGAAAAGAATAACTGACATTAAATGGAGCATAAAGGCTCACATTGTGATTGGCATTCTAAATCCTTAAACTATGTTATGAATGATTCAGATCAGTGTCAGATGTATTGTGTGCTCTGAGAAGCTGGGATGTCCCCCTTTGCATCTATTGTGCTTATTAGGTTTTGACGCAGACTGAAGTGATAACTTGAGCTAGTGCTTAAACTACGTGTTCTCAGACAAAGACATACAAGATCACTGTAGTCTGTCAGTCTGGCTCTAAATAACATATTAAAGTGCAGGTAGAAACTGTTTAAAAGAAATGCACATGCAGTCAACCTTCTAAATATAAAGTAATTGTGAAATGTGAGCTGTAAAGCTACTTGCTGTCAAATGACAGATTATTACTGATGTTAAATGACATGCTCCCAGATAATGAAAACTACAGAAAAGCAGTAAGGGTCAGTCTGAGAGGAGAAGCCATAGATTTACAGTCTTGAAAGCTTAAGGTCATTGTTCACTACCTGAACATGTTCTCAGGCAGAAGTAATCCTCCTGAAATGTCATTGCATCAAACATGATTGCAATATAAATGTAGGAATTACGTTTAACCACATTTTCAGTGAAGGCTATGTTGAATAGAGCTGTCATGACTATCATCAATTACTCTATTCAAAAATTCTGTTCTTGATTAATCGACTAGCTCAAAAAACATTCCAGAAGCACCCCATGCCCTGTGCATTTTAGTGTTTTCCCTTCTCCCAACACAGCTTATCTAACTAATCAGTTCATGACTCAGCTGTTCTTGAGTTGAGGTGGGTGTGTAAACACTAAAATGTGCAGGGCAGGGGGTACTTCCCTGCTTTACACCTTATAATAATGTGTTCTTTTTTCTCTCCTTTTAAGGTGGTCTACAAGAGAGCAGACATGGCCATTGGTTCTCTTACTATAAACGAGGAGCGCTCTGAGATCATTGACTTCTCTGTGCCGTTTGTTGAGACAGGAATCAGTGTGATGGTGGCCAGAAGCAATGGAACTGTCTCTCCCTCTGCCTTTTTGGGTATATATTACTCCTATACTAAGGTTGATGGACATGCATATTGCTTTTTGTGAGATGTCTATCATGCGTTATTCGCTCTTGATGCCAATATTTTAGGCACAAATGAAGTTTAGTCTTACACTAAATAATAATTAACACTTTATTATTGAACCAGTCAGAAAAAAATGTAGAAATGAATCATTCAGTAAAATGTACCATAAAACTGACCTATCAGTGGGCTGTTCTCAAATGTGTTTTCTCATTATCACTGGGCAGAATATTGGCTAAAAATCTCAAAAATCATAACCTAATGAGAAATTGTACTCAGTTTTTGTTAATGTTTTGTTTTATTCTGTATGCATGTCAAAGGTCATACTGTTAGGATAGATATGGGGTAGCTGTGATGTGTATTTCAGTCCCCATTTTGGTGGCTGTAATGAGCACCATTTTAAAGTATATAACCAGTTCGCAGTGAGAACTAGTCAGATTAAATCACGGCCTCCTCACCTGGCGATTAGTTGTACGGCAATTATTATTAACACCTGAAATTATAATTATGACCCATAATGACAACTGATTATCTGGCATCCTATTTTTAGCTTGAGCACACACCGAAACAGGTGCCACAGTAGATATATAGTCACCAGTGGTGAGAATTGCCCTTCTTCTAGACCCCACAGCTGCCTTTGCTGGCTGCCAATGGTAGTCATTTACTGATGTGAAAAGTCACAGAAGACAGAGCAATTACACCAACTTTCATCAAAAACTATATTTTAAGTTTTTGAAAGAAATGGTCCAAAAAGGCCACAATACACAGTGTATATCCAATCTGAATTTCTCTTTCCAAATTAAAAAAAGATGGGCAGCTGGTGGCCTAGTGGTTAAGGCGTTCGCCCTGTGATCAGAAAGTCATGGGTTTGAATCCCAGGACTGCTAGTGGCACCTCTGAAGTACCCTTGAGCAAGGTACCGTCCCCACACACTGCTCCCTGGGCGCTGTGTTCCTGACTGGCTGCTGCTTCACTTGGTGAATGGGTTAAATGTAGAAAAAGAATTTCATGTTGTTCACACTGTGTGCTGTGGTGTGTCCATGTATGACAGTATACATTGTAGCTGTTTTAGTGTGCAGCATTTAGCTAGCCTTGTATCAGTTCCATTGTTTGGTAAGTTATCAGTCAGCTAATTACATATTTTTTGGAATTTTCTGTTCATTTGCTGTTGTTAATGGCATGTTTTTGAGCACCTGCTAATATTCCTCCTCCCCCAGAACCCTACAGTCCTGCGGTGTGGGTGATGATGTTTGTGATGTGTCTGACCGTGGTGGCAGTGACCGTGTTTGTGTTTGAGTACTTCAGCCCCGTAGGGTACAACCGCAGCCTGGTCAGTGCCAAAGGTGAGTGCGCACCATGCCTGATATCACTCCAGAAACGGGGACAGCTTTCAAATACGCCAAACATAACGGAACACTATCAGTCTGAAACTTCATCCTGTGTCTGACCGAAAAGATCTTTCTCATGTGCAGTTAGAGCTTCTCAGTCTCCCTCTAATTAATGTTTCAGCTCTATTTTCTTACTACAATTTTTAGTTTAACAGAACAGGACCATTCATCTCAAATTACACAGAAAACCACTAAAGTGAAAACGAGCTTTCAGTGGTCTTGGACTCCAGCTACACTCTCAGGTGTGTTAATATCACATAAGGTCAGACGTACATGCAAGCGCATGCAAATGTGCCTTCATGTGACTGCAATTCTTCTGAGCCCTGATGCCCTGATTTCTGTGGCAGAAATGCGTCACATGGTGATTTTTTTTTTCTTTAAAAAACAAGCAAGAAATATGTTATTTGCAATAACACAAGAGCTCGAGATTCTATTGCTTTTATACTACAATTTATTAAAATAAAGAAAAAAGTAATGCAAAGATGCTCCATTGTATCAAATGTGCTTTACTACTGGCAGTTCCTCAGAAGATCTTTATGGTCCCTTTACTTGACACTTTTGTTTTTGTTGTTTTTAATCCCTGTTTTACACTAAAAATGATGAACAAAACTATTTCATTGATAAACAAAATTGACATTTCAGATGTTGCTATTTTACTATCATTTATCTTTTGTCATAGATTATTATAATGAAGTTTATTAATGCTAATCAGGAAAGCGGGCTTAGTGGTGGGTAAGGAACTCAACAACTGCGAAAGGAGAACATTGTTTAGACTTCAGTCCATCATGGTCTATGCTGATCACCCACTCCACAGTGTTGTGGTAGAACAGAGAAGCACTTTTAGCCAAAGACTCACCAGCATAAAGTGCTCTACTGAACACCACAGAAAATCCTTCCTCCCCACTGCCATCTATAACTCCTCCCCCATCACACACCCACCCTTCAAACTCTATAACTCCTCCCCCTGTCACACACTCACCCTTCAGACTCTATAACTCCTCCCCCTTTCACACACCCACCCTTCAAACTCTATAACTCCTCCCCCTGTCACACACTCACCCTTCAGACTCTATAACTCCTCCCCCTGTCACAATATACACAATAATCTGTGCAATAACTTGCTGCTACTCAAATGAGCAAGTCCCTATTGTGTGCAAAGCCATCATCATGTGCAATATTTTTATTATCATTATTATGGGAAATAGTTTTATCATGTGCAGTATCACTATTTATGTTACTGTTACGTGCAATAATGGACTTGGTATAGAGCACTGTTTGTTAGTAGACAACTTCAGTAGTAATTTTATTTAATTTTCTTTACTATTTGTATCCACCTTTCTTACTGACCATAGCATTTTGTGTTTATAGCATAGTGTATATAGTACAAAGTAGTTTCTGGAGAGTTTAATTTTATTTTGACTATGTTTAGATTTTTATATTATATTTTATATTGTTCTTGTCTTTGTGTCTCTGTGTGTCTGTGCAGGCATAGCATAAGCAGTTTCCTCTGGGATCAGTAAAGTTTTCTGATTCTGATTCTGATTAAAACATAAATTGATGAAGGCCTCAATTTCATTTAAAAACTATTTGTTTTAAAAAAAGATTAGTTACTTATAAAAATATATTTTTTTGGAAAATTATTGAAATAAACAGGCTGTACACAGTATGGCATTAAGTAACAACCACAAACATGTTTACTCAAAGATATTTTCTTGCATTCTCAACCTTTGGGATAATTACAAAGGATGATCTGTTTTCTTCCATTTGGCAGCTTTATTTATGTGTTTTATTTTTCATTGAGCCTGACTTTTACCCACTCTACTATCACCAGCTTTATTTTTTTAACAGATCACGTTTCAGTAGGTTAATTAACACACATTTTGAGAGCCTTTGTACTATGTGAAAATGACAAAATACTGATAGAAAATAATAACATTTACTTGCATGCAAATATTCCAGAAAAAGTATATATATGTACATATCTTCTTTGTTTAAGATCCTGGTGGACCGACCTTCACCATTGGGAAGTCAGTGTGGCTGTTGTGGGGGATTGTCTTCAACAATTCCGTCCCCATTGAGAACCCCAAGGGGACCACTAGTAAGATCATGGTACTGGTATGGGCCTTCTTCGCTGTCATCTTCCTGGCCAGCTACACAGCCAACCTGGCTGCCTTCATGATTCAGGAGCAGTACATTGACACTGTTTCTGGACTGAGTGACAAAAAGGTAAGTGAGGCTGGTGACTTTCTTTGACTTTTTTCTTTCAATAGTTTTTTGTTTCTGGTTCAGTTTCTACACCAATGTCAGTCTGAGGGGTGAAGCTGTCACAAGCTATAAAATCATCCCATGACTGGAAATCAAATATTCATGTCTGTGTATGAATCATGGAGACATCCTGCAAAGAGGGACGTGTGTGTGTGTGTGTGTGTGTGTGTGTGTGGAGGGGGATGTTGTAAAGTAGCAAAAAATTGAAAATATTATTTGATTGCAATAAAAAGACTGATATGCTTCATTTCATCAAAAAGTGCAGAATTTGCAAAAACCATGGCTAGTGCTGCACAATGTAGACCAATTATTACAATTGGGAGAATGCTAATACATACTGTAACTAACATGCCTTATGATAGATTAAAACTAGGGGTGGGACTCGATTAAAAAAAAAATCTAATTAATTAGAGGCTTTGTAATTAATTAACCTTGATTAATCACACAAGAAAATTTGCCCCAAAGCGCAAATGTTTTTTTTAATTTAAAAGGGTTTTAGTGGGCGACAGAATCAAATAAT
>JBBPCZ010000028.1:11877286-11909487 GCA_037974445.1 Brycinus macrolepidotus
ATCAACAGGATAATGTGATATAAGTAAAGGACACTCAGATATTTCAAGAAAGCACAAGTGTTGCATTTTACAGTGTAGAAATGGACTTAATGCACCACATTGTAAAAAGGCTATGGAAAACTGAATACAACAAAAATTAAAACTCCTTCATTTGCACCATTAAACTACAAAAACAATTGAAATAATCTAACAATTGGTAAAAAATAAATAAGTAAAATAACAATGGTATAACGGGGTAATATGTCAAGAAAAAGTTGCCACAATCAACTTATACCATAGGCATCTGATGAAAGACTTGAAAGTAGGCCGAAACATCACGTTTTTAACTAATAAAGTCAACATTTTAAGATCAAATGTAGAGGGAGACTGACATCTTTTTTGTTGTACCTCACCTATGGTTGGTAAAAACATGTTTTGGGATTTTAATGCAGTTATTTTAATGCAGCTAATTATTAATGGAGTTTATACAGTGACTATACTTGACTACACTATAAACTGTTTGTAGTCATGTCCAGGCTCTCTATAATTAGTCTAAATCTGCTTCTGATACATGCGGTTGCTCAGTGTTGTAAAAGTACTGATGATACTCAGAAAAGCATTTTGCAATGTAATTTATCATGATAATGTTATATTTCCCACTTCTTATAATAATAAAGTTATTATTAATAATAAAGTGAATTACATTAGAAAATGTCATACTTCATAATAATAAGATATAATAACGTTCTTCATGAACTGCATCAGAACCAGCATGGACAAAGTTTTCAGCGTATCAAAAGAACTGCCCCTTTGAAGTACAGCACTGTCTTGCCATGGAGAGCTGAGGGAACAAGCAAGCACTGACCCTCTACTTTGAAGCAGGCCATGCATGGAGCAAAGCCATGGCGAATGGGTTTAGATACTGATGGAGCATGGAGGTTATATGCTTGAAGAGCACAGTTTTATCTCCCTCACCCTACAGTGTCTTTAGGACGTGATGTGGAAAGCTAACATCAATTTCCCTCTCTCTCTGTTCATGGTAGGACTTAGCTTTTTCCTTATGCCCTGCTTGTGGTAGTAGAGGAGAAGAGTGTGGAGGTCAGTGGGTTGAAGGGCGGCTGAATGGGCTGGTTAACCCTCAGGGACACCCTATTTAATCAGGGCTGCTCAGGATGACGTGAGACAGGGATAGCCAAATGGCCGTACTGACCTGTAGGGCTCCTGATCATTCTGCGATGGAAGGAAAGAGTGAAATAAAAGGAAGCATAAGGTCAACGCAGAAACTGGACTCAGCAAGGTCTGCAAGGGGCAAATCCTTCAACTCCCCTTCCACAGCTGCAGTGATGGACACGAAGAGAGAGAAAGAAACAATTCAATTAGGGCAGTGCTACCTAACCTTGGTCCTGCACTCTTACACTGCAGTTACATTATGGTGGAATTTAGTTTTGCCTCCCATTGATTTCTATGGAGACAGGAGACAGCTGTGCATGGAGTATTGCGGGATCAGCAGCAGTGCGGAGAAGTATAAAAAAAGCTAAAGTGTGTGATAGTGTGGTGCATCAGGCATCCACCTCCAAATCTACGAACAAATCACTGGACAAAAGGTGGAAACTAGCAGGACTCTTTTTTTCGGTTCATATTTTAAAAAGTATTTTTTCTCACTTGCATTAGGGGGGAAAAGATTATAAAGATCTAGGGGAAAAATAATATTAGCTTTAAAAGGTGGATTTAAAGTTGATTTTGGCGGAGACAGGTCCAAAATTGTATTAAAGTAGATCCACAATACAATATAGATCAAACAAATAAATGGGAAACAAAGCTTATGTTACATTATGGTAGAGAGAGAGAGAGAGAAAGAGAGAGAGAGAGAGAGAAAGAGAGAGAGAGAGAGAGAGAGTGAGAGACAGACAGAGACAGAGAGAGAGAGAGAGAGAGAGAGAGAGATTCCTGAGGTTGAAAACCACTAAAGTAGGGGAACCTGTATCTACTCCAGAAGCCTAAACTTTTATTTAGTCTCTCAGTCCCAACACTTTGGCACACTTTGCTACACTGTGCTTGATACCTTGATACAATATGCTGACAGCAAAGAATTTTCATTAAAGAGAACTTTGCTTGGATTTTGTGCAATTCATTTTCACAAGTACTGGCTTTTTACTAAACCAAGTTTCTCCCTCACCTCCCCTTGATTTATTGTCTTACCTCAAAGAGAAAATTATATCAGCAAAAGAGGGGGAGGGGAAAGTTGGAGGCTCATGTGATAATCCATCCTCCTACACTTCTACCTTATCTCCACGTTCTGACATACGTTTTCCAGTGACAGCTTTCAAGACAACATACATAATCGGATAGTGGCAGAGAAATGTGGGCGCAGGTTTGAAGAATTAAAAGAGCTCGCGTAATCAGCATGTGAGCATGTGCATATGATAACTAGGCCGTAATGGAGTCATTTCATCAGCCTTTGCATTGACGGACAGACTGGGTGGGGCTGAAGGTGAAGGTAAGATTAATTACTATATTGTCTAGGAATTAGATCGCTTTCAGGCAAGAATCTGAACCACCAGCACCGGGGTCTAAGTGCTAGGAAGGAAGGATGACTAAGATTACATTAATTTACACTTGAGAAAGAACAGACAATCAATACATAAATCTATATCAATTATCATTTTTTAGAAGTAACTGACACACATGCTGGTTTTGAGAAGCTTAATGGCTTGGTTTGGCATTTTGACAAAGTGTGTTTCAGGCAGGCCCTGCAACAAGGGTAAAGGATATGACAAATGAAGACTGCATTCTATTACAGTCACTTGCTGCTACATTCACTAATCCATCCTCTTACAGGGGCGTCTGTTAGTTTGGTGACAACAGTATTCCAGGCATTAACTAGGCTTGCACATTATTGTTACAAATTAGTCTTTGGGGGTGGTGGTGGTGGTGAGTGGGGAGCTGCCAAATTCATCCTTTAACCCCTTAAATGCACCCCTTAAAATGACACATTTCTATTACTCATGAATATTTCAATCAGTTCGTATTGTACTCTATGCAGTTACTAATGACAAGCCTTAGGATGTAACAAGGCTGGGATTTAATTTCACCAAATACAAATCAAGATAAACTATGTCCTCTTCTACTTACTAACAAGTGGTACTGATTAGAGGTTTAGAATCCACAGTTACCACAGAATTTCATTGATGTAGGAGTGAAAAATAAACATCACACGTTACAGCTTTTGCATTTGTAATTGACAATAAAATCTGCAACTTCAAAGTGTTAAAAAGTTATTTTTGCTCCTAACACCAGAACTAGTAATTCAACCTCAGTTAGCTAATGTCTGTTAAGTGAACAGATTTGTCAGTCAATCTTACTGCATTCGTCCTTGGTCTTGTCATTCGTAAAACATAATAAACTCCGCTCCTCTTTACCACAGGAGCCTCAGAAGAAACCGCTACCCAAAGGTGTAGAAGAGCAGGCCTTTACAGTATCTGCCGTTGACCCAGGCTTCATTGGATGCCCAGAATACAGCCTTTGGCCTCTCCCTGGGCACTGGCCTGGTTCTGAATTTGCAGGCAGATGCCCTGACATCTGGGGCAGGCCATCAGCGTGTTGCACAGCGGGTGGCACATGGGTATTAAAGCCAGGCAGGGTGGAAGGTCTGTGGTGGAAGCAGATTGTGGACCATGATGGCATCTGACTCTACGCATCCATTATCCTCGGGCCGCAGATGGGCCCAGCTCCCCTAGGGAAGACCCTCTCGATTGGTCTTTCAGATGCCCAACACAAGCAGTCAAGGGCATGCAAGCGGGGAGGGTGGGGGCTAAATGAACTTCTAAGAACTAAACTGCCATTTACAAGGGCAATCAGTTGCAATGAGTAGTCTGATGATTTACAATGATGACATCCATGAAGCTCACTTAT
This sequence comes from Brycinus macrolepidotus, assembly GCA_037974445.1. Classification (NCBI taxonomy): domain Eukaryota; kingdom Metazoa; phylum Chordata; class Actinopteri; order Characiformes; family Alestidae; genus Brycinus; species Brycinus macrolepidotus. Next base: position 11,881,178 of record JBBPCZ010000028.1, read on the forward strand.
TAGCCTGATCTTTCCTTAGGTCTACCAAATTGACTTTTCGACCTGATAAATTGGTCTGCCTTTACCCTTTACTGAAACGGGCGTGCAATCAATTAACAGCAGTTTCATCAATTAACCTAAGCAGTGGCTTCAAGTAGTCATCCTAATGTGCTTGATCTAGGATGCCCTGAGATGATTTCATCTTCTTCTCTTGCATACGTTTATGCCAGGGACCACTGAGTGCATACTCATGCACACATACACACACAGTTTGATACTATCTAGCACGAAACTATGAAACAGCATTCTCTGCACATTCCTGCACTGAATAAATTAGCTCACACTCCATAAATTTTCCCAGATGTTCCAAGAGTCACCTTGTGAATGTGGCTATGGGTCCCATCATCGGATAGTAGAATGGACGAGAAAGGAGAAAGAGAGAGGGATAGGGAAAGAAGAAAAAATGAACGAATGGTGAAACAGAATCAGAATCAGAAAGGTTTATGCGCTGGATGCAAAGAGACAGAAAAAATGATCAGTGATAAGGAATCAGTGACGGGTTATGCTAACATTAAATATCTTTAAAAAGTCTGACACAGCTGCAGTGTTAGAGGGCTGAAACTACACTCAGAACGAGGCAGCTTTCACTTCAGCTAAAAATATGGACATTAAAATCCACAAATTCCCCCATTACTTACAGTTAACGAATTGCTATTACATTAGAGGCATTAAAATGATCGAAGCACAGGGCCAATGTAGCTACACAACTAATGTGGCCAATGATTCATGGGACTGGAGAGAGTTCCGCACACTGAGGCCTGTTCCAAATCCAATCACCCTATTTCTCATGCCAAACTGCCATGATAATTCACTTGGCAACAGTTGGTTACTGTTGTGTTTACCACTTGCCTTTCTCATGGAAGAAGAAAAACACTTGTTTTCAGAGTCCCAGCCGACCATGCTGCTGTAAACTCTATCTACAGAGCTGGAAAAGTAATGAAGTGACAAAGATGTGCACTTAAGATGTTTCTTAAAGCAAACATTTGAGATAAAAAACTATAGAAGACATTTTTCTCAGTAAGCTGTCATGTTTCCAACAAAAAAATTATTTAGTGGTGTACAATACAGTATTTGCTGATACATGGGGAAATGTAGTTATCATCACTGTTTATACTTACAACTGATAACAAATACAGCCTTAAAAGCCTTAAAATAAATTCATTTTTAGTTTTCTTTTTATCTAAAATGTCATGGTATTTCAAAGTTTATGATACCATGCATGCTAACAAGGTTCCCAGGGCCATTGGAAGAGAAACAGGTTCACAGCATCACAGATCCTCCACCATACTTAACAGTGGGCATGAGGTGCTTTTTCTGCACATTCATCCTTTGTTGTACACCAGACCCATCTGGAGTGCTTCTTGTCAAAAAGGTCAGTCTTAGTCTCTGACCAAAGCACATGGTTCCAGTTAAAGTCCCAGTAGTATTTAGCGACATTCACATGTTTACGTTTGTGATTGCAGGACAGAAAAGGCTTTTTCCCGGCATGCCTCCTAAAAAAACCTGTTGGCATGTAGGTAGTGTCTAATGGACTTGGTGACCCCAAGATGCCACTCTTTGCTGCAGTGAGCTTTGGAAAAATTTTTACCTACCTCACCATCCTCCTCACTGTGCGTAGTGGCAAGATGAACTTGGGTTCTCGTCCAGCTTTAGTTGTCACAGTTCCAATTGTTTTAAACTTTTTAATTGTTGCTCTGACTGTGGATATGGGCAAGTTTAGACGAGTGGCTATTTTCTTGTAGCCTTTTCCTGACTTATCAAGATCAACACACCTCTGCCTTACTTGAACGACATGTTCTCTTGTCTTTGCCATTTTGAAGAGTGGCTAAGAGAAATGGGCCTCTGTGTCACATCATATTTATACCCCAGAAACTCAGGAAGTCATGGATTACTAATTAAAAGTTCCTAGAAACTCTGATCAGTATAAATTACAAAATTTATTCAGTTACATTTATTTTATAGGAATTGTTAGGGGTGCCAATAATTGTGGCACCGGTGATTTTGTTAAAAATAATTATTTCTTAATGATGGATTTTAAAAAAATTATAAATTTACTTGAGTTAAATGTTACATTTTTTTCAGTGTTAGAATATGCCAGTGCAATAAAAAGAATTTATCGTAAGGCTTTTTACACATCTTTACCAGGGGTGCCAATAATTGTGGAGGGCACTGTATATGTTTCTGTACTTACTGACATATATTCAATAATGCACACATAAAAGGTTTGATTCCTGGTTAAGGTAAGAACGCCACTGCTACACTAATTTGGGCAAGTACTTGGACAACACTCCTAACACTACATTCACTTACTATTGAAAGCTACTTAGAATACCATGTAAAAAATTTTAAATATTGGCTAAATAAGTAGATGTTAAGACCAAGAATCGTGTTTCCGCTACGCTGATTTATGTGTGGTGGCATCGTTAATTCAGGCTTAGCACGTTGTAAACAGCAGTTTGCCACAATTAACGCAATCTAATGCACCTGAGCTCCCCGCCCTCAGCAGTCAACAAAAAAGTTTGCCCCAGTTATAACTCTGGTCAGAAATATACATAAATATAATCCTTTCCCCAAAATTGTTCAGTCCTAAGTATCGGCCACAACAAGGTGCTATGTCAATTTTAATACAGGCCCAGAAATTCCAGTGCATTCACAAAATTACTGATACATCTACATTTGGTCTGGACTTCAGACATAAAGGTAATTTCTTATGTTTTCATTATTGTAGTACACTGGAGCTTTGTCTTTGAGTCGAGAGCAGTTTGAGTTGGAAGTTGTCAGCAACAGTTTTGGGCAGCGATAATATTCTTAGCGGTGCTGCTGTCTGAGGCCACCAACTGTTCGAGAGACCTGTGGAAGAACCCCAAAACAGCCAGATTCCCAGCTGCTTTAAACCCCACTGCGGATCTAATCCACACACTGCGGGAGGCTGACCACAGCTACGGAAAGGACAGTGTGCATGTGAGTGTGTGGGTGGGTTGATTCAGGGACAAGATGGTAGTCTGATGACAGAAACCACCATCCTAAAGCTTTTCAATCCACTTACCTCCACACACACACACACACACACACACACACACACACACACACACACTCTAGTCATTACTGAGAGCTGTTCCCAGCCTCATTAAGGGAACCAGTTTCAAGGTCAAAGCACAGGAACACCCAGATACTCTCCCTCCTGGTGGGTGCTACATTGGGAAGGAACAGCCACCATGTTCCTGGTGTGTTCAGTTTAGTGACTGTAACAGTACAGTTTTTTATCTATAGCCCAAGAGCTATTGTACAAATAAACCCTTTCCAGTATTGCTTGTACTTCTATATTTGCTACTGATAAAGCTGCTCATTTAAGTTATCATTGTGGCTACTAAAATTATAATACTATAATAATAATAAAAAAAACCCTGCCATTTCTGACTCTTATACTTGTTCCCTTTAATAATGTAATTTCTTAATGCCGTTGTAGCATGACAAAAAAGATAATATTTTTTGTGTATATTTGTATGTTATTTGTATCATAAACTAATATTTTGTCATTTTTCTTTTAGGATTAATGCCCAATTTAGTCACTGAAAAGTCCCACCCACTTGAGAAAGCAAGGCCAATTATACTCCCTTAGACTCCTGGCCATGGATGCTTCGCTGAGGATGGAACTCACAGCCTCCCAGTGACAGGGCTTAGACAGCTGCGCCACTTGGGAGCCCCTTTTCAAACTACATTCTTTTCTAACAAGCATCTAGCAATCATCTTCTATTATTACTTCCATGACAGAAATCAGGGGGCTTTGGATGCTAAGCAGTTCTGAAAAATCAATAAATCAGGGCACAATTAATTATAAATATCAATGTTCAAACAATAGGTGTTTTTTATAGTAACATCCAGTAAAAGCTCTGACAATTTCTGTTTGTTACCAGAGGGGGGTCTCCCTCTCCCAAGGCCTGTTAACACTGAGTACACCGGCACTTGTTTTCATTCTCAAAAATTCAAGTTGCCCATTTCATAATGGGTGCGCGATTGACATGCCTGGCTGACATAAATGAGGCATCTACTCATGCAAACTTTATCAAGGCTTTATTAAAAAGCACACTTACAAGCTCATAGACCTTCATGTGTGAATGAGAAATTAACTTGTGTCTCTGAGTTTGAAAAATGTTAACTTTGTTGCCTCTCAGTGGATCCGTAATCCACCAAAATGACTAATAAAATGCCAAAGAACCTTCAGTGAGTTAGAAATAGCACCTGCATTTTTCAACCCTAAAAATCCTCTTGGTGAGAAAATACCTAAAACATCAAACATTAAACCAACATAATTATAAAAATACTGTTTCTGACAGAGTTGTCCTTATTTACTCTGCCACTGTCAGTCATGAAGCAAAATCTGGACCATAGCTTCAGATCACAAATTACAAATTGGAAAAGAAAACAAATGTTAAACTCCACTTTATTAGACATTATTGATAATGAAGTGATCTCAGCCATATGAATCAGTAATATGACCTCACTGGTTTGAATTCTATTTTGAATGCTTATCAGAAACTATTGTAGTGCATCCAACACTAAAGGCAGTACTTGGTGCTTCTCGAGCTCCTAATCCACATAATGATCCATTTTACTTTGCCCAGTGTGGACATACTATAGGAGTACACTTAATACCATCTACTATAGGAGTGCATTTAGTTAAACAAGACAAAGCCAAAGTCTCTGAAAGTGAGAAAGGCCCAACCTCCATACCTGTTGTCCAGTTATTAGGCAAAACACAGCTATTGCAGCCACATTTCCTATGATATTAGTATTTGAAAGAGAATATGATAGAGTGACCGGGGCAGCTGCTGATAAAGTGATGAGCGTGCATTCACGCCTTGGTTGCCCTCAAAGCTAATTATAATGACAGACAGAGATAAGATAAGGACTAAGTAATGTTTTATCATTAACCGCATTGCTGTGATATAATTTTTCTTAATCACTTGTCAGTTTCTCATGTCTAACACAATACCTGGCTAAAAAGGGCTGTACCATTTGTAGGCTGCTAATATCCCAGGCACGGACTCAATCACTCTTTCCTTCTACAGTTTCTTAGCATTGTTGTATACATGTATCACCTTACACACTGCAGCTGATGAGTCCACTTTCTGGTTACAGGACATCAGCTCTCTCTCTCTCTCTGTCTCTGTCTCTGTCTCTCTCTCTCTCTCTCTCTCTCTCTCTGTCCCCCCACAGCACAGATGGTTGACTCCTGATCATTTGTGCCATTGATTTCTCGCACAAGGCCAAATCCAGCCGGTGACACGCCCTGGAGAAATGGCCATATTAATCTAGTGCGATACATACAGCCCTGGTTCTGCTCCATAAAGTTTACATGCAGCGTTCACTCACCAGAATAAATGCATGTTAGGTTTTCAGTGTGATTTTGGACTGAAAAATGAAACTGCTTCTGTTTACATGCCTACAGTGCCATTACCATTACAACAATATACAATCTATTGATTACTGGACCATGGATGTCACTATCAAGTGTTTTTTTCCCAAATCAAGGCATTTAATCTTCAGCATCAGCCGTCAGAGTCTGATGCAGTATTTGTATTTTTGTTTATTACGGCCACACAGTGCTAACGGTGACGTTATCTGCTGCAGTAATATCACTCAGTTTTTAGTATGTACACATGTGAAACACTGAATCTTCTGTGTGACACATACGCGGAGCTGTTAAAACAGAGTTACGGCAAAAATAGACCCTCATAAAAACAAACAACGCAAGAGTATGTCATTTACTAGCCACTAAATGCTTCAGAGGGAACTGCTGAATAGCTTTAAAATATGGGACACCATGAACGTCCTAAACTTTTTTGCATACGAAAAGCCCACTGTTGTCTCAGTGGCATCTGACCAATATTTATATTTGATCGATATTCCCTTACTGTACTCCGAAAGGGCAGAATGTTTAGTACGCTGGCCTACTGAAATAAAGGTATTCGTTTTATTAATGCTGATGTATTTGTAGTCCTGTATAAATGAACATAGATTTCTCTGTAGTACAAACTCTGCAGTTGTGAGAGAAAAACTCTCTCTACCGGCAACACACTAACTCCATAGCCATGAGTAAAGTTTCTGAGTTTCCGAATCAGAAATGTCTCTCATCTGTGAAAGGACCATTGTGTCTATGTGTGGTACCCACTGCCCTTGTCATAGTCTGCGTAACCAGCCAAGAATGTGTGTGTGTGCTTTATCTACTGATGAATATTGTTCTTCAGCAAACTTGGGCATTGGAAAGGTTTTACATAAATTAAAATTGCATTCTTTTTCTTCTTCTTCTTCTTCTTCTTCTTATTATTATTATTATTTGTTATTATGTCCAAAATTATTACATTTTAGAAATGTTTATGCATCAGCATTTGTCCATGATGTCCTGGACTTTTTTATCCATGTAACTCAGAGCCTATTAGTAAAATCCGATTTTAACAAATAAAAAAAGTGTAAAACAGTCTAAAACCAGTGTGCGTTCTTCTACATACTCGCCGTTTGCTGCGGTTTCACTTGGTGTGCCACCACTCGGCCGCTACACTAGATGTTGGAACATTACTGTGAGAATTCAGCAGCATTCGGCCACAAGAGTCGTATTAGTGTGGTCAAGTACTGATGTTGGATAATTAGTTCTGGACTGAAAAATTCATTCCATATGTGGCTGTGCCATCTTATTTTACTGGAAATGCTTTTTTTATGGAGATTATACAAGATGTGTGTGCAGAACTGAAAGGTGCAGCTTAAAGTAGCTAATGTTTAGACACAGAGTGTAAGTACAGAGAAAAAGATCAGATATCAACATTGTGGCTACTCTCACAGTGTGTAGAATGTTTAGTCCAATCAATGAGAGAACCCTGGCATGCCTTTCTCTGCTTGAAAAGTAGCAGTACCACTCTGGAGTACTGTGGGAGAGCTGTGTGTCTCTAATTAGGCAGTCCTTGAGCTTCTGCCTCCTGTGGAGAGAGAAGCAAAAAAAGGCACCCTTCACCTCCAGAAAGTAGCCCACTCTAGTCCAGAGAACATGCATTAATCTCCAGGCTCGGAGACCGAGTGGAGCAGAGGGGAAAAATCCCATTATTTGTGTTGTGGGATCAAGTTGTTTTTACTTTGCCTTCTCATCCCTCTTTTCCAACTGGAGTCTGAAAATGGGCTAATAAAAGCCTGACCATGGGGAGGGAGGAACATGGAGTGTGAGAGGGGGAGAGAAAGAAAGAGAGAATGAGTATAAGGGACTTTTAGGAGTCCCCTCCCCAGTGGAAATCATTTTAAAAGGGAGCTCCATTAGAGTGTTCATCCCTCCCTATCACCGGGAAATGATCAGGTTCAAATCCCCCTACACACCTCTCAATCCAGTCACTTCCACCTTGACCTTCATCAGACACAAGACGCCACTCTCTATCCACTCTCACTCCCGTTTCCAGCCCTTATCTTACTTTAGCTTATCCACACAGGGGTCCTGTCATTTTTTGTATCACGTTCATAAGACTGCACAAGCTCCAAGTTTAGATTCATGGCGCATGGCTAGTGCTTCTTTCTCTGTTTACCCCAGCAGTCCTGTTCTGAAATCCCATGCAAGGAGATCAGCTTGATATGAACTGAAGTGAGACAGTCTTAGTCCTGACATCAGTTTTGTAGTCAAGTTTGCTCTGTAAACTCTGATTTACAGATAGGAGCATTAGATAGGAGTATCTATCTGTGACTCTGGTGTCTGAAAGAGAACAAAAACAATTAGAGGTTTAGTTTGATCTAAAACTGAATACAGCAAGACAGCATTCTTTCTGAGTATGGCTCCAACTGAACAGTTGGAGTTTTGTGTTTGAATAAAATTCTGTTAAAATCTGACCAGTTTTTGGTTTAGATAAACTGGTCATAATAGATTCAAAGCCAAGGATGCTGCTGAGTTTTGCTGCATTTCCTGGCCTTTATGTCACTGAAGCCTGTCCCATTTGAGAAATGCAACCATTTTTATTAAGAATCTGAAGGACTTACAGACCTTCAATCACCCACAATCATTATATTATATGAACTATTTAAAACATGGTGCAAACAGCTGTGAGTGGACAAAACACTGCAATACCAAAGCTGTAGGTTCTACACATAATAATTGTAAAATGTATCATTTTAACTGCAGTAGGTTTTACAGAATATGACAAAATGCAACAAATGCCTTTGTCCTGTTAAGGCGGTGATGGAGCCCTGAAGAGCCTTTGGAAAACCAGGTCTCTCCTACCTCAGACAGAGCCCTGACTTTGAGAGACAACTAATGTGTAACTAACTGGGCCTATCTTGGCAGACCTTGTGCCAACAAAAAGAGCGATTCTAACAAGCCAGATTACAGTGATACAACTTGGGAGGAAGGGAAAAGTAATAAGTAAAACTAAGGAAAAAACGCTGAAGTCAGTCAAATCTGATGTGGACAGTCAGGTCCTGGGATCAAGCTCAGATAAATATATCAATTTCTAGTTCCTACACTGTGGAGGTCAGTCAGTACATGCACTGAGAGTTGTTTAGTGGCTGTAGACCATAAACTCAAGTCTTTTATATCTGATGATACTGTTCCTTTGATAAACTGGTATTATGTCTTTATTAACTTTTGTGTCTTTTCTCCACTGTTCCCATCATTCTACTCCTTGATAATTGCATGGCACAGAAACTTAGATAGAGAATCCAAGCTCCATTGTTCCACAAATCCAGAGAACATCCCCTAACAGCCAAGGAGAGGCAGAAGTTCACAAATTTGGAGGCATAACGTGTTTCAGCTTTTGCTTAGAGAGCCCTCCTTTTGCTGATTGGGCCACAGTTCCCTAGCGTCCCATGGCCTCATTCTCCGCCTTACGTCCAACTGAACAGCCACTTCAGGAGCCCGGCTCTCTAATCAGAATGGATGGGCATGACTGCGAGTAGCCTGCTGCCATTTGTCAAAACCCTACCCTACGTTTTGACAAGCAAAATGGAAATAATCGTCTTTCCATTCCAACGTAATGAGAGGTTTGCGGGGAGACAGGGTAAGCGGTGTTGGAGGTGTGGGTGGCCAGGTTGTGGAGGACTTCAGTGCTGTATATGGGTCAGAAAAATGTGGTTGGCACAGACAGCCAAAAGCGCAGCTGCTCTTAGGCCAGACACACAGTGAAGTTTGGGACCTCACCTTCTCCACATCCATCATATTCCTGCTGAGGAAATGTACTGGGGATTATCATATTACATCCTCATGTTTGTTCAATCAGCACCTTTTTGCACATTCTGCCTCTCTGATCATCCGCTCTCCGTTTGTCTGAGAAGCCACTAATGGTTTAATTATCATTCATCACATTCTTGTTGCAGAAAACTTTCTCTGCCTGCCTGCCAAAATAGTGGCCATCTGTCTTCTCTAGACCACTGCTGGTGCCATGGAACACAATACCCAGGCATGCCAGGCACGTGCCAACACCAGAGAGAAAGGAAACACAAACATATGAGAAAAATAGGAAATTGACTCTATAAAGCCATGTAGCAAGAGTTACCTAAACGTTCTTGCTAGTGCCGGCAGCATTCTCGTTTCTCAATAAGAATGAACACAACAAACACCCCTGAAGATGGACCACAAAAAAACAGAGCAGGAACAGAGCACTTAGGCCAAGAATCAGTGCTGGTATGCCACTGTGCCTCGGGGTGTTATACTTCTAAGAGGCAAAGCAAAGAGAGCAGCCGACTCCGGTTCAAAGGGAGAATGATGAAGGTAAAGGAAACAGGGTATGTGGAAGATAGCAGGCAAGAGCTCCTTGATATTTATTCGGGAGCAGCTGTTGTGCAGCATGCAAGTTTTTCCCCCTCTGAGCATCTGCCATTGCAAATTGATTACCCTGGGGTAGGCCAGGCTGCGCCACCCGCTCCTCAATAATCGCATCTGTTGCTTTGATTAAGAGACGAACAAGCCCTGTCCACCCGGTCCTCGGCCACGCTGGGACACGGGCTCCTGCGGAAGAGGACAGGGCGGATGAAAAAATAGAGGACAAGAAGGAGGAAGTAGAAAATGAGGAGGATAATGAGAGATGTATGTAAGGAAGGCTGGTGTCTTCGGGACTGGGTAGGTTTACTCAGAGAGCTAGAGGCAGAGGCAGGGGAAGTGGACTCAAGAGAATACAAAGGCTGTAGAGTCCAGGCACGAAGTTGCCTGTTGCCTGGTTTACACTTCCCAGTAGGGCTGCAGGATATAGATAAAATCCTATATTGAGATTACATTGTTACAGTGGTTTCTCTATTTTATTTGTTTATTTTTTACATGTTATATTGATCCCGGAGAAAAATACTTGAGTCCTCTGCATTTCACCCATTCACCAAATGAAGCAGGGGTGGGCAATATGACAGGAATATAACAGTAAGGTATTAAGACATTTTCACTATACACAGTATGGGTCACACTTTATTTTGATGGCCCCCTGTGGATTATCTACAGATCCTTTAATTGTCCACAATCTCTGATGAAACTCTGGATTATCCACAGTATTAGGTTTAGGTTTAGGATTAGGAATAGACTCAAGTTTTGGGTTAAGGTTAAGGGTTAGGTTTAACAGAATCTCTCATTTCCAAACAAAGATTCAGCTACATGTAATAAATATGTAGTTGAACGTTACAGACTGAGCATCCAAATAAAGTGTTACTCATTTTTAAAAAATACTATCAAAAATTATGAGTACATAATCACTTTCACTTTTTGCAAATCAGTACTGCAAAAGCCTATGTCTTGATTAATAAACAATATATTTTGCATCTCTACTTTGTAGTTTTAGAAAGCAGATAAAGGCTCATACAAGAAATAAGCAAATATACAAGACAAGTCTAGCGGAAGTAGGTTTGGAAATAGGCCTTATGGATGAAATATAGCTGAGCTATAAAAGGTCTGCTTGGAAATAAAAAATAAAGATCATGGGAAATAAACTTATATCCCCTGGTGCCTTCTGGACTGACTTCCTATGCTATTAATACTTCTGCCTACTTGACCTTGCTCACCCTCCTACTGTACAACCATAATTCGCATTGTACTGGTTATGTTCGAGTCATATGGCTGGCCATATGGCTTGTCACAATATCTTAACTAGAAGCAACTCCACTGTCACCCCTGGGTTGCAGTGGAAAAATTTCCCCCAGTTCATGAGTGTGATTTTGCACTTCTTGTTGCAATAGCACATTCCAAAGCTTTAAATAAGTATTTACTTTTTAGAACATTTTTATCATGTTACCATAGAAATTTCAGCTTAGTGGACCGGTAAGCTGTGTAAGCCTTGGAATAAAAGTACCAGAGCAAATAATACTTTTAAACCAGAGCTCTTCTAATCCCCTGACTGTTCTTTTGTAGTAATTAGAAAGTGATACGTTCATTCCAGGCGTTCTCCGAATCCACTGGCTTGTCTTTGCCAAAAATGGCTCCTATGATCAAATTTGCTGATCCCCCCGCCCCCACTAATTTTAAATAAACATTATATTACCCCACAGTTTCATCTGTTCACAGAGCTGTGGAGTATTCCTCTAATTGTGGAGAAGAATCCAAATGTCTCACAGTTCTACAGTCTCACCCAAGGCCTTATTGATTTAGTGGAATTAATTAACATCCGCTCCCTAACACTCAAGTTTTCTCAAGAGAAAGAAACATTGAAAAACAGGCAAAGAAAGGAAGTTAGAATCTGTTGTTTACCATTGACATCAGAGGATTAGAAACTCACACCCCAGTGAAGGCTAATTCAGTTAAACCCTTGATTAGCTTTAAGGAAATGGGTCCTGGAAGTGGAGATGCACATTGGCTCCAGTTGACATAACTCATTTTGGGGTTCCCAGCTGAGCTGTGAAAGTGCACTAATGGGACAAAGCAGATGTCCAAGATTTTAAAACTTCACCTAACCTCATAAGAAAACAGGTATTCACATTTTACAGGCACAAAAGGACATGTATAGACAAGCATTTTTTATGTTAATTAGATGCACGTGAAAGCAAAGTCTTGTGTTACCATCTCAAAGTCTCCATGTCTGGTCCTGGGAGACCTACCATCCAGACACTTTAGTTCCCATCCTAATCCAGTTATTTAAGGCCTTCAGGGGCATCTGAGCCAAGTGTTGTATAAGAATCAGATGTGACTAAACTAAACTCCCCAGGACCAAGGATGGGCAATGAGCTGAAAACAGTGGGATAATGTAAGCCATTCCTTATTAGGGGTTCTTCTCTGTACTTGTGTTCTCGTGGACTCACCACTGACTCATGAAATGCCATCAGTCATGGCCTAAGTACTGTTCCAATTCAAAGTTCGCATCTAGCCAAGTCCAGATTAAATGCCCAGAAGTGTCCTTGATTCTTGGGTTTTATCAAGGATGCATCACAAAGTGGGGATTTGGGTAGTCAACTTTTCCAGACTGCATTTCATACAAAGTGGCAGCGATGAAATATCACTGTTCTTCTGTCACCAAATGGTTTTGTGATTTCCAGTCATTATTCCTTTTGTAGACACACACTGCAAATATATAATTTTTTATTGTTATTTTAATTAACACACGTGTAATGAAAACAATAGCAGGCAGTTTGGCATATTATATGTTATTTTACTGTAAATGTCAGATACAGCAAGGATAAAGGTAAAATACAGGAATTCTGAGCTGTGAGGTCAGCAAGAACCCTTCTGTACCAAATGCACACTGAGTGCACTACATCGTCCCGAGTCGAACTTGCTACGTCCGATCTCCTAAGAACGCGAGTCCAAACTTGATGTATTCAACACTAAGAAATAGCCATAATGTTTATTTAATGTAGTTGGCCATCCCTGGATTAGACAATCAATTAGATAATTACCTTCTACCCTCTAACAGTCTATATATATTTTGAAGTTCCTTTTCTGAATTTCATTAGTTAACGTTTCTTGGCACAGTCAAAATGCCAAATTGAACATTAATGCACTATAATGGTTTTCGTATGAAGAGTTATAAATCAAACATTTTTTGAGGTCATCACAAGGTTCATGTGTTCTAAATAATAACTTACGCTTCACTGAGTGATGGCAATGCTCCTTGGCTCAGTGGCAAAGCTGCACTACATTAAAAGCATTGAAAGGATCAAGAAAAGAAGTCATAGTGAGGCAAGATCTGTTATTCAATTATGACTGATTACTTGATTAAAACAATTTTATTTTCCCTTCTCAAAGGACTGGTAAAATGAAAAGAGCTCAAAGTCTCCAGCAGTTTTTAAAATAGTATTATAGTTTCCAATCCTTTTTATCTGTATACTTTTTTTTTTTTTTTAGTACTTTATTTTATTGCAAGAATTAAGTCTCTTTTATTTAACCTTTAAACATGCTTAGTGATTAATCATCAAAATAATTGGTAGACTACTTGACTACTACTATAATTAACAGGAACAGTCCTAATCAAGGGTCATTTAAACCCTCGATACTTCTCTACCAGGACTATGAACAATCATTCCATTTTTCTGCTGATATTTTATCTGCATTCCTTGAACCTACACATGTATATTGGATTACTGTGACTGGGATGCTGAGAGGAAGGTCGAGTGTTTTCATTTTTCCTGTGATACTAGCCAGATTTCATTTCGTACCTTGAGAGACCGAGACAGATAACTAACAAAATATTGATCCGGTGTAATTCAAAGAATGACTTTGAGGGGGAAGGAGGGGGAGTAAGTGAGAGAGTGTGTAGGGGTGAGGGATATGTGTTGCATGGCAGGGAAATTACCTCTCGAGCTGACTGGAGGGAAATGTGATGGCTATAAAAAAGTTACTTTCACTCTGCTTTGCTGAAAGACCTTTTCTCAACTTTTCATATAACGCAATAAACAAGATGCCGCTGTCGCCAAAGCCAAAATGAACATTTAATCTGCTGGAAATGAGCCCCCTTCAAGACCACTCCCCTTCTTGAACACTGCAGCACCATAGTACTCTTGGCTTAGTGGAGGACTTGTTTATATAGGATTTGACAAAATTTGTTTTGTTGGCCTAACACATCACCTAGCCTGTGTGCTGCATACTGCTTCTGTTAAAACCCATAGGTTCACTTTAGTGCATACTAGGGAGAAAAAAATAAATAACTTGAGACTACATTCTAGTGCAAGGAGATATAGACAAAATTCAATACTAAGAAATTATCCAAATACATGTTTCGTTCTGTTTTCCTAAAAGGAAAAACAACTATAAACATTAACCAGTGTGGGACAAGGAGGTGGAGCAGCCTCACAGGTCCGCCGGACTGAGCACGGGGCCAGGTGAGCAGCCTTAAGAGAGGAGCCTGGACTCTTTAAAAACACGGGCTCTCCGGTACAGTAGGGAGAGCGGCCAAAGGACAGGGAGAATGGTCAGAGACTGCAGAGAACGAGTGAGAGAAAAGTAGAGAGGGGAGCCCGTGGCTTATTTCAGTTTTAATTATGCTTATGGAACTGTTAATGTCTTTTGGTTAAATAAAACCCAGTTGTGCACCCGCACTGGTGTCTCTGTGTTCCTGGATGTGGGTTTAGGCCTCCCAGCCTGTGGGCGTCGGCCGTTCCTCAGGCCGTGTATCAAACCAGCCAGGAATATTTTTAGTCTTTATGTATTTTGAATGGTTCTTTCAACTCCTCAAACATTAAACACATTAGGCAAATATGTTTGGGTTTAAATAATTATATGCAATCATGTGTGTCATCTAGTTAGAACAGTCCGATTTAAGTTAGGGGTGGGCAACATGATAATATTTTATGGTAACCTGGATAAACTGTGTTTAAAATACACAGCATAAAGTACACTGGCCAACTGCAAGTTTCATTACGAACAGAACATAATTAGTCCTGTTTAATAGAATGAGTGTATACCTGAAGTAATAGAATAGTGCAGTGAAGTAAAAAGTTTGGGCTGTTAAAATGTTGAACAATAAACACTGAATCATGAATCATAAAAAAGTAATTTGAAAACAGTTTAAACATGGTACTCCTGATTATTTTTGTCTGCACCAACTTTTCAAACCTCAGAAAAATGAAATATTGTGATTCACAGTGTGAACATGTCTAAGTGTGTATTTCTCTTGCAAAATACATACATACATAATTTTTTGGGAGGTTGGGGTGGGGGGGGGGGGGCTGACTGACAGCAATACGCCAACGCTGACCAATGTTGACACACTATAAGATTTGTCAGCAAATCCATAGTTATGTATGTAAAAAAGTCACTAGAGAACATCTGCTTCAAGGAAAGGGGAATCATCAGGCCGGAAGTGTTTCATTATGTTGCTGAAGGACAGCATGCTTTCTGTTTTAGCTTCCTCAAGTTGACCTTTTTTTCTAGCACAAAGACAGTACAAAATACAATACGTTCAGCATTTTCATCAGTTCATGTCACTTACCCATCCTTGACACACCAGAACAACCTTCATTCATTCTTTTTCTGAGCTGCTTGTGTCAACCAGGGTCCGGGAGCCTATCACAGTACTCACAGGGCAAAAGGCAGAGAGGGTTGCCAGTCCATCGCAGGACACACAAATCGGCACATAAAGGCCATTCAGCATCTCTAGTTTTCCTGACATACATATACATACATATAGTTGGACTGTGGGAGGAAAACAAAGCTCCCAATAGAAGCCCACAGAGACATAGAAAAAATGTGCAAACGCCATGTAGAAAGGACCCAGGCCACCCTGGTTAGGAATCAAAAACAGGATATTCTTGAGAGTCTCACTTCTTGAGTGAGGAAACAGCACTAACTGCAGCACTCTGCTCTCCAAAAGCAACATGGAAATCTGAGAAAAATAGTCATCAGGCATACCAGTGGGATCAGGCCAAAACTATTGCAAAATAGCACTGCAGAATGTATTCTTTGGCCTGCAATAATGAAATCACAGAAGGCTCCAATACGATTTTCAGAAACTTCTAGAATTTTTTAAGCACACGTATAAATTTTAGACTAAAAATTGTGCGTGTGATGAGTGTGATGACAACGAGAGACCAGAGATCAGTGACGAAAGTCCAGAAGATGAGGAAGCCGGCGATGTGTAACCAGGAGACTTAAAATCATACCACACCGCTCCCACAATGAAAAAACACAATATTGTTATACTGAAATATCCCAGCAGTATTTCTATGGCATGTTAAAATAATACATGCAAATACAGAAAAAATATTACTTTGTGAGATTTTTTATAACAAAAACTAATTGCTATAATAAAATCTAACACTCCCATGAGGGTATTAGATTTATGCAAACCTCTGTATTTTTTATGATGATGCTGTGATATAACAGTCAAAGCACAGCTGTTACCATTCATCAGCAATGTTGGGTAATTACATATGTTCAAAATCATAAAACAATGTTCTTATGCCACAGAGCACAACTTCAACTCATGCATATGAATATCACACACCATTACATTCATTGCAACAGTGATGGCTATCTTCTCCAGTCACACACTGAAGGCGACTCATTAGAGTGTGTAATTTATGGAAAGCAGTACTTTACTTATGATGAAAAGCTTGTGCGGCTGAAATAAGGTTTGTGCTGATAAACAAAATGTCATTGTTTATCTGCACTAAAGACAAAAAGAAATCATTTCCAATTAAAATGTGCAAAGTTTCACAAAAGTGACCTATTTGTTTTTCTACTGGACACAGGCAAACAAACAATTCTGTATATTGAAGCCGCAATCAGATATTTTAGAGCAGTCTGAATAACAATGAACAAAATGAAGTGAAACAAATGTCAATAAATATCTGGTGTGGGAATAAAAACCTAGGCAGTCTGGAAAATGGAAATGGAAAAGAATCTAAAATTGTAACTATTAAGAATCCTGGGAATACACAGATTAGCCACAACATTAAAACCACTGACAGGTGAACTCGATAACATTGTCTCGATGGCACCTGTCCAGGGTGGGATATATTAGGCAGGAAGTGAACAGTCAGTTCTTGAAGCTGATGATTTGGAAGCAGGAAAAATGTTCAAGGACAAGGATCTGAGTCATTTTGACAAGGTTAAAGTTGTGATGGCTAGGTGACTGGGTGAAAGCATCTCCAAAGGTCTTACAGGGTATTCCTGGCATGCAGTGGTTAATACCTACCAAAAGTGGACCAAGGGTGGACAACCAGCAACAGGGTCATGACCCTGTCAAGCTCATCGATGTGCATAGGCTGGCAAAGGCTAGCTCATTTGGTCCAAACCCATGGAAAAGCCACTGTAGCACAAAAAGCTGAAAAGGTGTTGGCTGTGTTACAAAGGTGTCAGAATACATAGCTGCAGACCAGTCAGAGTGCCCATGTTGACCTCTATCCAGTGCTGAAAACCTGTGCTATGGATACATGACCATCAGAACTGGACCGTGGAGCAATAGAAGAATGTGGCCTCGTCTAATCACAGCTTCTTTTACATCTTGTGGATGGCTGGGTGCGCATGGGTCACTTACCTGGAGAAGAAACTGCATCAGGATGCAACATGGGGAGAAGGCAAGCAAGCAAAGGAACTGTGATGTGCTCTGAAATGTTCTGCTGGAAAACCTTGGGTCCTGGAACTCATGTTGATGTTACTTTGACACGTACCACCTACCTAAACACTGTTGCAGACCAAGTACTCCCCTTCATGGAAACGGTATTCTCTAATGACAGTGGCTTCTTTCAGGATAATGCTCACAGTCACACTGTAAAAACCGTTTGGTAATGGTTTGAGGAACTTTGACTTGGAGCACCTTGTAGAGTATCTGTGGAATATGCTGGACTAACAAATCCAATCCATGGAGGCCCCAACTCACAACTTACAGGACTTAAAAAGGATCTGTTGCTAACGTCTTGGTGCCAGATACCACAGCACACCTTCAGAGGTCTTAGGGAGTCTATGCCTCAAGGGGTCAGAGTTGTTTTGTGGCACAAGGGGGCCTACACAATATTAGGAATGTGATTTTAATGGCTCATCCGAGCATAATAATTTCTTTATAAATGTCTAATTATGGTTAAAAAAAAAAAGATACTTAAATCTCTCATATGCCTTAGCTATCCAACTTTAATCTCTTTCATCTTATTGACCTGGTACCAGCAAAACTACTCACAGCTGAAAATGAGTCTAACATGTCTGCAATAGGCCTGTTCCAACCATGATCTAATCATCAGATTTCATTTATTATTTGGTTATATGATTATGTGAGCTGACTGCAATCATTTTCCAGAGCATTTAGATTTCGCAATTTAATGCATTTTTGTCAGCTGAAGTGAGTCAAATGTAGTCAATCAGCAGGGGGTTCATAGCAACATTTTTTTTTATTTTTCCTGACAAATGTCACCCTAAATCAGAAGGAGCAAGAACAGTGATTGTGTGAGTCAAATACCTTAATCTTTGTCAAATAAAAGAACATCATAAAGGTACAGTGCATTAAAAGTTGTGGCTGTACTATACTCTCATCTTTAAGGTGGCCATGAAACTCAAGCTACTCCAGTAATATAGAAAGAAACTGTGATTTTGTCTATATGACATACTCTTGTAAATAAAACTACTGGCTAAATGAGACCAGTTTTACTGGGCTAAATATACTCACACAAAACCAAAAAAATTAGGAAAGTTTATTCACACGGGACTGTCTCCAGGCTGCATTGGTGCATCCCTTTTAGGCTTCCATCTGCTGGTTTTCAGCTGTGGTTCATCAGCAAACAAGCAGTTGGTTTCCTTGGTCCACCCCTTGCTGGCACATGCTGGCTAGGTCCATAACAAAAGTGCTGAAACTGGGAGTGTGTGGGCAGTTCAGTACCTTGCAGAGCAGGTGGGAGGGCTGGGCATTTCAGATATAATTTTTCTCCCATGACAATGGAGTCTGTCACCACAATCCATCACTCCTTGAGGTGACTCAGGATGGCATTCAGAACCCATTGTAGATGGAATATGCCCTCCGTTCAATCCAATCACATCATCCAGATACTGCTTAAACTTCTCAGTACAATGTACATCAACCTCTGAAAGGTGGAGGGGCTCAATGTGAGCTGAAAGGAAGGAAGCGGTGATGCCAGTGTCTACTAGGGGTGGAAAAGGCAGTCTTGTGTTTGGCCTCAGGGGCAGCTGCCAAATGACAAAACTTTGTCATTTTGGGCATTTTGATGTCATGTTGGATGATGTGGGTGTGCCCAAGGTCTGAGGGGAAGACATCAGTGTATTGATCTGTCAGTTCCATGAGTTCTTGTCATTGCCATTGTGAAAGGTCCTCGCTAAACTGCATGGTGGCCCTGGACAATGGCTTTTTGAGCTCTGTGAAAGCTGACAGCATGTGTTAAGCCTCATTCTACTTGGAAAGGTGTGACCTGGTCCATGGGGAGATCATTGGGTATAATCCATGAGGGCCAGGGTGTACTCATGAACCTAGGTGCTCAAAGGACACCCCGATGATGGGCAGGTGAATGAGGGGTGCATGTGGTGGCTTCCTAGACTTCCACATTTTGTCTGTTTCTACCTTTAAACCTTCTACTCTAAAAACATGGTACAAGATTGTTTATCTTGAAAATGTCAAGTATAATAATTTTCCCATATTGCCCACCTCCACTCTACCTATAGCCAGTAAAGAGCAGGAAATGTGGCCATAGTATTTTTAATTATTTTTTATGGTACTGGCTAATTTAAGTTTTAAAATTGAATCATTAATTAAATAATTGTATGACAATTAACTGCCACATAAAATGTTGCGATTATGACAGGCTTTGTCCAAAATCTCTTTCCCTCTGTAAGCAGTGAATTTGGCAGTGATGCAGTACTGCAGCAAGCCAATAAGAACAAACAAATGAGAGAACAATAGGCAAATCCCTGTGTGTAATCAAGAGTGTGTTCAGGTTAACAAACAGACTGTCCAGCTCACTGACCTCATCTTCTGCTCCTCACTGTTCAGTTGTAAAGGCTCAAAAGATGCAGGATGAAAAGCTGCCTCTACTCACACACTTTAAAGAGTTAGCCAAAACACACACACACACAAAACACACAAAGATGATGTTGACTAAGTGATCAATAATGTACACATTTTAACGTTATAGGAACAACACAGTGTGACCATTTAGGTCCTTCTATGAACTTAAAATGAGCCAAAGAGATACTGTGTTCATCTTTTCAATAGTCTGACATAGGAAAACTTGATACACACCAAAAAGGCCCTTTTAAATCTAGTCAGCTTGTTGCCTATTTATGAAGCCAATTGCTTGTTCTTGCAGAACTCACAAATTCTCTCAGCACACCAGACATCTGCTAGGACCTCTGAACTGTAGGTCTATACTCCACTGTGGGCTCTTTTGAGAGTGTGGAAAACTGCATAAAAAATGTTTTGATCATCTCAACCATCAGAGCACAGAAAATGCAGGACACTTAGTACACTCAGCCAGTAACCAGTCAAGTACCTTCATGGCCTTGGTTCATGTCTTTATTAGATGAGGCTGGAGACTGGCTGTGGAACAAGGCCATTTATACGATCAGTGTGAGGAAGCACCGTATGCCATAAAAATATGAAGCAGCGTTCTGGGAACTATAACCAAATTGCAGTCAAAGTTTGTGACTGCATTGCAAAATATTCTCTCCAAAAGCTCAGACTTTTTAAGTGAGCCCCTAAGCAATTATGTGCTGAAAGTGATTGTGTAATTAAATATAAATGCATACTTTGGTATAATTAGAAAGTTTTCTCTTATTCAGTTTCAGTTTATCAGGCAAGTCAGGTTTGGTGTCTGAAGTTTTGCTTCTTTAGATTTGTAATGGAGCTGCGAAGCTTAAAAAATGAAGAAAGGTAAAGACAAAATTCAGACTTCAAAATATTACCACTGTCTATATGAATCCAGTTAATTTAAGGTGCACCCATTGCTGACACGGCTATTTAACTGAACACAGCTTGTATAGAAAAGTACTGAGAGTAGAATGGGATGCTCTGAAGAAGCCACACATTGTCACTATGTCCTTTGCCAAGCGTCAGCTAGAGGAATATTCCTCTCCTCCAGCACTGGCCTGTGGAGCTGTAAAATTGTGTTTTCTGGAGTGATGGAGGTATAAACTGAAGTGACTTTTGTGATCCAGAACTAATCATCCAACATCAGTGCCTGACCTCATTAATGCTCTTGTGATTGCAATCAAATCAATTTCCTCCAGGATCTTGTGACTGCAAAGCATAAGTAGTTTCATCTCTGATAAATAATGTTTTCTGATTCTGATTCCAAAATCCTTCAACATCTAGTACAAAGGATTCCTGAAGAGTAGAAGCTGTTACTGCAGCAAAGTTGGGACAAACACCCTGTTAGCATCCTTCATTTGAGAAGAAATTTTGCATGAGCATGCGTCTACAAACACAACCAGAGATGCGTCTACAAACTTTTGGACATGGTTAAACAGTATATGATACAGTTTCAAAAACTGCACGTTATTTAGCAACAACAATTTCTAACACTTTCTATACACTTTGCACAAGCCTAATTGATGCGGTAAATGCTCGTAACTCAAGTGCAAAACCAGACAAGCAAAATTCAGACACCAATAATGTATCAGTTGATCAAATACATCTTGGGAAAGGGGGAAATTTGAACTATCACTTTAACACAGAATACTTTTGCCCCCATTCCAAATGCCTCCACAAAATGCCTCCTCTTTCAGCTGCTTTCTTAGTGTGAAACCTATAAACACCCTGCCACTTGCTCATCTACTGTCACTAGTGTCTGACCGGACAGTTTTCAGTCTAGTGGAGTAATAATACATTCTAACAAGCTTACCCTGTTGGAGAGAGAGAAGCAGCATGCTGAGAACAGTTCTCACTCCTCTGTTCCCTTTATAAACTTTCTCTTTCTCTTTCTCTCTCACATTGTTTACTTAGATGTCCGTGGTCAAAGGCAGACAAATGATTTTAATTGGGTCAGGGCTTAGAGGGGAACCAAATGGCCTGCATCTGAGTGACACGAAGGTGTAACATTTAAGACTTCATACCTCTGGAGGCCTGTGGGATACAGACGGCTGAGGAGACTGAAAGGTCACCGGATTAAACCACAATATGAGTGTGTGAAAGGGCTTTGTTGCAGAGAGAACACACAGAAATAAAGGACTTTCAAACTCCTACTAACAACTGAGAAGGAAAGGCTGGGAAAAAAAGAAAAGGAGGAAAGGAGAGGAGATGCTAGTATTTTTTTTATCACATAATAGATGTGTTAGAAGCCTGGAGCTATCACTGTCATATTATTGAAAAGTAATTACATTTATACTATACATTTATAATTGATTTACAATCTGCATTGACAAGAGTCTGCGCGTCTCATTTTTCTTCCCTTTGTTCTGATTTCAAACAATGACAAAAACATGGTAAAACATAAAAAAAACATATATATGCTCACAGGCTGTGATCAAAGGGGTCCAAGCAAAACACAGTCCACAAGGTCAACAGTAAAAAGTACACTTGTTTTTTTATTTAAAACCTTGTATTTCACAGACAAGCATTCCACAACCATACTCCACATTTCATAAAAAGTGTTTGCTTTCTTTTCAGATGTGAGGTTTGAACCAGGAACCATCTTCTTAGCAGACAAGCGATGAGCAAAATGAAGAAAGATGTTTCTCTCTAAGTCTTACAGTTCAGGAATTCTGGACACAAACACAAACAGCTTCACTGTAGCATCACTGTCAGGCCTGTGTGGTTCCCTTAGAGTCCCATTGCAGTGGTAGGTTTACGGCACCTTTCATCCAAATTTGGCATTTCTATGACTTACAGTTTTTGCTCCCCATGCGGTTTTAGTGAAGAATGAGAATAATAATTATTATTATTATAAGAAGAAGAAGGAGAAGAAGAAGAAAAATTTGTTATCCAAACAAGTTCAATAGGGTTCTAGCACATTTGGTACATGAACCCCAAAATACCTTCTCTACTGTATATAAATAAAAATCTAGTCATTAAAAGTTCTTTCAACACAATTCAGAAAAGTGAAAAATAATACATATAAAATGACTTCATTGCAACTTTTATTTTCTCCAGAATTAATGCAAACTTAAAGATTCTTATAGATGAGGTCAGTTATCTATGGAGGCAGTCTGAATCTTGAGAGACTAGAGGGGGGGGACAAACAGTCCCCTTACTCTAAGTCAGCTGCACAAGAGAAGGGATAGGCCTCTAAAGTTGTGTGTCATTTTGTAGTCAACATCTTGCCCATGAACTCTGGGTCTAAGCACTTTTTCTCTATGAGAAAAATTAATGGTGTTTTCGAAAATTACCTGTCACTTCTGTGGTAAACAAAAATGTTGCAAACCTGACACATTTTATCATGTGTATATTTTCCTCTCTAGTGTCACTGGAGGCTCTAAATTATGAGGATGTTTAGCAGCTGAAATGTAAATAATGCTACATACAGTTTATGCTTGACAGCTCTTCTCCTTCTGCAAAGAAGAGTGGGCCAAAATTCACAGCAATGGCTGGCCTCCAGTTAAAGGAAGCATTTGGCTGGAGTTACTGCACAGCAAGTTATTAGGTTTAAGGGGGGGATTATTTTTTGTGATATAGGTATTGCAAAACTTTTTTCCTCCAATAAATGAAATGATTGTTTAAAAATGACATTTTATGTTTCCTCAAGTTCTCTGTGTCTTGTTTTATTATATCTTTATTTTGTATAAAGATTTCTGGGGTTCTTTCTACGTGAAGTTTCCACATGGGTTTCCACCAGGTACTCCAGTTTCCTCCAACGGTCCAAAGACATATTCATCGGGTGGATTGGAGGGGCTAAAATGTGTTTGTGTGTTTGCCCTATTATGGACTGGTGGCCTGTCCAGCATGTTTCTCTGTCTTTTGACTGGCAGCTGGTGGCCTGGTGGTTAGGGAGTTGCCCCTGCAATCAGAAGGTCGCGGGTTCGAATCCCAGGACTGCCAGTGGCACCACCGAGGTACCGTTGAGTAAGGTACTGTCCCCACACACTGGTCCCCGAGTGCTGTGTTGCTGGCTGCCCACTGCTTCACTTGTTGAATGGGTTAAATGCAGAAAAACCCTTAGTAAAATCTGATTTCAACAAATAAAAATGGTCTAAAACCGGTGTTTACTTTCCTAAATGCTCGCTGTTTGCTGCACTTTTGCGCTGCCACTCAGCCGCTCGGCCACTTGGTTGCTCCCTGGACCCCCCTACCCCCCCACCCCTCTACGGGTTTCCCCCCCCCCATTTGTGAGCAGAAAGTTCTCCCGGGTTTAAAGATCTTGTGCTTTTTTCCATTTGTTTCTAAGACTTAAAATAAAAGAATTTTTTTTTTGCTCTTTATGTTCATTTACATGTGACGTCATTTTTAAAACCCCAGTTGTGGCTACTATTATTACATGTTACATTATTACAATAACTTTGGTTCTACATGATCTAGGAACACCAAACAAAGTTCAGCATGACGTCTGACAACTTGAGCATCAACACAAACAGGGGAACTTCCATATAAGTAGTTGTTTGGCCATATGACGATGATTTACCATTTGTTGCACTGCTGGCACGGATCCATGCTGCTTGTGTTCTAAGGGTTAACTTCAAGATGGTTACTACTGCATTTAGTAGTAGCAATGTACTTTTCTCTATTTTTAGAGATAACAGTATGTTATTGATTATTTACTGCTGTAATATTTGAAAGTCGACCAATTTATGTTTAAATGCTGGAATAAATCAAGACAGATATGCAAGATACACTACAGTGGCTGTTTGGCTTTAGCTTAAGACATCCAGCTTAAAACTGCTGGACAAGAACAAAGACCTTGAAAGGTACTTTAAAAGTTTGCTTCAAAATTCATTAATTCAGACACACGTATGTGGGAGGATCTGGGGAATTTTTCATACCAGATCACTCAAGGAAGGCAAATGGAGAGAAGGATTTAATTCTTTTTTTCCTCAGTTCTTTCCAGAGTGACTTTGGTCACTTAGTAGAGTGATGAGCCATTCCTGGTGGCCTAACAACAGTGGGTTGGCAAGCTATTAGAGGAATAAGGCGCCGGATTTATGGGTGCGAACGCATGACTGTCGCTGGCACAGTAAAAGACATGTTATGGATTAGTGTTTCCCTGAGGGAGGTGTCAGAGAGCAGAAGGAGCCATGTCTGAGAAATGTGAGTTACAGAACTGCACAAGAGCAAAAGATAAGCACCGGCAGAGTGGCTGTGGAGAGGATAACACTGATAACTTTTATGCATATGTTATACATACACTCTCAAGAACCAAGTGGAACCATATTTTTCAAGACTTAGTCTTGTTCAATCTAATCTCCATATTCTGATTTTTTAACATATGATTTATTAACACACACAATAATTCTTCATGTTTAGTAGAAGTGCAAAAAATTAACTCATCAAAACGCACTCTCAATAGAAGTCACTAGGCAATCGCTGCAGCATCCCCTGTTGTGTTTCTATCAACATTTTTTCTGTTCTTTTCTAACAGGGAAGTCATGATATGTGGTAATTAATCAAGCAAATAGAAATTAGGTTGAAAAACACAGAAGTATTCCTTTGAACGCCCCAAACCACTCTTTCTCTAATTGGCTATAGATTAGTGAGCATGTACACTAATTAGGCTACAACGATGTTAGTGGAGCCTGCAAGGGTTTTTTTTTTCAGGAGCCTATTTTGGTGAAATAAAGCTGTTTTTAAATCCACAAAACAGACCGCTAAATGCTGTTATCTCAGCTATACCTGGCCACATTAGAAGTGATTTAGCCCGAGTGTCCAACAGTGGCCCTGGGATTTGAAACAGAGTGGCGATTCGAACCACCGTCACAGGGTTGGAAGCCATGAGAGAAGGACAGACGTAAATCAGTGCAGGATGGAGGGCAGGAGAAGGAAAACGAAGAGGCCAAAGAGAAGCTTTGGCAGACAAACTCACACATTACGGCTGTAAATAGTGACAGTAAAACTAGACCTCAGCAAGCTCTCAGCAAATCAAACGAGATTACAGAGGCTGCAAGGGCGCTGTTTGTCCATGCACATAAACTTGTAGGCCACAATTGTAGTTTTGGCAGAGAGGCTGTGAAAGGGCTGGTGACAGAGCAGAAAAGCAGATGCTACATAGACACTGCTGCCAACAACAAGAATGATGACCAAGAGAAAATATGTAACATGGTCATTCCCCCAAGATTTTCAGAGATATGTATTACGCTAAATCTGATCTTATCCCTGACACAAGTTTCAGCATTTGGTCTCTATTCCAAAGTCATTAGTCATTGTCTGAAGCTTAGTTCATTTATCTTTCTGAATCGCTTTAAAAAATAATAATTGGATATAAGATCTGTTTACAAATGTCAGTTGCACATTTAAAGTAAACTGAAAAATCTTTCTAAAACAGTTTCACATCCCTAGTCCTGGAGGCCCCACATTTAGGTAGAGAACAGTAGAGAAAGCACTAAAATATGCTGGGCAAGGGGGTCTCCAGGACTAGGGTTGGGAAACAGTGCTATAAATGAACAGAATGTATTGATTTTATTGTGCTGCTTTTCTTTTAATGCAAAAGGGTATAATACAATTAAAGAATGATGATGATGTTGATGATGACAATGATGACGATGATGATGATAATAATCATCATCATCATCATCATCATTTAGTTTCGCTTTCAGGTAAGATTCTGCAAATATTTGGTCCTTATTAGGCCTGTTAGTGTCAATTCTATTTGTAATCAAGTAATCTGTGGAAACTGATTATTTTGATGATTAACTTTTTAAAGACTAAACAATAGACTGAGAGTTGGAATTGAACTATGCATACAACATCTAAAACACTGTCATTTGTAAAAGGAACTTAATGCAAAAAAAATTAAAATGCATGTGTAAATAGACTTGTGCATGAACTGAAAAATCTACCAAAAAAAATCAAATTAACATAATTTTCCCTCCTTAGCTCAACTTAATCAGCCAAGACATGTTTAGTATTTGAAGTTTGCCTTTTAGATTTGCACTGGAGCTATGAGGCTAACGTAGCTAACAAGTAAAAGAACTCAAAATCTTTCTGGGTGACAAAGACTTCTATTATAATAGTCCTGTAGCTTTACTGCAAGTCTAAAGAAGCAAACCTCGCAAACCTCATCAGCTGCGTTGGGAGAAAACTGGGTTTAATTGGAATTAATTTTTGGCAATTGGTAAGATATTAAACAAAAACATGCATCAACCAAAGTGGAAGGAAATTACAGTAAAGACCAAAACTGGAAGAAAATGAGGAGTGTATAGCATCTTGAATTCTTCTACGCTTTACGTCTACACTTACATAAACCCAATTAAATGACTTCACAAAGTTCTGTGCTTTTCCAGGCAATACGTCTGGCTAGAAGTGCAATATTGCATCTCAGAGCTTGTACACAGACTGCTTGTGCTTTCTTCTGGAGAAGAGGCTGGAGAAATGAAAAAAATCATTGTGTTTACAAAGCATGCCAGTCTATTGAACTGTTCCTGAACTAATGTTTGCCTCAAGGGTATCCCTCACACTGGCAGCCAAAAGACTGGCCTTGGCAAGGCTCCTGGAGCGCTATCAAATGATGAAAGTAAGAGGGTCCCCTCAACATCAGCTTAATCAACTGCTTTATTAATAAAAAAAACCTTGGAGAGTAATGAGCTTTGAAGGAGGAGTCACCTGGAGAGAAGATCCTCAACCTTGAGGAGAGCGAGGAGAGCAGGAGCTCATTGGACTGTTATGGGTAAGAGTGAGAAACCAGCAGTTCACTCACTGCCTGTCAGTCCACTGCCAGATGTGAGGGAGCCTAGAGGCCTTATTGATAAGTCATTTAGGTGAGACGAATTGGAGTCCCAGAGTTGGTGTTAATAACACAGTCACAGGGGGAGTGCTGTGGGTGGGGTTTTGGGTGACACTCGGCACACAGAGACTGATTATGTGTGACAGATGATGTCTGTTATCATTTTATACCCTGACAACGGCTGTGTGACCTACAGGAAGGTGAAAGGATCAAAATAAACTGGGGCGGAGCGTGAGTTTGGGGTGATCTATGTTCTATAAAGGTTACACTATAACAGCAAAATATAATTTTTTTTTTTTTAATTTAAGCAATATCGACAGCTAACAAAGCCTTAATTAACTGAAATATGTCATTTAAGGGATACATTTGAGACTATGGCTCAAAATATACAAAATCTAAATCAGTAATACACTATATGGACAAAAGTACAGGGAAACACCTCTTAATTATTAATTCGGGTGGCCACTTACTTCCAGTGAAGGGCAACCTTAATGCTTCATACCAAGAGATTTTGGACAACGTCATGCTTCCAACTTTGTGGACAGAGTTTGGGGAAGAACCTTTTCTATTCCAGCATGACTGTGCCCCAGTGCACAAAG